>CM056376.1:115768262-115920290 GCA_029718625.1 Synaphobranchus kaupii | reverse complement strand
CCAAAAGGGAAAATAAAAGTTATTCTATTTGATAGATCGGTCCTCTGGAAAAGAGTCAAAATCCGGGGCTGGTGAATAATAGCTTTTTTTTATTGCAATAATATTCTGGTCCAGAAAAGCAATGCACAAGGAAAACAAAGTTCAGCGCTGTCAATCTGTTGTTCATTCACATATTTATACCATTTCAAACTTGTCATAAGAAGGAGGGGTGGTTACAGAAATCACAAGATGCTGGCGCAATGCCAGCAGCCCCCCCCCCCCCCCCCCTCACTCTTTCTGAGTTTCGGTTCATTACCTAATCAGTGTCTGATACTCTGTTTGTTTTTCAATAAGCATTCTCCCGGGGGAATTAATGACCAACGACCATTTATACCACTAGGGAAAACAGGTGCTCTAACCCCTTGTCTGTTGGTCTAACTACCTGAAGAATGACTTATTGTCAAGGGAATAGCACACAATATAGGGTTAGTCTTATGTAATTAATATAAACTGTTAACTGTTATTAATTTTAACTGATACATCATATATTAGTACAACAATTATTATTCAATCAATTAGTCATTCATTTCATAGGCTTCATTCGAATAGCCATTGTTAGTACATTCTTATTCTTTAATATTTAATATATGATTCACCTTTGGCCTAAATCAGAGGCCATAAGGTTAGTTTCGGCACCATAGATAGATAAGAAAAGCGGAAGCAAGGGGCCCCCCTGCCATCCCCCCCCCCCCCCCGCCCCCCATCTGTCTCTCTCAGCTCCTTAAGACTGAGGGTTACACAAAGGGCAAGATGTCCCCCGTCGTTATTTCTGCACAAACAAGTGAATCTTGGTACATGCAAATTCAACAACGGCACACTCCTTTAGTTTAATGATTACACACTGCAGATAAATGTGAATTAAACATATATTGTAATAAATGTAAAATAAAGAAACACTCAAATCAAATGAATAATATGTGGATTAAACATGTTCTTTAAGCACTTATAAGATATATGGTAATTAGCTCAGCATTTTTATTAAGTCCTTTATTCACAGCCCCTCACTATTCTATTCTATACCAGGACTTTAACAATAACTAGGGACAGAGGGCATGGCCCTCCTCATGGAACTTACCCTGAGGGCGTGGCACAAGGCGTGGCCCTCCTCATGGAACTTACCCTGAGGGCGTGGCACAAGGCGTGGCCCTCCTCATGGAACTTACCCTGAGGGCGTGGCACAAGGCGTGGAAATGGTGGTGGTTGGCCTCCATCTCGTCCCAGTCCAGCTGCCAGCAGTTTGTGGGTTTAATAATCAGGGGCAGGCCATAGAGCACTGACTCACACACACCATCTGACCTCAGGGCTCTGAAACACACACACACACACACACACACATGAACACAAACATATACAGTGTAGTCCAGAAATTTGGACAGTGACACAATTTTTGTTGTTTTGGTTCTGTACTCCAGCCAGGGGTGTGTCTACAGGTGGGCTGAGGTGGGCGTTGCCCACCCAGAGATAAGCATTGCCCACCCAGAGGAATCATCAGCCCATCCAATGAAAACTCTGAGAATATCACTGTAGCTATTTTTTTGAGCATTCATAGTTTTCTGTAATTTTGTCATTGGTCATCAAAAAATGCACTGCTTTCCTATTGGCCATTTTGAAGCCAAATCCAGAAAAAATAAAATCTGACAATATGAAGTCGACGCCCGTAGCACCGTCAGTAGGCTATTAAGCTACAGACGATTCGGCCAATCATAAAAATGCCACATCGAAATAATATATTTCTCTAATATCTGACTGGTTTGGCCATATAAAAACATGGAGACGCAGCGAGAGATAAAGAGGTCAGCTTCTTTGATCAATCTATGCTGTCTCTTCTTGATAACTGTAACTGTTACGCATTGCTTAGGATATAATATTCGCTAGCCTAGCTTACTCAGTGAGTTGAGGATAGTGGCAAGAGTCTCCATCTGGGAGATTCGATTTTAAATAGATTGATTACATGTTGCATCTAGCCTAGTTGTTATAGCTGCGATTCTGCAAAACAATTGCATTAGCTGGCTGCACGTGTGTGTGCGCGCCCGTGTGTGTGTGTGTTAGCTAGCCTACTGCTGCGTGTTGGCTAGTCAGTGGAGTGGCTAAAATATAAATGAAAATGATGAGCCAGTTACAGTAACGTAGTTTCACATGTAAATAGAAAATAGCACAAAGAGACTGAAATGATGAAGGAATATAGCTTTAACCTTTAATATACTTGTTTCCAATGATTTGGTATTATTTGGCATAAATAAAGTATTCCTCCTATAGGATGTGGGGGGGGGGGGTTAAAATGTAATAAAATTATCTGATCCACTAATATACTGATTAGCTATATGCTTTTGCTTTATATGAAAGCATCTCAAATCTCATCTAGGGCTTTGAAAAAAAAAAATCTTCAAAATGTTCAGAAATTGAGGGTGCAAAAAGGTGCAAATTTTTCTGGGGGAGGACCCCCAGACCCCCCACTACTTTGTCCCCCCCTTGTGCCCCACCAACATCTCTTCATGCCCTCACAATCAAAGCAGTCTAGAAATGGCCCCACAGCTAGCTAAACGTTGACAAAATCACTAGACCAATTTCGGGACAGATAGGCCTATGACATTCTGCTGAATACAACCTACCAGTTTGTTAGAATGTTGTTATTAAATATACAGTATATGTGTTGTTGGCTACAGTCGTACAGTATATATCATACCTTTTATAATGTTAGTATCACTCGCTCATCCAGCTCGAGTGTCATTCGCGTGTGAATATTGTGTTCTGTGTTCCGTGCTTTTCCGAACTGTTGCGTGTCTGTGAGCGCAATGGATTATGGTCATTGTAGTTATTGTGACACTTATTTCAGTGTGAACTGTGTTAAGTAGCTGCCTTTTGAAAACTACAACTTGAAAAAACTAACACACAGAGCTCAGAAAAGAACACCGTTTATCCACTGAATTAAGACAATTCAAATAATCGAACTGACGTCGATCAACTAGTTATTTAAACACCGAAAAAAAGACAAAAATTTCAGTGAACCGCTCAGCACTAACCAAAAGTAACCAAAACAAATTAAAATAAACTTAAGTAAAGTAATTTAATATTTGGTCCATGACTTCCTGATGTCTGTGACCCAACAACATCAAAAGACTCTTGATATCTTATTTTCAGGTGCTCTTACAAGTGAGTAGATATGGATGGATCACTTTAAGGGTAGTTTCTTCTGACTCATTTTCCTATTGAAAAATAAGTCAGGAGAAACTACCTTTAAAGTGATCCATCCATATCTGGCAGCAGTGATAGTTTGAGGCCCGTTTGATACCTCAGACCCTTGATGACTTACAGCCATTTAGCCAACTATGTGTTCCATACTATTTCCGTGTAATTTACAGCTTAATCTAGTCCCACCCCCCAATTCCCGCTCGCACTCAGCCCCCACTCTGTACCGCTCACACTCAAAGCCCCACTCTGTACCGCTCACACTCAGCCCCCACTCTGTACCGCTCACACTCAGCCCCCACTCTGTACCGCTCACACTCAGCCCCCACTCTGTACCGCTCACACTCTGTACCGCTCACACTCAGCCCCTACTCTGTACCACTCACACTCAGCCCCCACTCTGTACCACTCACACTCAGCCCCCACTCTGTACCGCTCACACTCAGCCCCCACTCTGTACCACTCACACTCAGCCCCCACTCTGTACCGCTCACACTCAGCCCCCACTCTGTACCGCTCACACTCAGCCCCCCTCTGTACCGCTCACACTCAGCCCCCACTCTGTACCACTCACACTCAGAGCCCCACTCTGTACCGCTCACACTCAGCCCCCACTCTGTACCGCTCACACTCAGAGCCCCACTCTGTACCGCTCACACTCAGCCCCCACTCTGTACTGCTCACACTCAGCCCCCACTCTGTACCGCTCACACTCAGCCCCCACTCTGTACTGCTCACACTCAGCCCCCACTCTGTACCACTCACACTCAGCCCCCACTCTGTACCGCTCACACTCAGAGCCCCACTCTGTACCGCTCACACTCAGCCCCCACTCTGTACCGCTCACACTCAGAGCCCCACTCTGTACCGCTCACACTCAGCCCCCACTCTGTACCGCTCACACTCAGCCCCCACTCTGTACCGCTCACACTCAGCCCCCACTCTGTACCGCTCACACTCTGTACCGCTCACACTCAGCCCCTACTCTGTACCACTCACACTCAGCCCCCACTCTGTACCACTCACACTCAGCCCCCACTCTGTACCGCTCACACTCAGCCCCCACTCTGTACCACTCACACTCAGCCCCCACTCTGTACCGCTCACACTCAGCCCCCACTCTGTACCGCTCACACTCAGCCCCCCTCTGTACCGCTCACACTCAGCCCCCACTCTGTACCACTCACACTCAGAGCCCCACTCTGTACCGCTCACACTCAGCCCCCACTCTGTACCGCTCACACTCAGAGCCCCACTCTGTACCGCTCACACTCAGCCCCCACTCTGTACTGCTCACACTCAGCCCCCACTCTGTACCGCTCACACTCAGCCCCCACTCTGTACTGCTCACACTCAGCCCCCACTCTGTACCACTCACACTCAGCCCCCACTCTGTACCGCTCACACTCAGAGCCCCACTCTGTACCGCTCACACTCAGCCCCCACTCTGTACCGCTCACACTCAGAGCCCCACTCTGTACCGCTCACACTCAGCCCCCACTCTGTACCGCTCACACTCAGCCCCCACTCTGTACCGCTCACACTCAGCCCCCACTCTGTACCGCTCACACTCAGCCCCCACTCTGTACCGCTCACACTCAGAGCCCCACTCTGTACCGCTCACACTCAGCCCCCACTCTGTACCGCTCACACTCAGCCCCCACTCTGTACCGCTCACTCAGCCCCCACTCTGTACCGCTCACACTCAGCCCCCACTCTGTACCGCTCACACTCAGCCCCCACTCTGTACCACTCACACTCACACTCAGCCCCCACTCTATACCACTCACACTCAGAGCCCCACTCTGTACCGCTCACACTCAGCCCCCACTCTGTACCGCTCACACTCAGCCCCCACTCTGTACCGCTCACACTCAGAGCCCCAGTCTGTACCGCTCACTCAGCCCCCACTCTGTACCGCTCACACTCAGCCCCCACTCTGTACCACTCACACTCAGCCCCCACTCTGTACCGCTCACACTCAGAGCCCCACTCTGTACCGCTCACACTCAGCCCCCACTCTGTACCGCTCACACTCAGAGCCCCACTCTGTACCGCTCACACTCAGAGCCCCAACTCTGTATTAATTGCACTACCATTATATGTGTGCAAGGAGAGGGGGAGGGAGAGTTTGTATAGTCATATGACATGAATGATCATAAGTCCCCACACTGTTCTCCTGTTTCTGTTAAAGTCAGAGTAGGTTCAGGCTCATTCACATGCAAAACAAATGCAAATCACAAAGTGTGATGTTTGACAGGACACAATGTAGGGCTATTTGTGTGTGTGTGTGTGTGTGTGTGTGTGTGTGTGTGTGTGTGGAGCAAATATGTACACATGTGCATGTACCCTTAGGCATAGAGCTCTCTGTGCAGCACACTAAATGATAGAAAAGACTCTTGAAGGAGTGGAGAGATGGTCTGTGCTTTGCATTGTGGCCTTTCGCTCTCCTGATGTAAAGAAAGAATGACATCACTTCATGGTAAACAGCACTACTCTAACAAGGACTCCTACACAACCCACACTTTCTCTACTCTAGAGCGTTTCACTTGTCATCAAATGCTATTCACACAGAAATACTCAAGGAGCATTGCAAGCCTTTGTGAGATCACTCATTTGTGTTTGGAATTGCAGGCCTTTGCAACATCACTCATTTGTGCTCAGCTCCTGCAGGGTAGTGCTCCCGAAGGCGGCAGCAATATAACACATGCAGGAAGCTGACCACTCCCTTACTTGATAATGGTGAGTCGGTGTGGTGGAGCACTCTGATTGGATGGGCCCTTGGCAGGGGGATGAAAATCCCGGATGGTCTCTGTGTTGGCCCCGAGGTCTGGTGTCCAAGCGAAAAGGGCAGGGCTGAGCAGCCTTTCTTGAACATCACACTTCAGGCAGACTGCAGGGGGCAGTGCATACACACGGTTTAAACACAGCACAGCCTAGACCCAGCACACTCTTATCCTCATCAAATTTACCTACTAAACAATCCAGGTCTTAAAATAAGTCATACATGCTCCGTGGTGTGATTTATATATTTTTTTAAGACCAGCAATTAACTGGCACATTTTTAGCAGTAGAGGAACAGTCCTTTTAATGCAGGTTTGAAATTTCTCTGCGTGCACTAATCATGCTCAACTGAGTCTGATCTCCACATGAGACTCACAGCGGTGGCACACGTACCTTGTCTCTGTATGTGTGTGTGTGTGTTTGTGTGTGTAATATCAGCAGGTGTTCAGGGTGTGTGGGGGCAGTGTGCTTTGTTGTACAGATGTAGTGTAAAGCCAGGGAGAGAGGTGTGTTATGAGACCTGGGCTAGCCTTGTGAGCAGGACTGACTGAGGGGAGTCCAGGGCCCGGCCCCTGCAAGGAGGGAGGCAGCAGGAGATGCAGGTGCTCCCTGTCACCACCAACGTCATGCAGCCAGCCCTTAAAGATGGTTTCCAAGGCAACGGTGTCATTCTCCACCTGCAGAAGCTCCACCTCCGTGCCCAGCATCAGGCTGTCTGCAGGGTGGGGTGGGGCGTGACAGGATGGGGTGGGGTGGAGACAAGGCCAGAAATCAGACTGTGCCCTGGACCATGCTCATGGTGAGAAAAAGGTGACAGGGTCAGAGCCTAAAATGTGAGCTTATGTTTTATAATCCCCTCTTCTGTCACTCCACTCCACTCTCCACTGCACTGCACTGCACTCCATTGCACTGCACTCCCCACTCCACTGCACTCTCCACTCCACTGCACTCCCCGCTCCACTCTCCACTGCACTCCACTGCACTGCCCTATGTGTATCTATTCTGGTAATATGGCCACAGTTTGATTCCCACTCAGTGCTGAAGGTGCGGAAATTCCAGTCCATGGGGAAGGTGGAGGGAGGGCAAGTGGTTTGTCTCGGGCGGTAGAGGTATTGGGGCGAGACTACACTCCCACAGGTCAGTACTTCGGGCTGTTGCCGGGAGACTGGACATTGGGTGGTGTGTTTGTGCCCTGCCATGAAGCCGTTGGAAGATCATGCACCTCCGGTGTGGGATTGCTTACTTTGCAGCAGGCAGAGGGAGTTTGGCAGGTGGGTGTTACCCAGTGGTGTGTGGTCACAGCGGCACCATTAAGCCTATCCTCAAACAAGCTAAAGGGCGATAATGGCAAAAATTCATGTAGATAACGCTGCAGGGATCGCAAAATTGCTGCACTATGGCGTGTAATCTGCAGCGGCAGATGTACCTTGCAAATAACTGTGTTCTGGGTGGGTATGCCAGGACAAAGGCTAGCCCAAAGGTCATCTTTGCTAAAGGTCACATATCTTTCTGAAGGTCTGCATTTTCCACGCAGGAATATTTCTTAAGGTTAATTTAACAGAGCCTGGGTCTGTTAAACTTCAAGGACATGACGACTAGCACTGAGCTCAGGACCTGATAGCAGGCTCTGGGATGTTGGGAGGGCATGGGAGGGGGCACTGCCTGGGAGGTGGGGTGATGAACAACGTGGGGGGCTAATAATTGGTGGTTAGGTACAGTACGTGCCTTTGAGGTGCTCTCCCTGTGTGCACAATGGAAAATAAATTGTCAGTCATTGGATTTACTATTGCCATCTCATTTTTGGATTTCCTGGAGTCTGTTCCTGGGGTTATTAGTCACATCACAGGGCATGCAGCAAAATATTACATACTGTAGAGTTTAGCCATTTTGGACAGATTTGGAGACACTAAGGGACAGAAGTGTACACTGCCTACATTTTGTGTCATAAATCTTTAGTATTTCTGCATGTCACCCTCAGATTTTTCACACTTGTGGACAAGGAGTCTATGATCCAGGAAATGTATAGTTTTACCTGTTTCACATTTGTAGCTCTCAGTATTTCATTACAAACTAAAAAGAACAACTTATTTTTGCTTTTTTGCCAAGATTTCTTTGCATTTATTTCAACCTAAATTATGAAAATAAACAAATTAAATTAGTACTGTAAATGGTGCAAATGTCTTGTTTAATTTAAGCCATTTTCCAAGTTTCTGTGATGCTCATCTGGAGTTATAACATAGCACCCCCAAAATAGGTGAGAATTTACCATCTGTGTGAAGGGGTTAAATAGAACACCCCATAAATAGGTGAGAATTGACCAATTCTTTTTATTTAAAAAAAAGTTTGTTTCAGATTTTTCCCTGTTTTCTCCCAATTAAGTGGCCAATTGTGCCCCTATGTAATTCAATTCCCTGTGTAGTAACCGCTTGAGAATTTGCCGCTACAACCCCATCAATCAGTAGTAGGAAGGAGGGCGCCACGTCCTCTTCAGTACGTGACTTGTCCAAGCTCCTTGTACGCTCCGCTTGTACGCGATGATTCTCCCCCGCCGAATCCGTCCCCCCACCCCGGAAGCAGCCGCACAATTGCTGCTCCCTCCAGGCAGTACACCGGCGATACTCTGGTCAGGACTGGGGCTGGAACCCCTGATTCTCGGTGTGCATCTGCACCGACTCAAAGTTGGTGCTTTTACCACTGGGCCACCGCGGCGCCCCTGAGAAGTGACCAAATTTGGCAGCTGCGCGAAGGGGTTTAGTGATTGCATTATGGGGACGGAACATTGCAATATGGGGACAGAATATTGCATTATGGAAACAAGACATTGCATTATGCGAACAGAACATTGCATTATGGGGAAGCATTCAGTCCCCACACTGTCACCTCTCACTCTGCACGGTTAGCCAGCAGGGCACTGTGCTCCACACTTCCACCTGCCACCCTAAGGGGGAGAAAGAACACAGCCTTTCAGCTCCTGTAATTAAGCGGAAAACGAGACCTGCTCACAGACCAGTTGGGGGCCTTGCTGATGAAAACTGAGGCACCTGTTTGGGCTGATAGTCTTTGACTGACATATTTTAGTTTAAAACAGGCTCCTGCGACAGCTGGGTGAGTGCACATTGCCTGTAGTACCTGTATTTGGAAATATGCCAGCAATGTAGGGCTACCACAATCAAAGCCACCCCCATATTGGCTGACACCACTTTCAGTAGCAAAATCCATCCAAATGCTACCCTGTTACAACCCTATCCAAATGCTACCGAGTTACAACCCCATCCAAATACTACCCAGTCACAATCCCTCACAGTTTTCTCCATTAGACTGGAAAGTGCTGGTACTCCCAGCCATTATGGTTCAAACAGCGTCAGCAGAATCGAGTGTCTGTTGAGCTGGCTGTATGAATCATTAATGTGGTTCAGCAGAACCAGGGGGAATGTAATGATAGGAAAAGGGACATGTTCAATTTTTCACTCCCCCGATACAAAGGAGAGAAGAGAAATCAATCACAAACACAGTAACGTTAAGCCAATCACTGTGTGGGGAAATGGGAGGGAAAGGAATGTTGGGACAGCAGGACTCCACAGGAGATTTCCAACAATCACGGCAGGCTCTGTCTCTATCAAAGCACCAGTACACACACGCATGCACACACACACACACACACACACACACAAACGCACATACATGCACACGCATACACACCACACAATCACACGCACATATCACACATGCACTATAAGTCTTCACTATAAATCATATGGGACCAAATATAAGCCACAGTAAGCCTGCTCTCTAAAACACCCTGTATGTGTATATGGATGAAGAGGAAGGCATTGTTTGTGAGGTTAATTAGAGTCTGATCCGAGCCAGGGCACTGAAATGTCAGCCAGGTGGAGTGCAGGTGATGAGAGGTGCCTGTGATGGAGCTCAGTGCTGACAGACCTTATCACCTGTGGGCCCTGCAGGTGCTCCGTACTGAAACCCCCTTATTTGCGCTTATCTGCTACACTTTCCCCAGTGATTACCCCTTATTAACGGTCATATCCTGCTCTTTGCCCTGTCATAACCCTCATATTAACGCTCATAACCTGCTCTTTCCCCAGTCATTACCCCTAATAAACGCTCATAACCTGCTCTTTCCCCAGTCATTACCCCTAATTAATGCTTATAACCTGCTGTTTCCCCAGTCATTACCCCTAATAAACGCTCATAACCTGCTCTTTCCCCAGTCATTACCCCTAATAAACGCTCATAACCTGCTCTTTCCCCAGTCATTACCCCTAATAAACGCTCATAACCTGCTCTTTCCCCAGTCATTACCCTTAATTAATGCTTATAACCTGCTCTTTCCCCAGTCATTACCCCTAATAAACGCTCATAACCTGCTCTTTCCCCAGTCATTACCCTTAATTAATGCTTATAACCTGCTCTTTCCCCAGTCATTACCCCTAATAAACGCTCATAACCTGCTCTTTCCCCAGTCATTACCCTTAATTAATGCTTATAACCTGCTCTTTCCCCAGTCATTACCCCTAATAAACGCTCATAACCTGCTCTTTCCCCAGTCATTACCCCTAATTAATGCTTATAACCTGCTCTTTCCCCAGTCATTACCCCTAATAAACGCTCATAACCTGCTCTTTCCCCAGTCATTACCCCTAATAAACGCTCATAACCTGCTCTTTCCCCAGTCATTACCCCTAATAAACGCTCATAACCTGCTCTTTCCCCAGTCATTACCCCTAATTAATGCTTATAACCTGCTCTTTCCCCAGTCATTACCCCTAATAAACGCTCATAACCTGCTCTTTCCCCAGTCATTACCCCTAATAAACGCTCATAACCTGCTCTTTCCCCAGTCATTACCCCTAATAAACGCTCATAACCTGCTCTTTCCCCAGTCATTACCCCTAATAAACGCTCATAACCTGCTCTTTCCCCAGTCATTACCCTTAATTAATGCTTATAACTGCTCTTTCCCCAGTCATTACCCCCTTATTAATGCTTATATCCTGCTCAACCTGCTCATCTCGCAACTTTGTGCTTGTCCAATATGATAATGTGGCTTTATTCCACTAACGTGAATTAGCCATGTCTAATTACAAGCCAGGCTGGAGTCAAGTCAAGGTAGTAGGAGTGTAACTAAGATAACTAAGAAGCTAACCTTTTACAACTCTTTAAAAATAATGGTGCCTGAAGAAGATTAGCATGTTATTAAAAATTTTACATTGAACATTTTGTTTGCTGAATTGTATTCCTTGCATATGTGCTGCTTGAATACTGACAGAAAACTGAAAGAGGTGTGTCTGCATTGTCAAAGTTAAAAAAGTTAAAACAGTGTTAACTCACTAGCTTGTGCAAATAGGCTAACTAGCTAGCTAAGTAGCTGAGAATGTCTGTGACAATGTGCAAGCTTGCTAGTCCCACTAACTTCAAACTTAACATGGACCAGAGTACGCCTGCTCTCACACCCAAAGAGAAGCATCCCCCCCCCCCCCCAGGCAAGGCTGCCTGTTTGCTCCTGAAAGCAGTAACATGTTTTACCCTATTTAATCACATCTGTTTTTCTCCATACTCCACCACAGGAGCTCAATTCTGCTAATTAATTGGGATAATTAATTATGCTAAGCCTCTCCCTCTCCCTCTTTCTTTCTCACGCAGGAACAGCTGTAGAGGAGATCAGTGCGGGAGAGTGTTATGTACTCTGTCAAGTACCCAACATAGTCGGAGCCAACACAAGGTTTGCTGTAACAGAGGTATTATTTAGTTAAAAGTTTGCTACAGCCACACAGAACAAAGTTTGCTACAGCCACGTAATCAGGGATTTTGCCCGAGTCGATGTGGTCCAGGTATGAAGGAGAGAGAGCGAAGAAGCTGATCAGGGCGTCATAGATAGACCCCATACAGGCGTTCGCCATTACCTGGATATAATTACACAGTATAAAGGACAAACATAGACATAGAACTGGGACAACTACCACCACCTGCTGGCGAATGTAACAGAGAGTAATACCCCTTTCACACCGAAGCAACGACCCGGGTAAAACCCATGTTTGCCGTTGGTGTGAATGGATCAACCCTCGTTATCTGACCCGGGTCCGCAACTCTGCTCATGACCCAGGACTTAAGTGAGTCGGACACAGCTCGGCTTCGGTGTGAAAGGGGTGACACGGGTTACTCTACGCAGCATGGTTATCTGATCGACCTTTAATCTTGTCATGTGTTTAACTAGTGCAGAAACGATGTTCTGAAATTTTTATATAAATGATGGAAACCAAATTCAGGTATATTAGAACTGAGCAACTTAGGAATTGTCTACATATTCACTAGCTATATTCACAGCTGGGGGAGGGGGGTGCTGGAGTTCTGGAGGTGCTGCAGAGCACCCTGTGACTGTGGTTCAGCTGACTTCAGCATCCCACACAAACCATGTGAGTCGACGGGGGAGACCTCATTTGGACAGCTGCTGCAAATAACCCCCCCCCATCCTGCCCTCTCTCAGATTCCATGTACTGTGCAGACACACTGAAAGCACAGAGGAAAGGGCATTCAATCCATTATCCTATTATCATCATCCATTATCCGTTTGTGTTTCTTCTTATTATTCTAATCCAGTTTCACCCCTTCTTTCCTGTTTGGACCCGCGTGATCATATTCTATTCCTAGGTGTGGCTTCAAAATGGAAACATAAAGGCTTTTCATCTAACATTTCTGACCTTTCTCCTCTCTGTCTGAGGAAATTAGTCCTGTTTTAAATCTCTGCAAACTTCAAACCATCGTCTAAAACTGGATGCACTGGCAATCAGTCTGGTTTTATGACATTTTTGTAATTTAGGACGGAACTTCCCATATAGGACAGAGTATGATTAAGAACATGACAATCACTTCATGGGACAGAAAACAGGTATACACATTCTCTCTCTCTCTCTCTCACACACGCACACGCACACGCACACACACTCATATACATGTATACACACAGACACATACACAGTGTGTGCTTCCCAGTAGAGGGAAACAGGATGTGAGATTGGGAGGTACCTTGGCAAGGTCTCAGGGAAGGGGTGTGTGGGATAGGGGTTGGCTGCTGTCCAGTGAAGCTCCTCTTTACTGATGTACAGCAACAGATCAGCCCAGCACTCCAAAATATTTGTTTCATAATTTATACGTGCAAAAATGTATGTGCTCTTGCCTGCCTCCAAAATAAAGTGATGCAAGACTTAATTTGGCTTTAGCCGTTAGCTTATCCACAACAGAGATGTGTGCAGTGTGAGTGTGAGTTGAGTGCGAGGTAACCATTGAGGTGGAACCCTGCCATGTACAGAGAAATGGGCTAATTCATCATCCTCTTACAGTCCTGTCCATGACGGCAATGAGTCAGCGGCAGTGAGCCGGAGTCTACAGTGGCCAATGTTGAATGTCAGCATTACTCGGAATAAAGATACGGTCCAGTCAAACTAATTGTATAATACCTCTCCAGCAGTGCTTTACAAACTGGAAACATTACAAGAGGAATTAAAATAATAACAAACAAGAGGAATTTAAGAGAAGTTATTAAAATGATGACAGCATATTAAAATGGACAAAAAGTATTAAAAACAATAGAATTAAATAAAAAGTTTCAAATAATAATGAGAAGATAAAAACAAGACCTCATAAAAGTAAAAAGCTGAAAGCCTGAAGTTTAGGTACTGCTCACTAAAACCCCCAACTCTACTACTAAGGAGGGGCTGGAAAGCCTACATTTTGTTGGACGTGGTGGCTTTTTTAAACACAGGTTTTTTTAAAGGTTAAATGTTATGTACACAACAGAGAATAATATTTAAGCTGTGTGGTTTTTCCCCTTTTCCTCCCAATTTGGAATACCCAAACATGCTCATTGCTACATTCTCCATTCTCCTCTACTTATCACACAGACATGAGTCCATCATCGAAGAGGTGTCCAAACAGGAAGAGGCACCAAGGTGTCCCATCAGGGAGGGGCCCAAACAGGACGAGGCACCCAGGCGTCCCATCGGAGAGGCGCTCTAACATAGTCCAATGAACTCAGGTTTTACTGAATACGGTCCAATCTGTGTTCACGACTGCTCTCTCCATCCTTACTGTACTCCGGTCTTCTCTAAATTAGGGCTGTGCTCTCTCCATCTTTACTTCTCTTGCCTCTAAATTAGGGCTGTACTCTCTCCATCTTTACTTCTCTTGCCTCTAAATTAGGGCTGTGCTCTCTCCATCTTTACTTCTCTTGCCTCTAAATTAGGGCTGTGCTCTCTCCATCTTTACTTCTCCTGCCTCTAAATTAGGGCTGTGCTCTCTCCATCTTTACTTCTCTTGCCTCTAAATTAGGGGTGTGCTCTCTCCATCTTTACTTCTCCTGCCTCTAAATTAGGGCTGTGCTCTCTCCATCTTTACTTCTCCTGCCTCTAAATTAGGGGTGTGCTCTCTCCATCTTTACTTCTCCTGCCTCTAAATTAGGGCTGTGCTCTCTCCATCTTTACTTCTCCTGCCTCTAAATTAGGGGTGTTTGGAGTCCAACCGATGCAAACATCACACTCAAAAGTAGTTCACTGCAAATGTCAACGCAAATATTAATATTGATGTGTATAATGCAGCAGCAGCCGTCTTATGTCAGAGTGCATAGGCCAGGGTCCTCTCTGGATGTCGATCATAGTGCTGGTGTTGGGATTGTCTGGCACTGGGGTTTATTCAGTCAGTGATGTTGGGATTGCAGGGGTGCAAACTGGTGAGGGCCCAAAAAGGTGACATTTTTTTCACCTGAAAAATGCAGAAAATCAGTGTGCGGCGCCCTTCCCATGATGCAGGTTCCATTTTTCTGTACGAGTTATGCACAAGCATAGGTGTCATATCTGAGAAAGCCCTTTCTTTCCCCCCAAATGTTGACACAAATGCATAAAAGCGCCTGTATTATAGCCCATGTACGAAGTTGTGTACGGTAATCAGTGGGCGGGGCAACAATGTTGCTGCATTTAGCTACATTATTGGGGTGATAGACTACATAAACTACAATGTAGCAAAGCAAGACTACATAAACTACAATGTAGCAAAGCAGTCTTTCCTTTCATGCAGCACCCGCTGCTTGTCGCAATTGCGTAGACTGTGTAACAGTAGGCTGTATAGCAGGGATCTCAAACTCCAATCCTGGAGGGCCGCTGTGTCTGCTGGTTTTTGTGATTTCCTTTCAATCAGCAGCCAGTTTAGGCCTTGGAAACAAGGTGTGCAGACTCTTTAGCCAATCAATGACTTAAATTAAACACTTAAGTGCAGGAACACATCGAAAACCAGCAGACACAGCGGCCCTCCAGGATTTGAGTTTGAGATCCCTGCTGTATAGAGTGCAAACGTGGACGAGGGGCTTAGGTTCTGGAGGCATTCATTTTTACATTGGCTGCTTCTGAATCAGAGCCCTATCTACTGCACCCTGTCTGTGTACTAGCATATTGTATACTGCTTACTGCATACTGTTAATGACATGCAGTATGCAAAAAAAATCCTCCATACTATTATCAGCAAAAACCCAGAAAAAAGTAATAAGGCCTATCATTCGGTGATTTTAAGTACACTACATTTAGAGAACATTTTGCCTACTTAACATTCTCATCCAAGTATCATACTCAACAGGGGCGGTGCCAGAGATTTTTTCTTTCTGGTTCTATGGGGGGATTCAGTGGCGGTGCTCCAGAATTTATAGTAAATATATGCGCAAGGTTAGGCGCGGCGTACGAAAGTCAGTTTCAAGCATTATACTAGCCTACTAACACTTCTGTTGATTCACATGTACACATAATAGATACATATATCTAGTATATGCGTGGACTCTGAGCAAGCATCAACAGGCTAGACATGAGAGCAATATAAACAAAACAATATAAACATAAACAAACCAACCGAGCATTCGCCCAACACGTACAACATATCACCACCCAGCACGCACCAGCGTTGAATGCGTGCTTTTCAACCGAAAAATAAATATACACAACACATTAATACAATGTCCAGCATATCATTCACATCACATAAACAGTCAAGACCTAGACATACATTTATTTAAAATATAATGGGGGTAATCTATACTATGAAGTGGGACAACTGGAGTTAGCTAGATGACTGCACTGAGTAAAACCTGGAAAGCATAAAGTGAACGTTACTCGAAAACATGTCACTCAACTCGAACATGTGTAGCATCCACGTAGCGAAGTAGTTAGCATCAGGGGATGAGACAGCAAGATGGTCACGGTCTATCTCTCTGTTAGCTGCAGCAGATATGACCTAGCTATTAGTTAGATTTTCAATGGGTTCCGAGATAGCTATTTGACTGACTGATTTCTAGATAATGTTCGGTAGATAGCAAGAGAGAGAGAATTAGGCGTCTGAGGTAATCTTGCCGTGAGCAAGCAATCAAGAGAGCGTACCACAGAACTGTATTAGATTAGAACTAGCTTTGAAAAGCAACTTTCTTCTCAAAACACAGCCACAGCCTTTTCCACAGCCTCTGATTGGCCAGAATGACATGTCACTAATTTAGCATAGCAGTTGTCGCTAGTTTCTAGTTGTTACAGTTCTGTGGACAAAACAGCTTCTTTGAAGACTGACTACGACGCAACAGAAATGTAAAATGTGTAAACACTTACTCGCAGATTACTTTGATGAGAAGTAGACACCCACCCCCCAGCCTTTGTATTGCAGATCTGCACGATCCACGTGAATGACCCATTTTGAAATAAAACCGGTGAATTTCTCCAAAATGTGACAAGTTTGCACCCCTGGATTGTCTGGCACTGGGGTTTATTCAGTCAGTGGTGTTGGGATTGTCTAGATACAAAATCACAATCACTTCACATCAACAGCTCAGCTACATTAGATACTAAATCACAATCACTTCACATCAACAGCTCATCTACGTTAGATACTAAATCGCAATCACTTCACATCAACAGCTCAGCTGCATTAGATACTGAATCACAATCACATCACATCAACAGCTCAGCTGCAATTGACACTAAATCACAAAGACTTTACATCAACAGCTCAGCTGCATTATATACTAAATCACAATCTCGTCACATCAACAGGTCAGCTGCATTAGATACTAAATCACAATGACTTTACATGAACAGCTCAGCTGCATTATATACTGAATCACAATCTTGTCACATCAACAGGTCAGCTGCATTATATACTAAATCACAATCTCGTCACATCAACAGGTCAGCTGCATTAGATACTAAATCACAATGACTTTACATGAACAGCTCAGCTGCATTATATACTGAATCACAATCTTGTCACATCAACAGGTCAGCTGCATTAGATACTAAATCACAATGACTTTACATCAACAGCTCAGCTGCGTTAGATACTAAATCACAATCACTTCACATCAACAGCTCAGCTGCATAATCCACATTCATGGGAACTCCCACTCTACTGAAAATAAGCAGATATTCCCTGAGGGAAGTAGCCTGATTTCAGCCATCCTTTTATCGCCCGTAAAAGTCTCTGTTTCACCCCCTACCTTCAGCGTCCAGTCCTGCAGGCTGGGGGGTTTCTGGGCTCCTGCAGGGGGCGCTGTGGTCCTTGGCGAGGCACACCACCACCAGACGCCTCAGGCTCACCAGGTCCGTATCCTTAAGCCCGGCCTCCAGCTGCTTAACCATGCTGTATCCCGGCCGGCTCGTCAGGACCGTCACCTGAATCATCGGATATGACAACACAGGTACAGGAAATTACGTCACTTTTGGTTTTACCAGCACCACAGAATTAGACCACCCCCCCCCCCCCCCCCACACACACACCTAACTCTCTCTCTCTCTCTCATGTTCTGTCTTGCTGTTCTGTACGGCTGTCATATCTGAGGGTTTATTTGACAGCCTTTGCCCAATAGGCCAAATTAATTTACCTGTATGGGAGAATAAAGTTTCAAAACACTTAGCACTTCGCTATCTAACTAAACCAGCGCATCATTTTGGAGCCAAGCGTGTGTTCATCACTACCAAAATGTTAAACCACACCCGCTCCGATATCTGTGAGCCACGCCCGGTCCAATCTCTGTGATTGGAGTGTAAACCACGCCCGGTCCGATCACTGTGAGCCACGCCCTGTCCGATCGCTGTGAGCCACGCCCGGTCCAATCGCTGTGAGCCATGCCCCATTCCGATCTCTGTGAACCACGCCCGGTCCGATCGCTTTTAGCAGAGCAGGACCACTGCAGTCACGTTTCAGGTGGCTCCCGATGACACAGAGCACATAATCTGTTCTGATGTCATTACAGAAGATCTGAGATGGGATAAACAGGACCAGCAGAATCACATTAAGGCAGAAAAAAAATTAACGTAAAATGATGATGATCTGAGCGATTTGATTATGCAGAGTCTGTTCAGTATCAGAGTTTGAGGACCCATATCAGGGACAGCCAGAACCAGGCCTGTCCTTTCACTGGCAACACACACACACACACACACACACACACGCGCGCGCACACACACACACACACACACACACACACACGCCGGCGCCAAGATTTTGCTCAACGTACATTAATTGCTCAAACATTCATATTCTGTCATAGCAACAAGATAAACCCAACAATAGCCCGAACATTTGCCAAAACAGTCGTGAAAAGCGCTGCTCACTCAAATGCTACAGTGCCCTCCATTATTATTGGCACCCCTGGTAAAGATGAGTAAAAAGGGTTATAAAAAATTCACCGTATCAAACAAGCCTCAAACCATCAGTCTGCTGCCAGATATGCAGTAGATATGGATGGATCACTTTAAGAGTTGTGTCTCCAAATTTTCATATTGAACTCTATGGAAAAATAAGTCAGGAGATGAAACCCTTCAAGTTATCCATCCATATCTACTCTATTTCTGGCAGCAGAGTGATGATTTAAGGCTTGTTTGATACGTCAGACCCTTGATGACTTAGAGCCATTTAGCCAACCATGTCTTCCATACTGTTCCAGTGTAATTTACAGCTAAATCTAGTCCCACCCCCCAATTCCCATAGAGATCCATTCAAATGCAGAGACGTTACAGTATTGCTTGTAAGAGTACCAGAAAATAAGATATCAAGAGTCTTTTGGTGTTTTTGGGTCACAGACATCAGGAAGTCATGGCATGCAAAGGATATGCGACCAAATCTTAAAAATGATTACTTTATTCTATATATAAATGCAGGGGTGCCAATAATTGAGGCACACGTGGTTTTGTTAAAAAATAAGAGGGATTGAGGGATTTTTCTCATTTTTTCAGTGTGAGATTAAGCTAATTTACCAAACGGTTATTTTTTTTATAACCCATTTTACTCATCTTTACCAGGGGTGCCAATAATAGTAGAAATGTTGACGCGTAAAACCCCCCATTCAAAAAAAACCTGTCTCATGCGTTCCAGTTCACTCTGGTTTCATTGATAACTCTTTTATCCAATATAGGACATTATAACCTTAGCAACGATGTTTGCAATGTCTTATTGGATGATTTGAATAAATCACACCGTGGCGTAATTGTCAAGTTTTTACTAATTTACTAATTATTTAGCAAATAAAATACGACGACAGTCTATCTGGGGAGGGATACTTTACGTTACCTACGAATGTATTGCCGGCACTGGTCGACTACAACAACAAAGAAGAGCAACAAGCTGCAATGGCCACGTTCGCTCCGCCGCCATACTTCCACAGGTATATATATATATATATAGGTCAGCACAAAGTAAAGGATTGACTTCAAAAATGATGGTATAAACACTCAAAATAACCCCGATAGACTGTCGTCGTATTTTATTTGCTTTGGGTGCACTGTGGAGTGTTTAAGTGCGTTTGTTAGTGGATGCTACCGGTTACCTTAGAGTTGCGCTAGCATAACAACGTGTGTATGTCCAAAAAAAGGGACAGCATGGAATTAGCTGAAAATGGTTTCCATCAATCAACTACATCATGGGTAAGTCGTAATTGACACATTATGTCCAAAATTCCGAACTATCCCTTTAAGTTAGAACATTTTCCAGCATTTTCCTGATGGTGGAATATTATTTTATTGTAATCTTATTGTACATAATATGCACTATGGTGTATCTGTATCTACCTGGGCTATACTTGTCACTTTGGGCACTCATTCCATACTCATTCCAATTTACTGTGCATATGTGCTAGATGAATGCATAGTATGAATGTGTATATGCTTTATAATGGACAAAAAATATTTGATGCATTTTATGACAGGTTTTGGGTAGGTTTTAGGACCCATAGATATCTATCCCCTATGTTGATTAAACGATGGTCATTCCCACTTGAAAATTATGCAGAATTGAGTTTTATGAACCAAAACAGTTGATCTGTAGTTAAATATATGATTATTTTACGATTTACAGCAGTTACTAGCCATTTTGCATAGATTCAGAGACACTAAGGGACAACATTGCCTTCATTTTGTATCATAGATCTTTAGTAGTTCTGCATATCACATTTTTCAGTTGTGGGCAAGGAGTCTATGATCCAGGAAATGTATAGTTTTACCTGTTTTAGATTTGTAGCTCTCAGTATTTCATTGCAAACTCAGTATTTCATTGCAAACTTGTGGCACTTTATTTTGACCAAAATTAGGAAAATGAACTAATCTAATTATTGTAAATGGTACAACTGTTTTGCTTCATTTAAGCCATTTCCTAGTTTCTGTGATGGTCACAGCTGGAGTTATAAAGCCTTAAAAAGAACACCCCCTAAATAGGTGAGAATTTACCAAATTTGGCATCTGCGCGACAGGGTTAACTCTAACCTGTACTTATGATCCCATAAACGTACCTGTACTTATGCTGCAACCTTACTCCACCTACATAAGCTCCACATGTAATCATCCACACTCAGCCTCACTGTGCCTCTAGTTCCCAACAACCATTTCTCACAAGGCTTTGGAAAGTCAGGGTGAGTCTGCCCAGTCAGCACTTAGGGCTGTGACTGCTCTGCCGAACAAGCAGTCACAGTCCAACCAATGCAAGCTCGTAACAGAAAAAGCCAGAGGCCCAGTCATGTTAGCCACCTGAGAACCCAGAACTGATCTCATTGATTAGCAGGTCTTTAAAAAAAACATGCATGCTACACATGTAGTCATAATGTGGTCGTAGAGGACAGTTCATTGTAAATGGCTGAGATCAATTACCAGGTTATTACACTTGGGGAACTGCACCACCGGCGAAAGGTAAAACTAGCAAACACAGCAGATCCTGCAGGGATGAAGCTGGGCGGTCCTGCTTTATCAGCTCAACCATCACAGCAGCTTCATCTCAAATGATCAGGGGCTTCAGTGACTGCTGCTTCAGGCAGGCTAAGAGTCACATTTACAGTACATTAGCAGGTGCTCGTATCCACGGCAACTTAAATAAAAAAATATTATCTGCAAGCCCAGTTCCCAAACCTTTATGTAACTTTATGCTGCTAATCTCCCGCTGAAGGCTGAAGGGATCCTGGGCTGAGTCAGGATTGGTCAGAATGCCCTCCACCCTCAGCATGGCTGATCCTCTTCACGGCCCAAATAAGCCTGTTTCCCTTCTTATTTATAAATGTTCTCACTTTAATTAGGTGGCAGTGTAGTATCATGGTTAGGGAGCTGGATTGTAACGGCAAAGGTTGTGGATTAGAATGCCAGCTGGGCCACTGCTGCTGTACCCATGAACAGGGTACTTAACCTGAACTGCTTCAGTAACATATCCAGCTGTATAAATGCATTGTATGTAAAAAATGTAATCTGTGTAAGTCACTCTGGATTTGACTGACTGAGTAATGTAATGGCTTTGCAAAAGGTGTAACCTATAGAAATTAATAAATAGTGAACAGGAGAACAGAGCCCTGTCTGTGTGTGCGTGTATTCACATGTGTTTGTGCGTGTGTGTGTGTGTGCATGAGTTTGTATGTGTGTGTGTGTGTGTATGTGTGTGCTTGTGAACATGCGTGTATGAGTGTGTGTGTGCGTGTATGAGTGTGTCTGTGTATGTGTGTGCTTGTGTACATGCGAGTATGAGTGTGTGTGTGTGTGTGTGTGTTTGTGTGTGTGTGTGCATGCGTGTGTGTGCTTGTGTACAAGCGTGTATGAGTGTGTGTGTGCATGTGTGTATGTATGAGTGTATGTGTGTGTATGTATATGTGAGACTTGGGAGTGTAGGGCAAATCTAGCCCCAGGGCTAATGAAACTAGCAGCACTGAAATGAGCAGCCCACCCTGAATGTGTCACATGACATGTCAGCTGACCTCAGCAGAGCTGCTGCTGATGGGCCCTCCCACGGTCACGTGACGCAGGTACTGCTTGAATTGCAGCAGGCCATCCTGTACAGCCTCTTGGAACAGGCTGTCCCGTGCCCCCATGCACCCCTCTCTGGGCACAGAGCGCAGCTCCTCTACACAGGACCGCAGGCGCTGGAGATTACCCTTCACCTGCTGTACAGAGAGAGAAAGAGAGAGAGAGGGAAGGGTAGAGAGGGAGCAAAAATAGTTTTGACTTTTATGGTCTTCTTTACTCTGCAGTTCTTTACAGACACATGCACAGATCCAGGGATCAACGCAAACAGCAGCAAGATGCGGAGCAGACTCCTGCGTGGACGCAAGGCTCACCGCAAACGGCAGCAGGCACTCTGTTTGGCTGCTGACGGCATACAGGCTGAGCAGGGGCAGGCGGCAGGGCCCGTCCAGGCTGCTGGCCAGAGTCAGGAATCTGTCCAGGGCCTCGCACACGCTGTAGGAGGCCTCCCACCACCAGGGCGGTGCTGTGTCCACCACCAGAATGCGCGGTGGCTGGCGGGAGAAGGAGGAGGAGCAGCAAGCAGCTGGCAGCCCCCGTGGTTTGTTCCGGAAGCTCATGGTGGAGGAGTGGGAGTCGACTCACAACATCGGGAACAAACCTGCACAGCTACACAACATCCCAACATCACGTCTTAAAAAAAACATTGTTTATGATAATAAATAAGCAATATATTTTATTTTATTTATATAGCAAAGACACTTTATCCAATTCAAAATAGAAGGCAAACAAACAGTCTTGAATACAGTGTTGTAAATGAGTAGGAGCATAAATTCCAGGGTATTAAAACAGACAGCAGGACCAGAGGCTCAAACCTAGAGGGTGAACAGAGGGGTGTGTGAGACGGTGGAAAGAGGGGTGTGTGAGGGTGATCTCAACATTTTCCCCACAGATTCGCTGTGGAAGTGCGTTCCAGAGCTTAGAAGCAACCACATGAAAAGAAAGAGATGAAAAGGCATAAGAAGAAAAGAGAAGGCCTTCACTGAACACCAGCTATACGCAGGCCAGCTGGACCCGAGTGGGCTGTGCAGGTAACACAGGACGCCACATCACCTCTGATTCTGACTCAGGTATAGTACTGTGGGGAAAACCCCTTCACCACAGCCTAGGGCTGCAATTACAGGAAAACCTTACAAACGGGAAACTCCCACGGAACACATGAATCAGGCAGAGCCGCAGTTACTCATTACACACCTGCGTAGCCCTGCCCTACACAAATGATGGCCAATTGGATGGCGATTAGATGATGACAGGACAAAAACTGAGACTGTGAAGATCACTCATCTAAGTGACAGGTGGAGGGGAAGTACGCTACGCTCTCATTTCACTGCTATAAAAAACCTAACACCCCCCTCTTTATTTTCATAATATGGATTGTCTGATGGTGAGTGTGGACGGGCTCTTGATGATCACTATCAATGTCCATTCTGAATCAACAAGCTCTAGCACACAATAGATCCTGAACCACAGACAACGCTCTACACACTCAGAACTGAATAACACACTGAAAACTCACTGCACAGAACTGAGACCTGAATAAAACACTACACACCTGAGACCTGAATAACACACTACACACCACTGAGACCTGAATAACACACTACACACACCACTGAGACCCGAATAACACACTACACACCACTGTGACCTGAATAACACACTACACACCACTTAGATCTGAATAACACACTACACTACACAGTACGCACCACTGAGACCTGAATAACACACTCCACACCTCTGTGACCTGAATAGGATACTATATACTAAGCACCACTGAGACCTGAATAACACACTACACACCACTGAGACCTGAATAACACACTACACACCACTGAGACCTGAATAACACACTACACACCACTGTGAGCTGAATAACACACTACACACTACTGGGACCTGAGTAACACGCTACACTGAGACCTGAATAGGATACTATACTACGCACCACTTAGACCTGAATAACACACTACACACCACTTAGACCTGAATAACACATTACACTACACAGTACGCACCACTGAGACCTGAATAACACACTACACACCACTTAGACCTGAATAACACATTACACTACACAGTACGCACTACTGAGACCTGAATAACACACTCCACACCTCTGTGACCTGAATAGGATACTATACTAAGCACCACTGAGACCTGAATAACACACTACACACCACTGAGACCCGAATAACGCACTACACTACGCAGTACGCACTACTGAGACCTGAATAACACACTACAGACTACTGAGACCTGAATAACACACTACACACTACTGTGACCTGAATGACACACTACACACTACTGTGACCTGAATAACACACTACACACTACTTAGACCTGAATAACACACTACACTACACAGTACGCACCACTGAGACCTGAATAACACACTACACTACGCAGTACGCCCCACTGAGACCAGAATAACACGCTACAGAAAACACACAAAAAGGGAACTTTATGCTGTATCCCTGGGCTGTTTTGTACAGTTGAAACAAAGGCTGACATTGTGGCACTTGTTCTAGTTAGAGGGAAAATGAGGGCAGACAACACTCAGATAAGACTTTGCCTTCTGACATTTCTGTATCTGCGTGGTTATCAATCGCTTCCCCTCACAACGGCGCTCTGTCTTTAAGCCCATGTTCTGCCTGTTCCTGCCAGAGGCCATTGCCTTGCATTGGGCATTAAGGACAAAGACACATTGTCTCATCCGCACTCCAAAACAGCCTTGTATTTCAGCTTCCTTTCATGGTCTTTCAGGCGTTTGTGATCTTCGTTAAATGATCTGTGCCATCAAAGCTTGGGAGATAAAACAGACGGAAATACAATTCTAATTTTACACTGCTGTTTATCTCCTCTCTCCCCACATATTTTTTGGTTAACTTTCTTACTCTGTATCTTTCAAATAATGCAGTTACCATCACTGGGGACTCCCAAGGGCCTATATTCTTAGTGCCTTAAAGTTCTTTCTTAAAACTTGAAACCTTTCTCATATATATATATATATATATATATATATATATATATATATATATATACTACCCAGGTTTTCTGCCAATGATGAAGCCTGTTTTCACTTCACTAACTTTAATAGCGTGAATCTTAGGGGAAATGGCAGCGTAGTTTATCTGGACTTCAATTAATATTAAAGTCCAGGCTTTCAACTCTGTCTTTCTTCCTGCAATTAAATCTCTTTTGACGGAAACAACTTAACGAGTTATATGAATTGTAAGGCACATTCCAGACCAATTTAAAACCCACATCATGATTATATATGCTTCATTCTTCAACCCAAGGATGTTTCCTTAACCAGAACAGTGAGTCACCCAACAGCCCACATGTTTTAGAAGTAGTTCTGTAAGAGACAGGCACAGCAGCGTTTTCTCACTTACCATGTCCTAAAATGGCTGTCCTTTAGACAGCATGGTCCAAATGCATAGCAATCGACCCAGGCAGAGGTGTAAAATCCAGGGGTCAGAAAGTAAAAGTCCTGCCATGTGTTTATTCCACCCACTAACTCAGCCAGCTGACTTCACTCATTAGTCCTGGCTGAAGAATTGCACTAATTAGCAAATCCAGGTGATTAGAACAAAATACTGGGGAGGACTTTTACTTTCTGAACCTGGATTTTACACCTGTGGATCTGGGTCACCCAGCAACTTAAAATAAAAATAATAAACGGACAGTCAGCTTGAATGCAGGATGCTTGTTTGGCACTAGATAGGATCAGTTTCTGTTTCTAGCTAATTTCATCCAAGATACTCCACTGCATTACCTATCAAAATATCATATTTACTGTGATCCACCCATTATTTAAAATATAACCCAGTTATTTCACTGAATTAGCAAAATAACTTTCTGTTCATAATAAACTTTATATAGACATTCACACCAGTCAAATTTTTAAAATTGTACTGCACATGTCACAGTGCAGTTGTTGTGATGTTAAGTACCACAGAGCTTGAACTCAGGGACTACAGTGAATGAGGGGACATGCAGTTCTACACCTTCCCAATTTGACAGAGATCATAACAGTAACAGGACAGGCCTGAACACTGTACATATATATTTGTAATACAGTAGCCTATTTTCAACTTAGAGATGCTGGTAAATGTGGAAACTCTCGTGAGAATTGTCAATGATACATGCTACTACTAACCTAAAAGTATAATCATAGAAAATAATTTTGTTCTGAATATTGGTGAGAATAGATTGTTGTTCCTTAGTAGTTTCATGGAAGAAACGAGTTGACAATTGTGTTTTTACTTTTTCTAAAGGGCACTGGTTTTATTCTGTCTACGCTACGTCATTTGGCTGAGTTGACATAAGTCACTCGGGCCTAACAATTCTGGGGTAGTGAGCGTTAGCTCTGGGCTTTGGGTTCAAGGCGAAAAAATGTAATTCTATGTTTGTGCTGAAAAATTAAACACCAGCGTTTGGTAGTTTGTAATCGTACAGTTCGTTTTTTCGTGCTTCTCTTCACTCAAGAATCAATCGCAAACAACTAACTTAACATAATGTGCTGCCATCTCGGTTCATAAAACAGGAGGATAAAGGTTAGTATAAGAAAAGAACCAACAACTTTGTCACACAATTTCATAAAACCTACCCCTATTGCGGTCTCAAATTATGTGGCACTCAATATAGCTAGTTAGCTAACGTTATATCTAGCTAACGTAATGTTAAGTGAAAACGTAATGTGAGGTTCAGTCCGGTGTCCTTCGCCTCTCCTCTGACGATTGTCCTCCAACAGCCGACGTCGTTTCCTTTAAGTAAGCACACGTTTCTGAATTTTATCCTGTTTATAAATGAGCAACAATATGAATTTTATAATTAATACTTCTTAGCGAACGTGGCGTGGTTCTAGCATAAAATGGCTTGTTTATTCGGTTACGTTAGTGGGTAACGCGATTATTTCCCGCTCCAGGCCAGTAATGGTCAAGTGAGGTGCGCGTGATATGGCACGAGCGAAAAGGCCATTCCTGTAGTGTTCCACTGTATGCCCACAAAACACTTTTAGTGAAGTAATCTAAATGGAAGTTAATGTATCCAAATAGTTCAGTGGGGGTGTTGCTAGATTTTCACAGGACTCACTTTAATACGTAACGTCATTTCATGGTGCTGCAGTGCCATATCTTCAAATTCATGACCTAGGGTCCTGGGCTGCTCTAGATGTACCCTCACTGAAACTGCACTTAAAAGGATTTAAAGCAGTCCTGTATTTTTTTTGTTTTATTATCCTTTTTTATTTTTATTTTTTTTGTATTATTATGTAAGCCTTTTCGAGGTGTAGGTAAATGAACATTGGGGAAAGCTAATGTGGTGAAGGATATTTATGGAAGTTAACATGGGATTTCTGTATTTTCTGGTCCTGGTGGTTAAAGGATGTTGTCACAGGAGTGCTTTGCTCTGGTGAAGTCTTCAGGCTTGGGACTCATCAGACAGAAATCATAGGGAAAAATGCAAACAGTTCATATTTCACATCATGCCGGCGATTAAGCACGTAGGCGTTGCAGCTTTTAAGAAGCTTAGGAGATGGCTGTTTTGTGAAATTAGACCTGACACACTTTGAGGCGTCACATCAGCAGAGCACCAGAATGTCTGTGAGACACGGAGGTCTGTTCCTGATAGATAAGAGCAGACGGTGAGTGTGCACGCTCTGATTCTACCGCCATCCCTGCCAACGTCCTCATTGGCTGAATGGAAGCCCCTAAATCCGCAGGCCCAGGGATGTGCAAGTAATCTTCAGTGCGGGGAATAAGATTTGACCCAACAAGATGCTGAGCTCCAGACACTTCTTCTTCTGTCTGTGTATATGTGCATGTGCACTCTGTGTGTGTGTGTGTGTGTGTGTGTGTGTGTGTGTGTGTGTGTGTGTGTGTGTGTGTGTGTGTGTGTGTGTGTGTGTGTGTGTGTGTGTGTGCACGCCGAATCAACTTTAACAGGTTAGCAGGGCTGTCCTCTGCTGAAACTCAGCGTTATTGCGTGGCGGTTAGTGGGGCTGTTACCACGTTGATGCTCAGCAGTACCACGCTAGCACTCAGTGTTACTGCGTGGCGGGTTAGCGGGGTTGTATCGCGCTGACGATCAGCGGTACTGCTTGACGAGTTAGCGGGGCCGTACCGCGTATGTGTTACAGTGGCTCTTTACTACTACGCAGCCCTGCTGGCCGAGAGGTATGATTTATATTCACTCAGATCTTTCTCTTGGCGAGCACATGCTTGGGAGATCTTCTGAAGATTAGGCGCTCGTGTTATAAGAGTAGTAAAGGGAGAGGGGTGAGACTCACACTCATACAGTCTGGCAGGCTCACCTCTCTAAGGCTGAACCAGTTTCACATACAGCACACATTACATCCCAAGTTCCTACATTTGTTTTTCTTTTACGGAAGTGAGATCCCATTAGTAAGAGCTGAAGACAGTGTGTAATTGTTAATGCAGCTTCACACCCACACATTTTACCAATCCAGTGCGTCACCTGGCTTGGTGTACTCCCCTTTTTTTCAGCATATGGCAGCTGAACACAAAAGTGGTTTAATGGGTGAAAGGGACGGAAGCTGTTGAAGGGGTCAGGGGACCCCGTTATTACCGCCCAGAATGTGCAGGCCCAAAATCCCGGTCCCCTCCGAAAGGGTCCTCATCCCGACTTACCCCGGTAAAACGCTGCACGTTAAAATATCCACAGTCCCGTTAATGACATTCAGTCCCATTTGTGGCTGTGCAGCGTGGAGGAAGTGAAGTCATCAGTGGGAGTGACCCGTCCCTAGAGGAGGAGTCCGTCTGCTCTGCAGATACATGCAGATGATAAAGGGAAAGAGTTGAAGGTTATTTGTACAGTAAGGTGCTATTCCCTGTGTGTGTAGTACATTATCAAAACTGCAGGCTGTGTGTGTGTGTTTTTGTAGTACAGAATCAGAGCTGCTGTCTGAGCATGCCTGTGTGTATTACAGTATCACAGAAGCTGGCTGTGTGTGTGTCTGTGTCTGTGTGTGTGTGTAGTACATAATATAGTGTGTGTGGTGCATTAAGATGGTGGTACCAGGCGTGGTGTATGGAGGGAGGGATATGGAGATCCCAGTGGACCTGCCCGGGATATCTCTGAGTGATTGCCTCATGACCTCCTATACATGGAGATGATCTCCTGCATGCCAAGCAGGGCCTGTTACTGCATTAACGATCTCACACACTTACACACGCACACACACAGTCGCCCATGCCCATAAACACACATACTCAGCTACTTTAACCGCACACACATGCACACATGTACACACCTGCCCACAGGCTGGCGTGCTCCCACACACTCTCTCTCACACACACACACACACACACACACACACACACCTGCAGCTCCAATACAGTACTACACACACATACGCACACACACACCTGCAGCTCTTATACAGTACTATACGCGCACACACACACTCTTTAACTCCTTGAGGAAGACCCTCCTGGCAGCCAGCTCATCAGAGCTTGTCTTGGCGGGGTGTGAGCAGAGGTGCGAATCCCGAGAGGAAGAAGCAGTGGCCTGGGCGTTCACACCTTTCACAAAGGCTCTTATCGAAAATGAGAACAGTTATTACCGCGCAGGAGGACAGAGGAAGAGGTCGACGTGAATGCGGCCTATTAAGAATGCTGGAATATGACATGAATATTTCATGCCTCCTCCTGACACTCTTTTCTTCAGGCCCGGTCCGTATGATCTTGTTGAGGCATTCACCCACTGTTCATCTCCTTAAAAGTAATCTTAAGTGGTTTGGGAATCAACGGGCTGTGAAAATTGCAAAGGAATTAATGTTTTTTTTCCCTCCATAAACCTACTCTGTTGTCATGGAAATTTGCCTTTTCGAGTGGAGCAGTTTGAGTGGCTTGAGCGAATGTCGAATATGAGGGGGTGGGATTTTTAGAGTAATCTCCTCGCACAAAAAAAACAAAATCAATGCTTCATGGTGAACGTTAAATTTAACATTTCCAGACCTGAACTGAAGTGCCTCGGGCTGAAGAGAAAGAACATGGGTTTATCTGCTTTTAAAACCGCTTTAAATGCCATTGGGGAATGGGGGAGTATATCTCTGCACAAACAGCCACAGAATACATGCAAGCAAGGAGGCTCAGTCTTGCCCTGCACCCATTCCACACAACCACAACCCAACTGAACCCTGCACACCCGTTCAACATGACCACAAACCAACAGAACCCCACATGCCCGTTCAAAAAAACCGCAACCCAACAGAACCCCACACACCCATTCAGCATGACCGCAAACCGGTATAAATTTCCACTATAAACACATTGCAAAGGGCTGCAATATCAGAATTATTCATATTTGTACACGTCAACCTCACACCACAATGCACGCTTTTTTTCATTCGCAATGCAATCAGTAAAAGCGTAATTTATACTTTCGACAAGTTTCTTCTTCTCTGACTGACATTTTCAACTGAAAAAAAATGTTGCACAACACTTTTCCTCAATGTCGTGCAATTTTGTTATGTTTACGTTTTTTGCTCCACCTCATGGCTTTGACTGGTGTTGATAAACATTGAGGGGCTAGAGCAGGGGTGGGCAATTCCAGTCCTGGAGGGACGGTGTGTATGCAGGTTTTTGTTCCCACCAATTACCCCAGCTAAATGAGCTAATTGGCTTGTTTCTTCGGCTGTCATTCATGTGCTCATTAAGAATTGTAGCTAAAATGTCAGATGGCGTAAATATTAGGGCTAATTAGGTAATTAAAGGTATACTATGTAGTTTCAGAACACTAGATGACGATATTGAGCACGTAGGAGAAAAGGGCTCCCCGAAAATTGCTTATCACGTGTTCTTCTCAGACGCGCACGACGACGCACTAGCATTGTGGTGACGTTTCACACATATTTTCTCTGACCGTGGACTCAATTCATTTTGCTTTATTGGCATGACAAGACATTGAATCTGTATTGTCAAAGCATACTGCATTAAAACAGTCGAAGACATACATCTAACTCTGAACAATACAAAACAGCAAAGACTAGAAACGAATGAACAGTAACCATACATGAAAACAATAACTTTTCTTTAATTATGGATTTAGAAATAACAATAATGTAAAATAAAATACAATTAAAAATAATAATAATTATCAATAGAAATGATAATAATGATGAGAACGACACATATGATCTTATAAAGTGAATATAATAAATATAAAAAATTAAAATAGGTTTATAATGATCTCTGTCACTCACTCCCTAAGACGATGGCAGGCAGGTATATATTGTGCTGCCAGGTCACAGCACGTCCTCTCCTAAGAGGATGGGGAGTTTTTGGATTTCTGTAAAAATTTTTAATTGAGGGTATCTCTGATTTATTTTGGGAAAATATTTATATATAAATATTAGGGGTGTAACGGTACACAAAAGTCACGGTTCGGTACGTACTTCGGTTTTGAAGTCACGCTTCGGTAACAGAGTGTATAATTGCTGCGTCGTGGATCGTCTAGGCCAGTGGTTCCCAACGTCGGTCCTCGGGGACCACTGTGTATGCTGGTTTTCGTTCCAACCACAATTGCAATCCTGGAATTTTAACAAGCTGTCAATTGTTCTTAATTAGGTGTTTGTCATATTTAGAGGGATTATTTACCTTCTTAAGCCACATTATGTTAGCAATAGCTATGCATGTCATGAATAATAAAAGTCCAATATTCTCATTGTTTATTGTGCTATATTGCAAATAATTACAAAAAGAGGGGCAAAAAAACTATTTTTTAACTGATTAAAATTAAAGACTGAGGTGAATCAATATGCTCCTAATTGGTGAAATTTTGGACACATGGCCACTAAAACGAACCATTTGATAAATAATGAAGAAAAGACAAAGAGAATGATAATGAGCCAAACCTGCATTGTGTTAATACATTTAAGAAACAAATGATGAGGGAACTTAAACACACACGTGTTCAACTACCTAATTAGGAGCCAATTGATTCACCCCAGTCTTTAATTTGATCATTTAAAAAAATGTTACCTATTTGCAATATAGCCCAATAAGCACATTAGGAACACAGGAATTTTATTCTTCATGGCATGCTTAGCTATTTCTGACATGATGTGGCTTAAGAGGGTAAATAGGCTAATCCCTCTAAACATGAAAAGCAACTAATTAAGAAAAATTAACAGCTTGTTAGAATTTTGGGATTGCAATTGTGGTTGGAACGAAAACCAGCATACACAGTGGTCCCCGAGGACCGACGTTGGGAACCACTGGTCTAGGCTACACTCAGACTCAGATAAGCGTATCTTTTTTCATTGCTTTCAGCTGTTGTTAGTTAATTGAACAGATTGGAGTCACTCGGTAGCTTAGTTTATTTTGAATTGTTTGCAGTTCGTCCGTAGCTTGCTCGCTGTAGTTGGGCCAGTTACCCGTCTTTTATGTTGCTAATTTAGTTGGAACCAGTTTCACCTGTGTGTATATTAAGCGTGTTTGCAGCCCATCGCCTAAGAGTGAGTTCTAATTCAACTAGTTCTAATTAGCAACACAAAAGACAGGTAGCTGGCCCAATTACAGCAAGCAAGATACGGACTAACCCTGGGGGAGGGTCTCCGCTGGCCTCCATGATATGGAAAAGAACGGCGGAAAGGGCGGGGATTTGGGCAAAGTGAGCGGATAATGCTGGCTTCCACAGAATGAATGGGAGAGATACAGCTTGTTGTTTCTAGTTTTCTATATACTTCGGTGAGCCAAACTGTTTTTTTTTTAACTTGCATAATAAACATAAAATAGCCATCCGCTTTACACTGTCGCTTCCGCTAAGCCAGCAGTCCAGCACGCATTTTGAGGAGACAACATCGTTTGCAGTAATTAGCTATCTATTCGCCAGCTACAATGATGTGAATGTGGTTACAATGGTTTACAACATTATTTACAGCATTAAGTTAGCAAAGCTGTACCTGACTGTGAAGCTGAATTAGATCTCTAAATCTGAAGTAGCATGCGGTGCCATATTTTTACTGCAACATTGGACTGTGATTCCAAACACTTTAAATAAACTAGTAGCCCTACAACACACATGACAGCTTTACTTAATTTCTTTGATGGCTCAAGTGTAGGATCAAGCGTCTTACAAGTTGATACAACTTTCCTCTGAAAGTGCACCAGATTGATGCATTTAATATGATTTACAAAATGTAATGCCCCGGACCGCCCTAAAGGGTGGGGGCGTACCACCCCATACTCACAGTATACCCACCTTCTCACACCCCACTGTAAATAGCTATAGGCTATGCCAGTGTCTTGTGTGTAGGATGTTAGCTAGGTTATTTGGCCAGCTGATTGAGCTTGGACTCAAGCGGTGACTGTGTGGCAGAACTCAGTAGTCCTGCTTTGTAGTATACCCCCCATTATAGCTTATTTTAAATGTCTAGGCCTTGACTGTGTATGTGATGCGAATTATCTGCTACTGGACATTATATTAATATGTTGTATATAGGCCTATTCATTTTAGGTTGAAAAGTATTTCACACTGCTTGCTGAAATTTTACTTTCGCATGCCGCACCTCACCTTGCATACGCATGTATTTACTACAAATCCCGGAGCACCACCACTGAATAATTAAGCCCCCCCCATAGCACCAGCAAGAAAAACTGCCCCTGGCTCATACTGTAAAAGTAAACATTTTCCATACTTTTCATTAAATGTTATCAATTCTCAGAATGATGCGATGATTTTTTCTTTTACTCTCATGACCAGTGATGACAAAGATTAAATAATTGTAATTAAGTTTACCCAAATTACACAATTCGGCTTCATTGCCTGTATGTAGTCAGTAGGCCTATAGTGTTTGAAAATGGCCTTTTGACCTATTTGCTGCGGCTAATGTTAACTTCAAAATGGAATTTCAGGATCCCACCCTAGGTCTACCATTACAAAGTTAACATTGTCTGGAGCAGGCATGGGGCAGTTTGTGAATACTACTGGCCTATTGACTACTTAGTCACAAGGTAAGACAACTATTACAGAATTTGTCTTAACTATGTCTTTAAATGTTGATAAATTAATAATGTACCTCAATGATTTAAAGCCCCGTTATCTTTTACTGTGCAGTAATCACAATTACTCTACCCTTCATCCTTAAAATCTAATAATTAATGCAATTAAAAAAATTGTGACCTTTAATGATTAAAAAAAAAGACTTGAGACTTGTCCTCTAATACTTGAGACTTGAGACTTGCCCTGTAAGACTAAACTGTTTAGAGGAACCCATGTCTATACCTCCACACTGTCTGTACCTCCACACTGACTGCACCTCCACATTGTCTGTACCTCCACACTGACTGTACCTCCACATTGTCTGTACCTCCACACTGACTGTATCTCCACACTGGACGTCCGATTTTCTCTGGAAGTCATTGCCTTGGCTGCGGCCTCCTCAGGAGCGCGTGCTGCCAGCCGCGGATGATATAGGAAGCGTGGGGGTTGTGTGATGGACGAGGACTGTACTGGGTGGTTGTGTTAGAGCATCAGCCCATGCTTTTGCAAACTGTCATTTCTCTTATCTCCCGCCGTTGATAGAACCCGTGCCAGAATGTTCCTCATCTCGGAATGCTGAGTTCCTTCAGCTGTTGATAACAACCGTAACTATCTCCAGACCTCCAAGGATTAAAACCCTGCGAAAGAGATATTACTTGCCGTTCTTCGACTGTTCCTCCAGCAGCCGCTAGCACTGTTATTTCCCCAGCTGAAATGGAATGAAAATAAGATTCTGTGTCCCAAAAATCATTCACCTTGGCTCTCCTTGTCTGGCCTGAGTAACTGAGTAAAGCCTCTGTGTGTCTGTGATTCGTGGAGTTCTGCAGAGTCTCCTTGGTTTTTAAGATTATACCCCCATGGCCGCGTGACCGCGGGGGATTTCGCTGTTGTGGGAGTCTCAAAGGAAGTCGGTCGCCCAGACAAACACACTTCTGCTGCGATAAACGGCCTCCTAGAGCAGCGCAGATGAGTGTCATGTGACCATGTACCACTTGATGATAACGGCAATCTTCTGTGTGTCCGTTTCCACCGACAGGGTCATGCGGCGGGAAACGGTTTCCAGGTGACCTTCCACAGCCCCTAGTTACACTTTCCCTGTTGCCATGTGGGAAGGGAAGCCGGTAGCGAGTGAGCCCCACAGATAGGAAGTGAGAGGGATCTGGGGAACTGGCCTTCGCACATAAACAAAAGCCAGGCGGGATGCTGAAGAGCCGCTCCACACAGCTCTAACCTGCTCTATACTGCTTCACACTACTCCACACAGCTCTAACCTGCTCTATACTGCTTCACACTACTCCACACTGCTCTAACCTGCTCTATACTGCTTCACACTACTCCACACAGCTCTAACCTGCTCTATACTGCTTCACACTACTCCACACAGCTCTAACCTGCTCTATACTGCTTCACACTACTCCACACAGCTCTAACCTGCTCTATACTGCTTCACACTACTCCACACAGCTCTAACCTGCTCTATACTGCTTCACACTACTCCACACAGCTCTAACCTGCTCTATACTGCTTCACACTACACACAGCTCTAACCTGCTCTATACTGCTTCACACTACTCCACACTGCTCTAACCTACTCTATACTGCTTCACACTACTCCACACAGCTCTAACCTACTCTATACTGCTTCACACTACTCCACACAGCTCTAACCTGCTCTATACTGCTTCACACTACTCCACACAGCTCTAACCTGCTCTATACTGCTTCACACTACTCCACACAGCTCTAACCTGCTCTATACTGCTTCACACTACTCCACACTGCTCTAACCTGCTCTATACTGCTTCACACTACTCCACACAGCTCTAACCTGCTCTATACTGCTTCACACTACTCCACACAGCTCTAACCTGCTGTATACTGCTTCACACTACTCCACACTGCTCTAACCTGCTCTATACTGCTTCACACTACTCCACACTGCTCTAACCTGCTCTATACTGCTTCACACTACTCCACACAGCTCTAACCTGCTCTATACTGCTTCACACTACACACAGCTCTAACCTGCTGTATACTGCTTCACACTACTCCACACAGCTCTAACCTGCTCTATACTGCTTCACACTACTCCACACAGCTCTAACCTGCTGTATACTGCTTCACACTACTCCACACAGCTCTAACCTGCTCTATACTGCTTCACACTACTCCACACAGCTCTAACCTGCTCTATACTGCTTCACACTACTCCACACTGCTCTAACCTACTCTATACTGCTTCACACTACTCCACACTGCTCTAACCTGCTCTATACTGCTTCACACTACTCCACACAGCTCTAACATGCTCTATACTGCTTCACACTACTCCACACAGCCCTACGCCGATCTGTATAGATTTTAATATAAGGGGAAAACTAATTCAGCACTATGAAAGATGGCCTGCTTGTGGATTAAATAATCGTCTATAGTCTATATAACTATTCAGCTTAATTTCACTGCAGAATGGGCATCGCATCATATGAAAAGAATGTTTAATCCTAACAGTGTTGTCAGTTACAACTAAAATCCAGTTTTTTTAATCCCTCATGGAAGTTGCCAGAAGAACAGATGGACTGCCTGTGTTGGGGGTGGGGGGTTGGGTTGTGAGGGGAAAGAAAATGCCAGGAAAAGATGTGCTGGAGAAAAAGAAAAGAGGAGGAACACAGTCAGATTTTGCTGGGGTGGTTTTCAGGGGCAGCGTTGGACGGCTGACCGTCTCCAGGTGACAGTGAACAGGATGTGCCCCAGCTGGCAGGCCTTCTGGCTAATGGCCAAGAGCCTGATCTAACGCGGCGAAGGAGGGTACGGCCATTACCTCACCCTGCCTGCATTATCCCTCACCCTGCCTGCATTATCCCTCACCCTGCCTGCATTATCCACCGGCGCAGGGCGAGTTCCCCACCCCGGCACACAGACTACAGCAGGGAACACCTGATCGCTGTACAATCCTGCAGCTCTGTGCCACTAATACCCCTTTCAAACCGAAGCAACGCCCCGGGTAAGACCTGTGAGTGTTGGTGTGAATGAGTCACGGCTCGGTTTCAGTGTGAAAGGGGTGACATGGGTGACTCTACGTAGCACGGTTTTCTGACCGACCCTCAACCTTGCCTCTCTTAACCTTTTACATACAGGTGAAGTTGGAAGTTTACATATACTTAGCTTGAAGTCATTAAAACTCATTTTTAACCACTCCACAGATTTCATGTTAGCAAACTATAGTCTTGGCAAGTCAGTTAGGACATCTACTTTGTGCATGACACAAGTAATTTTTCCAACAATTGTTTACAGACAGATTATTTCACTTTTAATTCACTATCACAATTTGAGTGGGTCAGAAGTTTACATACACTAAGTTGATTGTGCCTTTAAATTTTTTATATTTGGTCACATATCCTTTGCATGCTATGACTTCCTGATGTCTGTGACCCAACTGTACTCTTACAAGCGATACTATAATGTCTCTGCATTTGAATGGATCTCTATGGGAATTGGGGGGTGGGACTAGATTTAGCTGTAAATTACACTGGAACAATATGGAAACACATGGTTGGCTAAATGGCTCTAAGTCATCAAGGGTCTGACGTATCAAACAAGCCTTAAATCATCACTGCTGCAAGAAATACAGTAGATATGGATGGATAACTTGAAGGGTTTCTTCTCCTGATGTATTTTTCCATAGAGTTCAATAGGAAAATTTGTCAGGAGAAACAACCCTTAAAGTGATCCATCCATATCTACTGCATATCTGGCAGCAGAGTGATAGTTTGAGGCTTGTTTGATACCTCAGGTCCTTGATGACTTAAAGCCATTTTACCCATCATGTATTCCATACTGTTCCAGCAATAAGATATCAAGAGTGTTTTGATGTTGTTGGGTCACAGACATCAGGACCTAACCTGCATGCAAAGGATATGTGACAAAATATTAAAAATTTAAAGGCACAGTAAACTGACACACTGGAATTGTGATATAGTTAATTAAAAGTGAAATACTCTGTCTGTAAACAATTGTTGGAAAAATTACTTGTGTCATGCACAAAATAGATGTCCTAACTGACTTGCCAACACTATAGTTTTCTAACATGAAATCTGTGGAGTGGTTAAAAATGAGTTTTAATGACTTCGACCTACGTAAGTGTATGTAAACTTCCGACTTCAACTGTAAATGATGGACACAGTAGGCTATTCATGTGAATGTATATTAGAACTGAACAACTCAGGAATTATCTTTGTTTTCACAGCTAGATTTACACAAGAGGGTTGCTCAGTTGTCACAGGTAAATAAAATAATATGTTACTTAAAACGTTTTGTTACAGTTTTTACATAAAAGCATTTGAAAGATTTGGACTATCACTGGGCTATCTATTCAGGAGTTAACATACTGGGTTAAGCCAGCATAGTGGCAAAACACATGGTACCCGCAAGCAAGTTGGCTACCAAACTTGCAGTATTAGCAGGAAAAAACAGAACATGTACAGAAGTACATTTGCGCACCCGGGTCTTGTGATCGGTGAGGACCCGGTAATTACCTGTGACTATAGTTTGGTCTGAATGGGTCAAACGCGGGTTGAACCCGTGTTCAATATCCCGTGTCAATCCTGGGTTTTGTGTGTGAAAGGGGTATAACTCTGTGGAGCTGGCAGGGGGGGAGAGGGAGGGGCAGTGCCGTGCCCTAGATTTGAACCCCCAAGCTCCCGTTATGTAATAGTGCCTTTCAGTTTTACCTCTCTCCTCAGGGTCAGATCCCACCACTGCCCCGCCCTAGCCTCACAACAACAGTCTCAGATTCCATCTGTCACCATAAGAGCGATAAGTCAGATCCCTTAACAACCCCCCCCCCTCCGCTCCACCCTTTAATTCCGGGCCTCTTAACTCCTGGCTGGTTTCCCAAGATGCATCTCACTGCTGTCCCAGGAGAGAGAGGGCTGTAGGAGGGGGGAGGAATTCCCAGCAGCGCCTCCTTCCTTCTCTCTGAGCACAGCCTCGCACCCTTAATCTCCCACAGCCATTCACACACTGTCCACTAGGGGTGCTGGGGATTTGGGTGGGTTGGGCTTCAATCCCCTTCTCCTCCGTCCAGCTATGTACCTTTACTGGTGCCCCTCGCTCATCCTATGACTGGGAATCCGAGAATGCCACGCAAACTGATCTGAATCCTGCGTGAGGCCCAGGACACGCCTAGAACACGCCTGGCACATGCCTGGCAAAGCTGAACCTCACCCATCATTAATCTGTTTAATGGTATTAAAGCAGGCAAACACCACAGAGCCTCACGCAACATGCAGACGCATACAAAGATTTCAGCATTTCGCAGAGTACTGCATCTTGCAAGAGGGCAAGGTTTCAAAGAGAGGCTAGGACAGGTGGCGGGGGGGTGGGTGGGTGGTGGTGGCTTCATGACTGAATAGACAATAAAAGGCCGGGACTGGCTCTCCTGATGTGCTGGCTTTCTCTCCATGGCTAATAACTGAAATGGGCCTGACATGAAACATGACATCATTGTTCGCATCACAGTGGGGTTCTTTTTTGTAGCCGTGGAAACGCAGAGAGCGGCACCAGTGTCTTTCGCAGTGATTAGCTCAGTCCCCCCTCGCCTGAGGGCCAACCCTTTTTGCCATGACGATAACAGTCTCTCACATGCAGTCACGGGGGGTGGGGGTGGGTGGGGGGGGGGGGGGGGGTGCTGGTCACAGGTCCACCTGGGCTACAGGGAACAGACCTCTCTCTCCAATCACAATAGGACCCAGTTAAGAGATTGCAGAGCCGCCCCTTCCCAGGGGCAAAGACAGGGCAGGCTGCCCACTCCACTGCCTGATGGAGTAATTGGATTGGTTGCCTGCACACACACACAAACTACACAGCCCATAAATCCTATTGTGTGAGAAGAAGAGCAGGGACTCCACGGCAGTGCGAGACAAGAGCCTTTGTGTTGCTGTGACGTCAGGCAGGAACAGGCCAGCCTGCTAACAGAGCGCTGCTTGTGTGCTCTTCAAAGGAGGGCTGTTAACTGGGAGATGCCTTTCCACCCAAATCCACCCCATTTGATGGCTTCATGTGTGGGCCAGTACATGAGAGGGTGGGGTTTAGGTAGGAGTGGAGGTGAGGGGGGATAGGGTTATAGGTGGAAGGGCTGGTATAAGGGGGTTCCCACTGCTGCAGGTACGAGAGTATTTAGTGCTCTGATTCTCAGTGGGAGAGCAGTCATGCACACATCAGGCACCTGATTCTTCTGCTGTCACTCCGTGTGGTTTTCACTTCTGGAGCTGGGATGGCAAAAGTGGGATGGCAGCTGGAACCCTGTGCCTTCACAGATTGAGCCACTCTATAGGGCCCAGCCTGCAATCTGAGCCACTATATAGGGCCCAGCCTGCGCTCTGAGCCACTCTATAGGGCCCAGCCTGCGCTCTGAGCCACTAGGGCCCAGCCTGCGCTCTGAGCCACTCTACAGGACCCAGCCTGCGCTCTGAGCCACTCTACAGGACCCAGCCTGCGCTCTGAGCCACTCTACAGGACCCAGCCTGCGCTCTGAGCCACTCTATAGGGCCCAGCCTGCGCTCTCAGTCATTCTATAGGGCCCAGCCTGCAATCTGAGCCACTCTATAGGGCCCAGCCTGCGCTCTCAGTCATTCTATAGGGCCCAGCCTGCAATCTGAGCCACTCTATAGGGCCCAGCCTGCGCTCTGAGCCACTAGGGCCCAGCCTGCGCTCTGAGCCACTCTACAGGACCCAGCCTGCGCTCTGAGCCATTCTATAGGGCCCAGCCTGCGCTCTGAGCCACTCTATAGGGCCCAGCCTGCACTCAGTCATTCTGTAGGGCCCAGCCTGCGCTCTGCGCCACTATATAGGGCCCAGCCTGCTCTCTGAGCCACTCTATAGCGCCCAACCTTCCCTCTGAGCCACTCTATAGGGCCCAGCCTGCGCTCTGAGCCACTCTATAGGGCCCAGCCTGCGCTCTGAGCCACTCTATAGCACCCAACCTGCCCTCTGAGCCACTCTATAGGGCCCAGCCTGTGCTCTGAGCCACTCTATAGGGCCCAGCCTGCGCTCTGAGCCACTCTATAGCGCCCAACCTGCGCTCTGAGCCACTCTATAGGGCCCAGCCTGCGCTCTGAGCCACTCTATAGGGCCCAGCCTGCCATCTGAGCCGTTATATAGGGCCCAGCCTGCGCTCTCAGTCATTCTATAGGGCCCAGCCTGCGCTCTCAGTCATTCTATAGGGCCCGGCCTGCGCTCTCAGTCATTTTATAGGACCCAGCCTGCCCTCTGAGCCACTCTATAGGGCCCAGCCTGCCCTCTGTGCCGTTATATAGGGCCCAGCCTGCGCTCTCAGTCATTTAATAGGGCCCAGCCTGCGCTCTCAGTCATTCTATAGGGCCCAGCCTGCGCTCTGTCATTCTATAGGGCCCGGCCTGCGCTCTCAGTCATTTTATAGGACCCAGCCTGCCCTCTGAGCCACTCTATAGGGCCCAGCCTGTGCTCAGTCACTCAGTCATTCTATAGGGCCCAGCCTGCGCTCAGAGTTTTTTTTTGTGTGTCGCCTTGATCAAGGTCACCTTGATATTTCAGAATGTGATATGTGTCTGAGCGCCACCCCCTGTGAAGGGACAGCGGAATGTGGCACAAAGAGGCTGTTCTGTGACGGTCAGAACGCAATGATCACCCGCCAACAGCAGCTGCCCTGGAGCATGCTCAGTCCCCACACCTGCGGTTTACTTCAGTCTGTATGCAGTTAATTATGTGTATTGTGGTAGTAATCACACCAAGTGTATTTTTAATTGTTTTAACTCCTTTGCGTTTTTTGCTCAACTGAGACATTCGTTGCTACTGCAGTCAAACTATTAGTGGAAATCACAAACTCTGTGTTTTAACTTTATTGGTAGACGGTTCGTGACGATTTCTGCTGAATACGGAGTTTCTAAGGCTGCCTTTACACTACCTGGTAAAAGTGACCCAATTCCGATTTTTTGTGGAATGTGGCACAGATCGGATATGTATTATGAACGTGTAAACAGGAAAAAAGCACATGGAATCGGATATTCTCAGATCCGTTTCAGGCCTCAATCATATGTGGAAATAAATCTGATATGAATCGGATATCTGCCAATGCGACTGCCATCTAAACGGACAGATCGGATATTCCCTGTCATTGTGATTCGCACGTCATTGAAAATGCGACGATCTTGTACTTTTTTGCATTTTAATGACGTATAACGTTACTTTCACGTGCACAACTACTCTCCGGTGGAAAAAAAAACGGCGCAAGTGAAATTATATATATATATATTTTGCGGACCTCTAAAGATGCTTCGGAAAGCAATTTCTTGAATTATTATTTCGGTCTCGTTTGCGTCCATTGCGAGAAAGTGCCGGCTGGTTGTTTACTTTCGTTTTTTCGTTTCGGTAACCAAACCCTCTTGTACGCATGCGGGTTGTTTCAAGTGTTAAGCAAGTGTAAACACAGGTATCGGATATGGGTCACTTTCAAAAGTAGATGTAAACAGGCGGTCAAAAAAATCGGATATAGGCTAAAAATCGGAACTGGGTATCAAGACCTGCAGTGTAAATGCGGCCTTAGTGTCACTATTTCCCCGTAGCAAGTCCATTTAACAAGAAACCCCCCACCTAGTCTATACCTACCCATGCGTGACATAGTGGACAATAGCGTCTATGTTTGAGTTCATAAATATATTTATTCATTATATAAAATTAGAATAACGTCATAGCAAAGAGATAAACCCAACAATAGCCTGATCGTATGCCAGAAAAGCCGTGAAAAGCTCTGCTCACTCAAATGCAAAATAAACTGAAAGTACTGTCTCATTCTACCATGTATTCTACTAGCAATATATGCTACTAAATATGAAATAAATATACAATCCTACCATCGGTTTTACACATCGAGATGTTCCTTTCAAAATTCAGTGGTCATTTATTGTCTGGTACAATCGGTTTGAGAATTATACAACACTTTATACCGCTATTACACTATCTGAAACGTTGACGCTTAATACCCCCATGCCCTGTAAGCCTGTCTCATTCATTACAGTTCATTCTGGTTTAATTGTCGGCTTTTTTATCCAATAGAGTACATTATAACCGTAGCAACGGTATATGTCAAGTCTTTTTCGGTGCTTTGAACAATTTTCTACAGCCCAGCGTAACGGCAGTTTTCCTTTTGACGGTCTAGTATTACGCAAGCTCTACAGAATACGCATTACGGAGGGGAGTTTCACTTTTCCGATATGTAAGTATTTTTGCGTCTAAAATACTGTTGGTCTAGCTGGCTACATATGTATGTTCGTGTTTCCACTCGAGCACTGTCTTTCCAATATGTTTGATAGCCCTATTGTTATTTTCGCATTTTGAGTGCATTTCACATACTGTAGTGCAATCGTTAAATGTATTTTTGATGTAGGCTACTGATGTTCATTGAAGATAGAACATTTGGCAGCATTTGCAGATGGTGGAATACTATTTTATGTTCATGTTATCGTACATAATATAGGCTATGGTGTATAGCCTATACTTGTCTCTTAGGGCATGACAAATGCTAATTATAATTTACTATGCGCTGATATGTGGTAGATTAAGGTAAAAATTTCCTTGGAGTCATGAATAGGAAAATAAAAATAAAAAAAATACAGAAAAATGCAATCCCAGGACAAAAGTATACATACTGTAGAGTACAGGGACAAGTGATGTTTTATTGAGGTACAAGAGTGAATGATTAGGCAACATATTTAGGTGTATGTAACACTGTGATATCAATGTTTTTTTATCTTAAGCCATCAGAAGGAGCAAATGTATAGGCCTATGCTTTATAATATAATAATATAATATAATATAATAATTTATTCATTTTATGACATGTTTTGCATAGGGTTTTTGGACCCATAGATATCTACCCCCCTATACCGATGAAAATATAGTAATTCCCACTTGGAAATTATGCAAAGGTGAGTTTTATGAGCCAAAACTGTTGATTTGTAGTTAAATATTTCATAATTTATTTTATTTACAGCAGTGCACAACTTATCCATTTGGATAGATTTGGAGACACTAATGGACAACAGGGTACACTGCTATATTTTGCATCATAGACCTTTAGTAGTTCTGCATATCATCCTCAGATTTTGCAAAAACTTGTGGACATGGAGTTTATGATCCAGGAAATGTATATATATTACCGATTTCACTTATGTAGCTCTCAGCAAAATTAAAAAATATATTATTATTATTATTTTTTCTCCAAAGTTTCTCTGCATTTGTGGCACTTTATTTTGACTTAAATTATGAAAATAAACAAATCTAAGTATTGTTTTGTAAATGGTACACCTGTCTTGTTTCATTTAAGCCATTTAGCAAGTTTATGTGATGCTCACACCTGGAGTTATAAAGCCTTAAACAGAGCACCCCCTAAATAGGTTAAATTTGCCATCTGCGCCAAGGGGTTAATGCTATTTCTTAGGCAGTTTGTGCAGGTTTCTGTAGTTTCCTTTATTTTGACTTAAATTATGAAAATAAACAAATCTAAGTATTGTTTTGTAAATGGTACACCTGTCTTGTTTCATTTAAACCATTTAGCAAGTTTATGTGATGCTCACACCTGGAGTTATAAAGCCTTAAACAGAGCACCCCCTAAATAGGTTAAATTTGCCATCTGCGCCAAGGGGTTAATGCTATTTCTTAGGCAGTTTGTGCAGGTTTCTGTAGTTTCCTTTCAGTCAGCAGCCAATTTAGGCCTTGGAAACAATCTGAGACTTAAACACTCAAGTGCTGGAACACAGAGTTAAACCTGCAGACACTGTGCCCTCCAGGACTGGTGCTAAACCTGCAGACACTGCGGCCCTCCAGGACTGGTGCTAAACCTGCAGACACTGCGGCCCTCCAGGACTGGAGTTAAACCTGCAGGCACTATGGCTCTCCAGGACTGGAGTTAAACCTGCAGACACTGCGGCCCTCCAGGGCTGGTGCTAAAACTGCAGACACTATGGCTCTCCAGGACTGGAGTTAAACCTGCTGACACTGCGGCCCTCCAGGACTGGTGTTAAGCCTGCAGACACTGCAGCCCTCCAGGACTGCACCTGAAGCACAAACGGTGTTAAATGCATCGCCATGCAGCGTTTACATAACCCCTAAGCTGGCCATGTGGGAAAGTTAACAGACGGCTAATGCAAGAGTCTAGCTGTGCTGTCTGTCATATGGAGAGAATGTCATTAAATCTCAGAAGCAGCAGCTGCTCTACGCCTATAGCCGGACACTCTGACGCAATTTTTTGAGCTTTTTTGCTTGTTTGTTTGTGCTAGAACTGAATGCATGAATGTCCAGAAAACAGCCATTAAGTGATTACTATAGCTGGTACTATTACCATAGTACCACTACTTGAGCTGCCACTACCACAAATATTACTGCTACTACATCATTAAAACTACTGCTTCTACAGACACTCCTACGACTACTACTGCTGCTGTTACTTATAGTATGGGGTTGATTTACTAAAGGTTTGCGTGTACAACAACACATGTAAAACTGTTACCACCTGCAAAAAATCATCTGAGTTGATCAACTAACGAGGTGTAAAGAGGATTTTGCGTGGCAAAACTTAAAGATACGTTGATTTCTCATTGTGCAAAATTGGGCGTCCCTATGTTATTTCGCGAAATAGTGGGAGGTGGTCATGCAAATAGATTACTTTAGCATGTGTAAAGTGAGAGAATCCTGTTATGGAATACTGTCCCATGTAAATTACACGGGAATAGTTTGGAACCCATGGTTGGCTAAATGGCTGTAAGTCATCAAGGGTCTGAGGTATCAAACAAGCCTCAAACCATCACTCTGCTGCCAGATATGCAGTAGATATGGATGGATCACTTCAATGGTTGTTTCTCCTGATTTTTCAGTTCAGTAGGAAAATGACTCAGGGGAAACAACCCTTCAAGTGATCCATCCATATCTACTGCATATCTGCCACCAGAGTGATGGTTTGAGGCTCTTTTGATACCTCAGACCCTTGATGACTTACAGCCATTTAGCCAACCATGGGTTCCATACTATTCCCGTGTGATTTACATCTTAATCTAGTCCCACCCTTGACTTCCCATAGAGATCCATTCAAATGCAGTATCGCTTGTAAGAGTACCTGAAAATAAGATATCAATAATCTTTTGATATCCTTTTATACCCAGTCATGATAGCATCACCTGTTTACCTATGGAATGTTCCAAACAGGTTTTTATTTTATTTTTGTTTTTATAACTTCCCAGTCTTTTTTTGCTCTTGTCCCAACGTGTTATAGGCATCACATTCGTGTTTTGGAACGTGTTATAGGCATCACATTCGGAATTTGCGTATATTGTCAAAAATAAATTTGATAAGGTAAAACATTAAATATCTTTTCTTCATACTGTTTTCAAATAAATGTATGTAAAAGAGAATTTACAAATCACTGCTTTCTGCTTTCATGTGCATTTTACATACTGTCCCAACTTTTTTGGAACTGGGGTTTGTACAATAATTGCCAAATTCAATTATCTGGCCCAACTAAATATCTTAATTACCAAATGCAACTATCTGGTCTAGCCGAATGCATTAAATGCCAAATGGAGCAAAGGTAATGCTGGAAGAGAGTACTCCAGCTCCCTGAGTTAAATTCAAAGCTGAGCTGTAATGTAGAGGACATTGATGAGGGCCATTCAAAGTTCTCAGCCCATCTGTATTTATCAGTGAAGGTCACTGAGTGTTTGAGGCACTATAATTTGTGACGCTAGACTGGCTCTGGCCTCTGATGAGCAGCAGGACCCCGTCTTGTCCTTCCTGTCCTGCTGGCTTCCTTCGCTCCATCCCCCATCTCTCCCTGCTGCACCCCACACACACCCTTAGCCTATCTCCCAATGCCCCTCCACCTGTGACTGCATGGCAGCCATCTTGGCTCTTCAGCGTCTTCTTGCTGGCTCAGAGCCAAGATGGCAGATGGCTTTTCCACTTTGGAGCCGGAGGAGGAGTCCCAGTAGAGTGGCTCTCCAGGCCCTGAGTGTGTACACACCGTTGCTATGGCAGCAGCACCAGGCAACGGGTTTAGGCTGAGGGCTGCATTACAGGGAGAGCGTACAGCACGTTAGTATCTTACATAGAGCTACTGTATTGTCCCAGGCTTTGTTGGGCATGATTACACTTGCCCTTAGTGTGCTGTGTGGCCTGTACCTGGGTCACATGGCATGGGTGCTGGGTCAAACAAAGTGTGGCTGTGTCAGTCTCCACACTGCCAGGGAATTGGCCCTCTTGTAAATGAATACTTTGGTAATTATGGAAGCTAATTACAGTTAGCCTTATTTCTGCTCGTAGCTGCCGGCTTTTCTGGTTTATTTGTTCTAGGGGGGAGGGGGGTTTATTAAGCAGCTGATTAAAATTTAGAGGGGTGGGGGGGACTCACGACTTGAGTTGGGTTTACTAATGCAAACATAATTACTTCCACCTGGAGGTGTGGTGGTGCGGGTGTTTGGGGGTGCAGAGGTATGGGGGTGGCAGGGTGTGGGGGTTTGAAGCTTTTCCATAAACATTTTTCCTCAAAACAGTTGAATAGATCACTGGTATACACAGCAGGGAGTGTTAAATTTGATGTGTTAACAGAAGGTATTGGGTGTCGGTGTTAGAACACAGTGTCAGAACTACAGTATCATCAAAAGACCATAATATAGCCCCCCCCCGCCCAGTAGCCAATGGCCCAGCAGCTTGTTTACGTAAGCTGGCAGACATTGTGTTGTTCACTCATACTTGTTTGATTGTACATTTTGATCTGGAATTTCATAGTGATGAATCTGCTGTGTTTATCAAATGCTTCCATATGGTATTGTTGGTAACAATAAGCTAGTATTACAAACTGGTTAGCTGGTATAGACAACACGGTAAAGAAAAATATTGGCCATGATTTTGAATTTGTTACGTGAGGACCTGCATTTCTTCTGAATAGTGTTTACACATTTTTCCTGGCATTTCTGCAGTTTTCCATCTGACAGCTGCACCTGGTGGTGACCCCATGGTAGTATAAGCATATAAGGGCCATGAAGGGTGGCACTCTGCGGAATCAGAGTATGTGTAACTATAAGAGTTAACGTGCTAACACTGAAGGTGTTGATTTTTAAGTCTGTAGAGTGGAGAGAATCTCTTCTACCCTCCTCAAAACATTAGATTTCCCATGTGACTAAATGGCCTGTCACATCACTTATAAGAATTAATCATGGTGGATAAACCATGAAATTAAAAACAACAGCAGAAACTGATTAGCTAATTTGAGAGCAAAGGGTTTTTGTTTTCTCGTACCATAAAAACAAAACTAGGAACCAAATAAAACTAGTAACAAATAAAACTAATGAAGTGAATAACATTAGACTGGCGGTAATTTGGTCCGGACATTACTTCACATGACAAAAGAGGACTCGCATGGTGTAAATCTTGTGTCACCAGACAACTGAATTTGAATTTAGTTAATCAGAATTTTTATTTAATAATTTGAAATAGTATTTGTATTTAAATGGGGTATAAACATGTAATGTTTATGAACCTGCGAACGCACATACGCACATTTAAGTTATAGGCTATAGTTATTTTTCCCTAATCAAACGTTTTATGCGCATGCAAGGTCGGGAAAGCAAGCACACGCATTTACGCCTGCTTGTGCACAAAAAAAGAAAGTTCAGCCACATATAAACATAGGCTGCTCATTTCTCGCCCATTACAAAGTTCTCAATCTTTGTAGCCTAAACCAAAAGACATGGCAGTCAACGTGCGTTCAAAGATGAAAGACATGGCGGACTATATAACAGTAAAGTTTACAAATAGCCACCAATGTGCTATCCCGTCTCCTTGTTAGGGCATAAACACAGCATAACAGCTACCACTTTTCCATGAGCACCTGGAAGTCAGCGTTCTTTCTGATTTTTTTTAGTCGAAACCCCACCCACCGGCAAGCCTCTGCATATTAAACAAATGCAGCTTCAATGACAACCGAGGAATAGACAGAGGAGGACAACCTGCACCAGAGCCAATGAATGTGAATGTTTAGCTGAAAGATAAGAAACCGTCCAATATAACAAAAAATAGCCCAAATTATGACAAGCCCAAAAGCCATTTTCCCTGCACAATAACATAAAAAATAGCCGCGTACACACACACACAGTCTTTTTTGTCCAAATATACAGAGATAGACTCTATGAACTGACTTTTATGAATCCAGCATATGTCAGGGTTCTGGGAGTATCAGAGATTCATTAAAACGTCCCCAAGTCTGCACCCTGACAAATGTGCAAATTTGACCTCTGACCTCTTATCTCTGAAAATATTTTTATACAGTTTATATGGGGATCCTGGCTGCAGCCATCTGTTCTAATCCTCTCCATGCGTGATTTTTTTAATGTCACATAATTACATATTTCATGCCCGTATGGTTTATCTCCGTCTCTGCACAGAGCTGTAATCTGCCGAGACCGATGCTCTCAAAGAGGATGAGAGTTAGGGATCTAGAGCAGGGGTAGGGAACCCTGGTCCCGGAGAGCCGCAGGGTCAGCTGGTTTTGGTTTTCACCTTAAATACAGCAACTACTTTGAGCAAAGAAACCAGGTGAGGTGAGTTAACTGTGTAATCAACTGCTTTAATTGATCAATTAAGTGGCGAGTAACAACAAAAACCAGCAGACCCTGCGGCTCTCCAGGACCAGGGTTCCCTACCCCTGATCTAGAGCCTTCTTTCCGGACTCTTCCCAAACCTGGCTCCTCCTCCAACCCTACACCAAAACAAAAACAGTGTCTGACATTAAACAGACTTTCCCAGAAAAGATGGCACTGGATCAGACGGAATTCCCATCTTCCACTGAATTTTCTTTAATGCTGGTTTCTGTGCTATGGTCAGAGAGGAATCTCTCTGTCCATGAGAGAGGGAAGTTAGAGCCCCTAGGGTTGGGAAATTCCATATTTATATCGACAGATGATCTGCTTTTTAAATATTTAATAAACCCTCTGGTAGGAGCCAGGGTTTCCATTAGAAAAATCTGGTCCCGGCCTCCGTGACCGGCAAGATTTCAGTTTGCCGGACAAATGGGCCGGTGAAATATTATCTGGTGTTTATTATGCTTTAAAACAATTGATAAGTAGGCTTTATAAAGAATGACATAATCCGGAGAATAGATTTATAATAGTTTTTAATGCAAAGTGCTTTTACAAATACAGTGAATAGGAAATAAATTAAGTCCCATCAAATAAAATAACTCCCGTCAATAGACACGTGTTTAACGCTATTTAACAAAAAAGACGATTGGCTATAGACTATTGCGTTCTGCGTACTTGCATGCTAGATAGTACTTTCTTCCAAGTAGACCTGATACCAGCTAGAACATTAAGGGTTGTTTCTCCTGACTTATTTTTCCATAGAGTTCAATAGGAAAGTAAGTCAGGAGAAACAACCCTTAAAGTGATCCATCCATATCTACTGCATATCTGGCAGCAGACTGATGGTTTGAGGCTCGTTTGATACCTCAGACCCCTGATGACTTACAGCCATTTAGCCAACCATGGGCTCTATACTATTTCCGTGTAATTTACAGCTAAATCTAGTCCCACCCCCCAATTCCCATAGAGATCCATTCAAATGCAGGGAGGTTATAGTATCGCTTGTAAGAGTACCTGAAAATAAGATATCAAGAGTCTTTTGATATCCTTTTATACCCAGTCATGATAGCATCACCTGTTTGCCTGTAGAATTCTCCAAACAGGTGTTTTTTGTTTTTTATTTTGCCCCTGTCCCAACGTTTTTGGAACGTGTTGCAAGCATCAAATTTAGAATTAGCGTATATTTACAAAAATCAATAAAGTTGATAAGGTAAAACATTAAATATCTTTTTTTTGTACTGTTTTCAATTAAATATATGTTAAAGAGAATTTACAAATCACTGCTTTCTGCTTTTACGTGCATTTTACATACTGTCCCAACTTTTTGGAATTTTGGAATTGGGGTTTGTACAGTAAATACTGTATATTGTGGTTAAAATGTGCCAATACAGGAAAAAAAAAAACATTATTAGTTAGTTTTGTACCACTTGCCTTATCAACGGAAATGCTCTTACGGCAGTGCTGCTTCTCAGGGTTGTTAAGGGACAGCCTTAGCAAGCAACTGCTAGCATGATTATCTGTCGTGCAACTGGGAGTAGTAAGGGTTGTGAAGTACAATCGTGAAATACTCTCTCTGAATGTTTTTTACAACCCCTCTACCTGAATTTAAATCTTTAGATGCTGGAAAATTTGAAAGCACTTTCAAATTTGAAGTACCCAGAATCTGGAACCCCTTTCCCTGAGGGGTTGGGAGCCAGAATGGCGGCTCTCCAGCTCCTTAATTAAAGTGGTTAACAGGATTAGTGGGAAATTTGCATGGGTGGAAGGCAGGAGATGGGGAAGCCTGTATTTGGGTCAGATTTCAGATTGCATGCATTAATGATGGCCAAGGGGGCAAGGAACTTACATGCCCGCTGAGAGGAGGTGTGTGTGTCTGTGTGTGTGGGCGTGCGTGAGAGTGTATGGATAACTGTGGGAAGTGTGTGTGTGTGTGCGCATTCATATATGTATATTTGCAAGGGTGTTTGTGTGTGTCCGTGTATAGTGTATGGTTAGTGTATTGTTCATAGTCTACTACAGCAATATGCTGCACATACCATACACAAGTAATAACCATGAACCAATAATAATTCATAATTAAATGGGTGGAGAGGTGCGGGTTAATATGTCACAGTCATACACACATGCACACAAACGCATGAACACATACAATCATACGCTTGCGCACACACATGCACACACACATACAATCATACACACGCTCACAAATATGCATACAGACCCGTGAACACACATACAATCATATGCACACGCACACATGCACACACAGTCATACACACGCTCACAAATACGCACAGAAACACATGCGCAAACACATGAACACACAATCATATGCATGGGCACACACATGCACACACACACACACACACACACACATGCTCACAAATGTGCGCAGAAACATGCACAAACACATGAACACACATACAAATACACACGCTCACAAATATGCACACAAATACACAGCACTGCAGGAAGGTTAAATCCTTTCATTTCAACTTCTTAGCATGGCAACACAGCCATAAAAGAGACAGAGAGAGAGAGGGTGAGAACAGGGTGGGAGAAAGGAAAGATAGGTGTCATCTCGGTCCACATTGTGGGACTTTCCCAAATTTGTCATTTCTGTTTTTCTTTGATTGTTTAGGCACATTTCCTGAAACTATACACAGCAAAAATGTTGGTGTCAATTTAACACCCCTTACAAAAAAGAAGTGTATTCAAGTGTGCTATTAGTATACTTCTTTTAAACTAAAAATAAGTGAGTATTCTTTCAGTTTACTTTTTATGTACTTATCAGATATATACTAAACAAAATTATACTTAAGTATACTACTAGTACATTGATATTACAGTTTTTTATGATTGCTTTGACTCATTTTCCACAGGAGAATTTCAATGTACAAAACTCAAAATGCAAAGTGCCAAACTGACTTTCAAAATTCATACTCTGACACCACATCCTGTGCTGACATACAAAGTGTAAAACTGTTAACACAAAGTGCTAAACTGACTTTCAAAATTCTTACTCTAAGACACCACATCCTATGCTGACATACAAAGTGCAAAACTGTTAATACAAAGTGCCAAAATGTCTCAGTACTTCCAACAACCTTGGGTGAGTAGCATTGCAACACAATTGATAATCTCTTCACCACTACATAAAAGGCTGCTTAGAAACCTGAATAGCAGGTCGGTGAGGTTGAGGTTGGTAACGAAGGACAGGGTCCTGGGCGGGGTCGTGGTCGTGGTCGTGGTCGTGGACGGGGTCACGGTCGTGGCCAAGGAGGCAGAAGAGCGCAGTTGTGTCAAATGAAATTAGAGCCACTATTGTCGACCATGTGGTAAACAGAGATCTAACACTGGCTCAAGCTGGGAGGGTTGTGCAGCCAAATCTGTCAATATGTGTGATTTACTAATTTACTGTACAGTAACTGTATATTGAAATTAAAGTAATTGATATTGCTCTCTGTGTTACAGTATATTTCATAAATACTAAAGTGTGGGTGTGAATTATCTTTGTTGTAATTGTTATCTTTACTGTACTTTAGAACTGAAAGAGCACAACCAGGTGGAGGACGTGGTCATCTTCTCTCTGCCCAGCAGGAGAGGGCACTAGTAGACATGGCGCAAATAAATTATATACGAATAAAAGAAATACAGCAACAGATTCTAGCCGATAACGGAATCTTCCAAAACATCCACACAATCAGCCTAACAACAATTGGACGAATTTTGAAAAAGCACCAAATCACATTGAAACAAATTTACTTGGTGCCTTTACAAAGGAATGAAGATAGGGTGAAGACTTTGAGGGTGGAATATGTTCAGGTATGTGTATAGCAATATTGCAATACTACAGTAGCGAATACTTTAGCGTCCCATCCTCTATAAATATGTAGACTCGTTAACATTATGCCCTAGACATGACATTATGATTATGTACGTATGTGTGTGGGCCTGCCCATTGGTCTCAGGGCCGGATCTAGGAAAACTAGGCATGTGCCTAGGGTCCAATTTCGCCAGGGGGTCTATTCAGCGCAGATATACAATATATAGGTAATAGGTACTGTACATGCCTAGTTTGCCTAGACCCGGCCCTGAGACCAATGGGCAGGCCCACACACATCCATCCCTGATTGGTCAGCCTGTGCAACATGTTCAATGAGGAAAAGCACCTGGGCCTAATCAATTGTAATGTAGCCCATTCAAGTTTATTGATATTTGGAAAGCGCTACAATATGGTGCATAGAAATGACCTTGTTTGTACATACAGTAAAGCATTGGTATATGTTTTATCTCTGTAATGCTCATGTGTTTTAGATTTCAGAGCATGATGGACATTGATGCTGGAGCAGAGCAGCATGAGATCATATACGTGGATGAAGCAGGATTTAATCTCTGCAAGCGCCAGCTTCGTTGCTGGAATGTAATTGGGCAGAGGGCCACTGTTGAAGTTCCAGGACAGCGTGGAGCCAACATCTCAATGTGTGCTGCCATTTGCCGCAATGGAGTTGAGGCTTGTGACCCTCTGCTGGGGGCATACAACTCCGTGCGCCTCAAACATTTTCTGGATGGGCTGTACAACTGTCTCGTACAGCCAAATGCTCACATGGTGTTCATCATTGTCTGGGACAAGGTAAACTTCCATCGTGCATTGGCTGTGCGAGACTGGTTTACAGCCCATCCAGAGTTCCGATCACAATTCCGTCCACCTTACTCCCCGTTTCTGAACCCCATCGAGGAGTTTTTCCATATGAGCTGGAAACGCTCCTTCAGGCCATGGATGAGGCATGCAATGACATTACAACCCAGCAGTGTCAGGGGTGGATAAGGCACGCTAAAAGATTTTACCAGTCTTGCCAATGAAGACATGAGATGCGGGGTGTCGACAAAATTCTGTGGCCAAATGCAGCGGAGAGGCAAAATGCTGATTTTTTTTTTTTCAAAATGATGTTTTTTTTAAACTTTACAGTAAAGTTTGTTGTTACTGTAACTGTTTTTGCTTTTACTGTTGTTTTTGTTTTTACTGTACAATACAGTTGAGTTTACAGTACTGCATTACTGTATGATTTTTCTTTAATGATTAACTTCACATAATCTAATCTAATATTTTGTTGGTCTTTCATAAAAACACAAGCGCAAAACTGCAGTCTATCATGCTTGCTGTACATAATTTCAAGTACTTATGAGGAAATGACCATTGCATAGTCTTTTTTGGTAACAAGTATTTTGTGTTTGACCGCAATATTTGATAATGGCCATTGTATTTGAAAATGCACCAATAATTAAACTTCGACGATGAACATATCCACTGTTCTGACACTATGATAAACTTTAGCATGAAATACAATCTAATTTGGTTCGGTTGTTTCTATTGTGCATGCTATATATGATTTTGAGCCCAAGATTAGGAGTATAGCATTTTGCGTTATGACCAAAGAACACTTTCAAACTCTTTTTTTATCAGAAGTATTTTGTGTTTGGCAGCATTATTTCATGATGACTGTTGTATATTGAAAATGCAGCAATGATTTAACTTCATTGTTTGAAATATCGAATGTTCTGGTGCTGTGATAAACTTTTGCATATAATATTCGCTGATTTAACACTGATATTTTTATTTTGCATGCTATATTACATTTTGAACCCAAAATGAGCAGTATAGCATTCTGTGTTAAGAGTTTTGCACATTGAAACTTTGTTGTGCAAAATGAGTCAAAGCAATCGTAAAAAACTGTAGTATACTTACTACATAAAGTATACTTGGGAAATATACTTGAACTTTACTTAAGTTTACTTAATAAAATTAACTTTAAGTATACTTTTTTTTGGTAAGGGACTGCGGGTGTACATTTAGCACCCTATGGTGTTTATATGAGTCCATGGGTGTTAAATGTACACCACAATTTTTGCTGTGTACCTCATTTCTAAAAACTAAAAACACAAAACCTAATCAATCAACTGTTTCTGCAAAACTTCAAAGATCTCTGTCAAAATTAAACACTGTGTTCAAAACCATGTACTCTCACCCCAAAATTACATTTTGCCTCCAAATCATAAACACAAGTCAAAACATTAATAGACCTTATGAATACCAATTACACACTGGTGTGATAAATGACAGACACTATAATGAATTTCTTTAGGCATCAGTATGCTTTTGCTATTTCAGCCTTTTAAATGTCAATTTACATACAGTATCATGTTGTTTGAGTATACTGGCCAACTCAAATCTAAAAAGAACAGTGAGATGGTTTTTGTTATTTTTTATTTTTCCAAATTACAGTAATGTAGGGAGTAGACAATGTAAAATAAAAATAACCAGGAGAAAAATAAAAAATGAAAGACTACTGTCCTGGGAGCAAACAAAAAATGTAAAAGTAAAGCAACAAAAACAAGTCCCGTCTCTGCTCTTGATCAGGCCACATATTCTCATGTACATCACACATTATAGTTCCCCTGGCCAAGAGGAGGGGGAAATATCTTCTGGAATGATGCAGCCACCCTTGGCATGACTCTGCCCGTATATGCCCACATGCCTCCTCCATTGCTTGAAGTAGAGGCACTTAGTTGTGGGGGTTACGGTTGTATACCGTCCACCGCCATGCCAAAAAAAAACTACTTCACTGGGTTAAAGAAAGGCAAATAGGGCCTCAAAAATGCTGGTTTTGGACCAGTTGTGGACCAGAGCAACCCGGTGGAAACTTATGTTCTCCCAAATGAAAATGTACATGGGCTTCTCTGGGGAGTATTTCACAAAGCAGGATTACTGAGTTTGCTGGATAACTGCACTAAGTAAAACCTGGAATCCTCCCAAATCTAGAACATGGTCTGAAGTAAAAAGAGCTGTTCCGGATTTTACTCAGTGCAGTTATCCAGTTAACTCAGTAGTCCTGCTTTGTGAAATACTCCCCTAGTCCATCTTGCTCCCTCTGATCAGGTTGTGTGAGAGTATTGTGGAGTGTGTCAAGGAAAGTGAGGAGATTGTATGGACTATGGTGAGTGTGGCATGGCAATGTAGGACCGTGTGATATTTCCCGCATGCTGGCCAGGGACTTCTACAATGGCACGGTGGCCAATGATGTTCCTTCTGTGTCTGATTCAGAGAATATGATTCTGAAAATGGCATAATTGTCACAAAGATTTCCAGCAGTCAATATAGTGAAGAAAAATAACAATTAAAAAATATAGCTGCAAAGCAGCGACTACACGGGTTCCAAGCAAAAGGTTGCAATTTTGTTGTAATCATGTTACATTGGTTTCCTTTTACAAGAATTAGGAAGGTATACCAATTAGATTGGTTTCCTTTACAAGAAGTCTCGGAAGGTATACGTGAGACACATGTAGCTGCATGATATGAGTGTCTAAACATGAATATGTATAAATGGTCAAACTGTTTTCAGACCACCACCTTCAGTTCATTCTGGGTAAACTGAATAATTTGAGAAGACATTCATGAAAGAGACTTTCAATCTGAGGCAATGCCTAGATATTGACCCAAAAAATGTGTTTTAGTGTTTCCTACCCCATTAATGTGAAAATAAGATTTGTAGATGTGAAAAGCATAAGAAAGTGTATGTTGTGTTGTCGAAAAAAAATGCAACCTATGGTAGCTGGTGGGATTTGAACCCGCGTCTCCCACATCGAAGGCAATCACTCTAACCACAAAGCCATTGCAGATGTTGTATTGTACGGGGAGAATTATTTGAGGGTATGGAGCATTTTTGATGAAGAATTTGGCAGGAAAAATAACTTTATTAAAACTTTATTTGTTTCACTCATTTAAGTACTAGTGAAACAGTGAATAGTTAATATAGTAAAATCTCTTTGCCTTTGCAATAATGCGAAAAGAACATTATTAAGTGCGAAAAGCATAACAAACTGTGCATTGTTTTCATCGAAAAGAAAAGTAACCCATAGCGGGCCTACCTGGTGGGGATCGAACCCGGGTCTCCTACATACCAAGCCATTGCTCTTACCACTAAGCCATAACAGATAACCTGTGGTTGCCTAGTGATTGATCACGACACATAATTTTCAATGTTTAAAACACAACAGTGATTTTTCATGATTTTATAAATTAAAAATACATATTGTGCTCTATAGTGCCACTATTTGATTCAATTTGGCCAATACTTTACAGTTTGGCTCTTGATGTGAGTGCTAGTATAGCAACCAGATTTCATAAATATGCTTCAAATCATTTTGGAGTTATTAGCATTTCAGTGGTAAACCACGCCCACATCAATTTTTATTGGCTTACATGCGGCCATGTTGTTTGAAATATCCGATTTCTTTATCGTAACTTTTAAGAGGACCTTTATCTGAACAAATTGGTGATAGTTCCATGTTGATATATCAAACACTCTAGGGGGAAATGTTTTTCAATAAATTAAAAATGGCTGAAAATACAAAATGTTGGACCTTATGACTCCTAAGCAATTGATTTGTCCATGGGGAGACACATCTTCTGATGTAGAATGTAAGTCTCTATCTGCAAAGGGGCAGAAGTTATGATTGTTTGAATATTGGAAATTCAAATGACAGTTACAGCTCCACCAAGTTGCCAATCAGTGCTAAAATCGCTGTGTGACCGTATTAAACTACCTCCTACTAAGGTGCTAAGTTTCATAGTTTTCAGTTTTGTGGTTAGGCCAATACCGGGGACAGAGGGAAATGGTAATCGCATTTCCAAAATGGCGGCCAATCCAAGATGACAGCGACATATATGGGACATACATATGTTCCAGATGAGGAAATTGATCACTACAGCAAGTTTTAAATGTCTATATATAATATATATTATGCTCTATAGCGCCTGTGTGTGTGTGTGTGTGTTGGCCTGACCCTGTGTGTGTGTGTGTGTGTGTGTGTGTCTGTGTGCCTGTCCGTCTGTGTGTGGCCTGACTTTGTGTGTGTGTGTGTGTGTGTTTGTGTGCCTGTCTGTGTGTGTGTGTGTCTGTGCCTGTCTGTCTGTGTGTGTGTGTCTGTGCCTGTCTGTCTGTGTGTGTGTGGCCTGCTCTGGTGGCTGAGGAACCACTGGGATAAGGGGTAAAATATTTCCATGACTCATTGCTCGTTAGCGTAATGAACACTATTACCATAACGAGACGTGGCTGCTCCATGTCAGAGTCAGGGATTGCGACCCCCTCACAGCAAGGAGGCAGAAACGAGTGAGGATTACCCCCCGCAGGACTGTGGGGTGAGAAGGCCTTTCTACAGGAGTGGTGGAGGGGGCGGAGTTAAGAGGGAATTCCCAGAGGAGTGCTGAATTATACCCCTTTCACACACAAAACACGGGAATGACATGGGATATTGAACACGGGTTCGACTTGCGTTTCACCCATTCACACCACACTATGGTCCCGGGTAAGTCCAGGGTCATCGCCATTCACACCAAGACCCGGGTCAGCAAGTAGCCCTGTAATATTTCCATAGACAACAGTAACTTTTACAGTGCCTGTAATTTGGCTTCTTATCTCTTCTTCCATTGAATGCACAGAAGCTCTCTCACTTCAGAATCTTTGTGAGAGAGGTGGAACCAAGGGGCCAAGACTGGGCTTTCGTTTTGAAGCTCACTTCCTAGTTGGGCTGGGAGCAGCAATTGTGCCGTTGCTCGCTAACGCCACTGCGATTGGCTCCAGTATAGGTCTTTCACCAGGTAAGTCAATAGCAGCAATGTGGTCAAAATACTCAGTCAATAAATTTTTCCCACAAAATGTTTTTATTGCAATAGGTGCCTTTCCTTCATCTAATGCCTCTGCATGTGCTGATTTTTTAAAATATTGTGTCATTTGGACAGGGTATTAACATTTGTTCAGGGCCAATCAGAGGGACAGGTTGAGTCCTCTTCGGCTCCACGGAGCAGACGCAGTTTGTACAAACGGGCGGCGAAAAAGACATCCGGAGCCTCAATTCAGTTTTTACGAGGCCGTGGAAAGGCAATGGGTGACGTCACAGTGGCTTTGTCCATATTTTTATACAGTCTATGGGTGGAACATGCACCTAACAGGGTGGAAATGTTGATAGAAAATGTAGTAAATAAATTATTTATAATAAGATACATATAATATTTGGGATGTGTTTGCAACTGTTAACTATTAATGCAATTTAATATCAAATCAAATTAAATTTTATTTATAGAGCACATTTCAGGCAGAAAGCAACTCAATGTGCTTTACACAAGCAAATTACACAGAAACCATACAACAAAGAAAATAAAAGTAACATAAGTACATTAAAATCAAAGTAAAACAATTAAAAAATGTTCTTAAATAAAGCTGCACTGAAGAGATATGTTTTCAGTTTTTTCTTAAAACTCTGTTCTGATTCCATATTTCTAAGGTCGACTGGCAGATTATTCCAAATAAAGGGTGTGTAAAAACTAAAAGCTGCTTGCCCTACAGTTTTGGTTCTGACTTTTGGAATAATTAAAAGACCTGTGCCAGATGATCTAATAGGCTCATAATCTAAGAGCATATCACGTAAATACTGTGGTGCTAGGCCATTAAGAGATTTGTAAACCAATAAAATTATTTTAAAATCCATTCTGGACCTAACAGGTAGCCAGTGTAATGACTTTAAGACAGGTTTAATATGTTCATTCTTTTTTGTCTTTGTTAAAACTCGTGCTGCTGCATTTTGAATTAGCTGCAGACGACCAATCATTTTCTTTGAAAGACCCGAGAAAAGGGCATTACAATAATCTAGTCTGCTTGAAATAAAAGCATGCACAAGTTTCTCTGCATCGGCCTGTGAAACTTGTACACAGGCACTTTAGCAATGTTTTTTAAATGATAGAAGGCTACCTTTGTCACATTTCTTATATGAGCCTCAAAGTTAAGGTCAGAGTCTAGGATTACTCCTAAGTTTCTTACTTGCGCCTTGCTATTAAGGGAAAAAGAGTCTAGATAGCTGCAGAGTTTTACTCTCTGAGCCTTTGCACCAAGGACTAAAATATCAGTTTTATCTCCATTTAGTTTTAAAAAGCTGTGGGACATCCATAAACTTGCATCTTCCAGACAATGGATCAAAGAACTAAGAGGACCGAAGTCATCGAGTGATAAAGAAATATACAGTCCCTGCATAATATTTTGGATAGTGAAGCATTGTTTCTTCTTTTGGCTCTTATCTGGCATGTAAAGAATATGCAACCAAATACTAAACATGACTACTTTATTTAACATTATGTTAATGTATCCCTATATTTCTAGGAGCCCTGAAATAGGGGAACTATGTAAAAAAAAAGTGTTATAATTTCTAAATGGTGAATCCAATACTTATACAAATACCCTCTAATAAAAGCTGAAAATCTGAACTTTAACCGCATATGAATTGTTTGATTTCAAATCTTAACTTTTGGAGTACAGAGTGAAAAGAGGAAAAAATGCTTCACTGTCCCTTAAAGGAATTAGCCGGTGTTCTAAGACCCCAGGTTAATTGTTGACATTGTCTATGTCGAAATGTAAATCAGCCATTATTTTTTTCTTTTTCACCCCCTCTCGCCATGTACACACGTTCTGAAAATTGGGCAGTTTGCCAGCCATTGCCATCCATTCTATTCCAAACGAGTGTTTAGCAGCTCCCATAGCTGTATCTTTGTTTTGTCCAACACAAGTAAGCACACACGAACTGCCCTGGGTAGGTAGATAATAATTATTTTGTTTATTGTTGGTGTTAATTCCACCCTGTTATGTTACATTCTACCCTGTTATGATCCATTCCACCCTGTTAGCTGAACAATTTTAAAAAAATTGTTTAGTAATTGTTTTTAGACAATAAACAAATATAATAGAATAAGGGACACATAATGCACAAGAAAATGTAAATATTGTTATGCATTTTTAACACTTTGTGATTGTTATTCATATGTCCTAACAGGGTGGCATACTGTCACGGTCCATGTCTGAACAAACTGCCCATAATTATAAGGATTTAAGTGCCTGAGCTTGGCCAATATGTTTTCCAGACAGTTAAACATGTCCCTTTTCTGATTAAATGTTAAAAACATGAAAAATCTATACTATTTTTTTCAAAAGTTACCATGTCCAAAAGGCACCGGTTAACAGGATTGACCCAATTACAACATAACATAACCCGCTCTTGTTAGCTAACGAAGTAACTACCGGCCGCTCTGCTAGCGAAAATGGCTATCCTTTGTCTGCTCTTGTAACTTATTATGGAAGTAGCTACCGGCCGCTCTGCTAGCGAAAATGGCTATCCTTTGTCTGCACTTGTAACTTATTATGGAAGTAGCTACCAGCCGCTCTGCTAGCAAAAATAGCTATCAATTTGTCTGCTCTTGTAACTTATTATGGAAGTGAAACTAAGAGTATCACCAAGGGCGAGAATCACTAACAGTCTGGCGATGTCGAAAATGTCAGCTTTAGTGGTGGCTTTCACTTCAGCACAGTGGTGGTGAGCAAGTGAGTAGCCTGGAAGTTGTAATCGTTTTAGTTGTTTATTTGTTGGACATAATTTAAAATGACCAATTTTATTAATTATTTAAAAATGTGACAACCCCTCTCTTGGGTGTTTTGAATGTATAACTGCCTAAATATAGAAAAAAAACATTTTCAGCCCATTGACTTGCATTGTATTTTCTCCAAAAAGTGGCACCAGCCATTTGTCACCAAAGTGGGCGGGACTACGGACGTCTATAAACCGTGTTCCCCCTTTCACACCGAAGCCAAGTCGTGTCTGACCCGTGTAATTCCCAGGTCGAATAATGCTAGTTGGCCCTTTCCCACCAACAGCACGGGAATTACCCGGGTCATTGCTTCAGTGTGAAAGAGGTTTTAGCCTTTCATCTCCACAGTTTTACACAGGTGAGAGATATCTGGAGATGTGCATGTTTCTCTTTTATATGCATCTTGAATTTGAGTTTTTAAAAAAATACTAAAGCTCTAATCTCGGTCCAGAAACGCTGTCGCTCCCATGCAGGCCTCAAAGCCAAATGGCTTCTCTCGTGTTCGGACCCAGATCTCATCTCAGAGATGAAAAAGGTAAAATTCTTGTGGGCACATTAACTCATGTTAATAACTGTAAAAATATGCAGCTTGGAGTGGAGATGGGAGAGAGGTGTTATTGTGGAGAGTCTGTTCAGTCAGGCTGTTTGAAGCGCAGGGAAGAGGAGGGCAAGCAAGGAGAAAGTGCTCGATATCACCTCCTTCATTTCTACATTTACATTAAATGTATGTTTTAGGACATGTTCACTGAGATGTCTCCTGTTGTTGTCTGTTTATTTGGAGTTATGGTGCTTTCCTGGAGCCACAGTCTCCGTTGAACCTCTATGTCCACACGCCAGAGAGAGAGAGAGAGAGAGAGAGAGAGAGAGAGAGAGAGAGAGAGAGAGAGAGAGAGAGAGAGAGAGAGACAGAGAGAGAGACAGAGAGAGAGAGAGACAGATGGAAGGCTCCCGCCCCCGTGTTAATCCGCTCTTTCGTAAAATGTGTGGATTTATTAAATGCCCGTTGACTGACACACGGGCCTTTCTCATCCGCCTTTGTTTTTGTTGCTCTCATTCGTCACGATCCAGCCCTTCCGGGTTCTTCTCCGCATGCAGACAGGAAGGGTGCCGGTTGAAACATAAGCCATACTAATTTAATTATGTTTTTCCTTCTGAGTGCAAGCGTGAAATGCTCTGTCATAGCATACATGACCAATAACAATAGCCAGCATCCGTAGAAACATATTGGCAATATCAAATAAATATGTTTAAAAAATTCCATAGATTACAAAATCTATACATGCATAACACCAATTACTGGATAGATTATTACAATGCTACAACTGCAATCATAATAATAATAATAATAATAAAGAATTAATGGTATGAATAACTTCTTATTGTACTAACTGTTGTGCATTATATAATGTATGTGTATTCCTTTTTGGAAATAGGCTAAAGGTAGGTCAATATGCAATTGGCAAAGTTCCACGGTTATGATAGTTCCATGTTACGATAAACCACGTCACATGATTTAGGCTACCTGTTGTGATGACGTTTCTTTACGGGCGGGGCAGAGAAGAGCTGTTAGCACCAGTGTCGCGCAGTCTTGCCACAGAAGGGTCTCCGGAGTTTACGCCTCAGCTACACGGTCCTTGTTCTAAACGTCCTTTTCCGGCAGAAGACTGTTTTTATGGCTGTTTGGTAAAGCGAAACCTCTGACGGAATCATTGGAGTATTTGAAGTTGGAGTATTTGAATATTGGTGGCCGTGTGGATGACGTACTGTACAAGCCTCATGCTCTAAAGGTTGTTATGTGGTAGCCTAATACTATTTTTTCAAAAACACTGGTGCGCTTAACGCTCATAATCAGGGACTTTGGAACACTTGTGCAGGACTGTTTCAATTTTGAAATACATAATTATTTTCAATAATAACTATTTTATCAGCTTCACGTCGCTAACATATTATTGACGAGGGAAAAATCGACGCTACTGGGAGGATAAACTTAAGTCCTAAATGCCCTTTTCCCCATAAGAAAAACATTTTTGGACTGTTTGGAATTATTTGAATCGCACATACAACTTGTTCGACCTGTGGCTGTGCACCTCTCTGTGAACTCTCCGCGAGCGTAAAACACACCAGCTGCCCTGACTGGAGAAAATAACCATGATCCGCAACTGAAACAGACCCGGGACGCGTGCTCTGAGTCTCTGACCACATATTTGTGTGGCGCTGATCTTCGGAACATGAAGACGGTCGCGAGACAAATCGTCGGAGTTTATTTTGTGGGGATATTTGTCCTGATTCCTGGCTTATGGGCAGCAACTATGAACGGATATGGAGGTAAGACTGGCACTGAAAGTCATGCAGAGTATTTAAACTACTGCCAAAGAAAATCTCCGACTTAAAATATGTGGATGTAATATAACATCATACAGTTGATAATTATTAAATGTTTACGCGTCTTCATAGACATAAGCGTTGTAGCCAACTGTCACACACCGGAAACAGGCTATACGATTCCTGAAGGTGCTGAACTAAGCAAAGGGATAGGCTAGTATTCCATTATTTGGCCGCACGTGTGCCTTGTAACTACATGGAATTTATGGTTACGTTCCATAACATTTGTTTTCCATATACAGTAAACGGAACGGCCATGTGGAGAAAGATTAGGCTATTTTACCTGTTTATATCCTGCGTATTGTCTCGCGTAAATTAAAGGAAAGAGATGGAGTGGTGCCGGGATTAGCCGTCGTTTCCTTGTAGCCTACTTTGCTTAAAAACGAATTCTCACTGGTGAAAACGGTCGCAAGACCACGAGTCTTGCAGGTTGATTATAATCGTATTTTTATTTGCAAAATACGACGTTGACACACAATCATAATGGTGATAGGCTACGCATACTGTGGCTTGAATAAATCTATAATAGCATGAAAATAACGGAAATGTTCAGCTGTCAGCATTTGGCGGACTTGGTCTTACAGTAAATAATGATCTGGCGATTGTTCCAACTTCCCGTGTTTCATACAATCACTTCTTTGTACCAGCGACTCCAGATCAGCTGCGTGCGGTCGCTCGTGTCAAAATGCTTTTCCGTTCTTTTTGAAAAATTGGCAAAATGCACGTTTAAATTAATTGCGCAAAGTATTTTCCACAGCTAATATAGCCTAGCCTACTGCACGTTACTGTACCCAATTGTGCATGTTGGAAACAACCCCTAAGGACAATGGATGAGACCTATATTCCTATAGTCCCTCGATGTCCGCCCTGTTCAAATTCCGGTTACTGTTACCTGGTCCTCAGCCGTAATTATCTGTATGTGTGAATTGGAATGTACGGGTTTGAAAGGTTTATGATCGGGTCTGAGAAAACAGGCGCTAGACCCCCGCGGAATTTCCAAAGCTCTGAAGGGCTTCGAATTCTGCTATCCCACGCTATCATGGCTAGACTCCACAGTTAACAATACTGTATGCCCGACGTCTGTAACCTCCTCATTTTACACTATAGTCACTCAAAACTATGCTTATTTTTTCAGGAATCTTGTTTTTTAAAATTATTATGTCGACACGGCACGGCGGCATAGGCAATGGTTAAGGAACTAGGCTTATAACCGAACGGTTGCAGGTTCAAGTCCCAGGTAGGACACTGCCATTGTACCCTTGAGCAAGGTACTTAACCTAAATGCCTGTACTGTACTGTGTCTAATTATTTACCATATTCAAGCCATTATTTTCTATAAAAATCAAATAGGCCAAATTTTACCCTCTCGTTATCAACCATTTTGTAGCATGGTGCGGCAACGACTGACTGATACACTGAATGGATGCCCCTATGTGTAATTTAACCCTGAGAAAGTAGAGCTCATTTAAAGTATTTACTAAATCATCTAAAGCAAACCAAAAGGGCAATTAGAACTGCTCTGCCTTGGGGCTCTGTCACACTGAGCTGAAGAACTGGCCTTTACTGTGAGCTCAACTGAACACTCATTCGATCAAATCAATTGCCATGGCAATCAAGGGATGGGAATATAATTAAACTGTAGGTTAAATTGTGATAAACAAAGTAATGTAGGCTGCTCAACAACTTGTTCATGGGTAATGAGTATCAGTTGGGATCCACAGATTATTAGAAGAACAAGGTAGTCAGTGGAAAGATGATTAGATTAACTCATTCATATAATATAACGATTAGCCGATTGTGCAGCGCCAAGTTTTAGCAAGTGCTGCTGAACGCAGCCGATAATGGTCATTCGCTGAAGTTCATCATTTCTACTGCTTGCTTTAGATAACTGGATCTCAGCTTCTGGCCCATGTCTTTCTAGTGTAAATGAAGCCAAGACTGTCAAGCTGCTGGATTCTGCCTGTCCCCAGTGAGACGGGCGGATAAGCATTTTGAACATGTGGGGCTGGCGAAAACTCAGCGCTGGTTTCTGTGTGTGGGAACACAGGTGACCTGGCCCCTTTTCCTTCTCCTTGACTGCACTCTGGAGATTCTGCCTTTCTAATGCTTCTCACATGAAACTGATTATGGACCAAAACACAATGGAGAGTCGTGCCAACAGGGCCGTGGAACCTCGCGCAGTGGGTGGGAATGTTGTTGTGCGTGAGACTACCGACCGCAGATGTTACGGGCCGCAAAGACACCAGTTTAGAAAAATCTTCTGGAAATCCCTGCTGCCTTCAGTCAGATGTGTCAGTAGTAGCATTTTAACGGCTTATTCAGTCATAGATATGTCAGTAGTAGCATTTTAGAGGCTTATTCAGTCATAGATGTGTCAGTAGTAGCATTTTAGAGGCTTATTCAGTCATAGATGTGTCAGTAGCAGCGTTATAAAGGCTTATTCAGTCATAGATGTGTCAGTAGCAGCGTTATAAAGGCTTATTTAGTCATACATACAGTAGCGGCGGGGGCGGCACGGTGGTGCAGTGGTTAGCACTGTCACCTCACAAGAAAGAGGCTCTGGGTTCGAATCGGTCCCGGTCCTCCCTGCGTGGAGCTTGCATGCTATCCCCGTGTGCGCGTGGGCTTCCTCAGGGCACTCTGGTTTCCTCCCACACCAAAAGACATATATGTCAGGTTAGGTAAACTCCTGCCATTGTCCTTGACCAAGGCACTGGCGTCAGAACTGGAGCTGGTCCCCGGGCGCTGCACTGTGGCTGCCCCCCACCCCCAAATGGCTGGGATGGGCCAAACGCAGAGGACAAATTACCCCACGGGTCAATAAAAGTGTAATTATTATCATGAGCAGTAACAGGTGGATCTCTGGCTCCTGTTCACTGCGCTTTTATGTGCTAATGCTTCCTTCAAAACAGAGTCACCTAAAATCAGAGAGTCACTAACACATGTTTTTTTTATAGAGGAAAGACAAAGTCTGGCTTTCCCACCACTGGTTATAAAGGCCCTGTGGTTCTGTGGCGTGATCTGACTCCTGCAGCTGGGTTTCAGCACAACACGCATGTCAGCTTTCCTTCTGCGCTCTGACACACGCTCCAGTGAGCAGCGGAGTTGGCGGGTTGGTCCCTGGGGGTCACACTCCAGTGACTGCCTACCGGGGCCCTTCTTGAGATAAGGGTTGCATTTAATTTAAGAAAAGCTGCCTCTCCTCCTCCGCTTCGTCCTCTTTTTTCTCGTTCTTCTTTAGTGGGGTGAAGTCCCTGCATTCCCTCTGTCTCAGGAAGTTTGGAACATGTTGTAGAACCAAAGGAAAGCCTTATGTCACCACGCGAATGGAAAACTGATCTTTGCCATAGGAGTTCCCCAGCACTGGTGCATTGAGTCGGGCAGCTGCTCCATACTGACACTAATAGCTGAACTGCAGAGTTGTGTGTGTGTGTGTGTGTGTGTGTGTGTGTGTGTGTGTGTGTGTGTGTGCATGCGCACACACCTTTAATGTTTTCATTACCAGTGGTATCCATTGCTTTTTCATCTTGCCTTTGTAGTGGATATTTCCACAAATTAACATTTGCTGATTTGTCTTAAAGGGTTATGAAACCCTTGGTTACATTCTCTCTCCGCCCACACCACAAATTCGAAAAATGCAATTAAATGGGCGTGGAAAGCAGCAGTGGAGGGGGAGGGGCAAGAGCGAGGAGAGAGGCTATCGCCACCTGAAGACACGTCCACTAGGGAAAAGATGGAGAGTCAAACAGAGTCTGTATCAATCACTGACTAGTTCTGCGGTATTAATCAATGGCTCTTTCGAGGTGGAGGACTTCTCCCTTCCGGAATCCTCTGGGCTTTCCACCCACCAGGAGTATGAAGGAGGAAATGGTCCGGAGCCCTATCAGTTTGAGCCATTGGGAGAAGTCTCTGAGTGGTAGTCTAGCTAATTATCTTTTATCCCACTTGTGAACTCAACTATCTCCTTCTGCTTAAATCGATGTTATGCCCAGTATTGGCAGCACATATTAAGTCTGACCTACCCATGCACAAACTACGTAATGAATAAAATAAATAAATTAACAATTAATAAATAAAATACGTAATTAATGCTAAGTGAAAATAAACAGCTGTTAATGCTTCGTATTTACAGAGTAACTTATGTCACACCATCACTCCATTGTCAAACTAACTCGCTTTTTTTAGCCATCTATGATGTTACATCTAACGTAGGCTACCTGTAGCCTACACGAACATGACATGATAAAGTATATGTAAACAAGTGAAACCTAGCTGAAGGCTAGGCTACAGGAGACTCAAATCAAATGTTCTGCCCAGTAAGTTAACGATTGTCAGCAAATATTCAGTCTGACCTAACATTAGTACCTGCAGCTTATACAAACATGAAAAAATACAACAGGTAGGCTAATGAATGTCAAGTGAAACTGAACGGCTTTTGGCTGAAATGCATTACCTATCCTGGCTATCCACAACTGTACGTTTACTAGCTAGCTAGCTATCCAAATACCTTAATTAAGACACAAGTTAACATAATCACAGCACGGGGCTTGTATCACTTTGTACCTTGTACCATTTTTACTTCAGTGAGGTACATGTTCCAGACTTGGGGGGGTTCCGGATAGTGCAGTTAACTGTTATCCAACAAACGTAACTCCGTAACTCCTGCTTCCTGATGCAGACCCCAGGTCAGTAAGATTGACAACGCAGTATCAAACCGATAGCTTATACGGGAAAGGCAGTGAAAAATCACTGGTCAGTTAACAATGGTTAATGATACGAAAACAACTCACGTAAATATATTTGAGGCTACAAGACAACCATCAAGTTAGCAAGCCAATGTTAGTAAGGTGACGCCGTACACTTAACTTACCGCATTTGGAGGGACAGAAATATCCGTAGGGCTGGTAACATTACCGCATCTTCCTTCAGTCAAAGGTGGCGTTGGCTAGCATACCCCAATTCAACCTGGGCATAGTTCTCGGAACAGTCCCACGGAAAATTCTTGTTGCACATACACTTTCCAGCAGTGCTGGTCATTGGCGCCAAACCCAAAATGTGCAACCAGACTAGCCTACAGCTCTCTCCGGATCGCTCGAGAAAGCATGTAACAATGTGCATGTGACATGCACAATTGCGATTCATCGCTCATTGTTTGTAAATTGAAAATACTGGAATTGAAAAAACGTACAATTGTTAATATAACTAGCAGAATTGGAAAAAAGCTAATAGATTGAAAGAGATAGGCTAACGTTAACAGGAACAACTAACTATATTGATTGTCAAATGGATATGGCCATTGGCCACGCCTTCTCAGAAATGTATTTATATTGGGGGCGGTAACAAAGTGCAGAACTGATTACGTAGAAGTGTACCAAAAGTATGCTTCTACGCCATTTTCAATGACGTAGCCCATTTTTCATTTTCAACCCCGGAAGGAGAAGAATAGGCGATGTAACACTGTAATACTGAACTTCAAAATTGTAGATATAATGCATACTGTTGTTCTCTTCCATCTGAGGCAATGCCTCGATATTAGTTAACATCTCAAAAAATGTGTTTTAGTGTTTCCTACCCCTTTAAGTCTCTGTGTTTGAAAACTTGTTATTTTGCGGAAAAAACATATCTTGCACTGCACTTGTGTGCTTTTGATTTCTAAAGCCACATACATACTGTATCAAATATTTGTGTTTTTAACATTTTATAAGAACAGCATATAAAATGGCCAATGCTCCCCTCAATTTTCACCCCTCTCACTTTTGTTACTCCTGGCCTCTGCAATGTCCCAATGAACAGACAGAAATACAGCAGGTAGGTGCTTTCCATCATTCTGCTAGGCTTATGCGGCAGATACAGGCGGCTTGCCATCATTCTGCATTAAGGTTTATACAGCAGGTTTCTGCTTCGTTCACCTTCTGGAGACCCATCACTTATAAACAGCCCACCATTCCTAAATGACTTAATGTGATCAGTGTCCTTAGCACTCACAGTGGTGCACCTCCGGGAAGTGGATAACAGTGAAACATAGCGGCCAGTGCAGATTCTGGGGTGCACCTAGGCTGTAGTGCAGATTCTGGGGTGCACCTAGGCTGTAGTGCAGTTTCTGGGGTGCACCTAGGCTGTAGTGCAGATTCTGGGGTGCACCTAGGCTGTAGTGCAGATTCTGGGGTGCACCTAGGCTGTAGTGCAGATTCTGGGGTGCACCTAGGGTGTAGTGCAGATTCTGGGGTGCACCTAGGCTGTAGTGCAGTTTCTGGGGTGCACCTAGGCTGTAGTGTACATTCTTAGGTACACCCGAGCTGCTGTGCAGATTCTGGGGTACAGCCGAGCCAGTCAGTCAATCAGTTCCTCAGTCCATGTGATTCCTGGTGTCCCAGCCAGGGAGGAAACCCTGGAAGTGTAAAATGCTCTCAGCCCTTAAAGACAGGAAGTGGACATGCAGAGAACAAAGAGAATCTGAATCTGTGCCTCCTCCCTCTCTTTCACTCTCTCCCTCTCTCTTTCTCACTCTGTCTCTCCCTCCCTCTCTCTCTTTCTCTTACTGTCTCTCCGTCTCTGTCTCCCTCCGTCTCTCTCTCTCTCTTTCGCTCTCTCTCTCTAACTAACAGCATGTGGACAGAAGGAATAAAACCCTCCTTCGCTCTCTGTCTTTGCTTTTATCCTGCATTTATAGTGGGGGTCTAATTGGAAACTGAAGGTGGTGATTAAATAAAATGTGAAATGGTTGGGGGGGGATTTAAATAGTGAATAACAGTATTTGGTTGAGGGGGAGGGGGGGGGGGGGGTGGCATAGGCAGCCACAAGAAAGAATAAGAATGGAAAAAAGGAATGATTTTAAAAAATAATTTTTGTTTAAATTGCTTTGTTTTCTGCGTGTTCCGCAGATGCAGCAGTTCAGCCTTACTGGCAGAGGAATCAGTCATAGAACTGCACTTCCATACTGTTCAGATAAAAAACGTGTGTAAAAAAACACGTCTGAAATTACCACCACATGCGGGTTAATTGTTGGCTGTGGTGGGTAAATTCATCAAGTCACGCGCCAAGGTGGCGGGTAGGTTTTTTGTATTATTTTCACAAATATTTTTTTAAATAAAACACATTGAATTTCTATGATTGGATATGGTTACAAATTTAAATGATTAAATTATTAAATTCACTCTCTCTTAACCCAAACATTCCCCCCCACTCTCTCTTCACCTAAACATTCCCCCTACTCTCTCTTCACCCAAACATTCCCCCCTACTCTCTCTTCACCCAAACATTCCCCCCTACTCTCTCTTCACCCAAACATTCCCCTTACTCTTCACCCAAACATTCCCCCCTACTCTCTCTTCACCCAAACATTCCCCCCTACTCTCTCTTCACCCAAACATTCCCCCCTACTCTCTCTTCACCCAAACATTCCCCCCTACTCTCTCTTCACCCAAACATTCCCCCCTACTCTCTCTTCACCCAAACATTCCCCCCTACTCTCTCTTCACCCAAACATTCCCCCCTACTCTCTCTTCACCTAAACATTCCCCCCTACTCTCTCTTCACCCAAACATTCCCCCCTACTCTCTCTTCACCCAAACATTCCCCCCTACTCTCTCTTCACCCAAACATTCCCCCCTACTCTCTCTTCACCCAAACATTCCCCCTACTCTCTCTTCACCCAATTTCCCCCCACTCTCTCTCCACTCAATGCTGCTTGCTCTTGTCGGAGGCAAGCATGCAAACATACAATCTGTGGTGACATTTTCCTGGAATAATTCAGCTTCCAGAAAAAAAGAGCCAAGAAGCTGTGGATGCAGGGTGCAGTAAGAAAAAGAGGTACTACAGTGAAAAATGGAGAGTTCTGGGAAAAGAGGAAGGACTGCTTGGGCTATGATGAGGGCACATGCATGTTCTGCGCTGTGTGTCGGGAGCTAGCATCTGACATGAGCAAGCAAAGTCCCTGCTGTTATAAGTGTTTGTGTTTGTAATACCAATGTTTTGAGAAGTGGCAGGTATAAATTGAGAAAGGCAGGTAGAAATTGAAACAGTGGCTGGTGGAGAAAAAAGTTAATTTCAGACCCTGGTTATGCAGTTTTCCCTTTCAACCAGGTCACATCTCAGCAGTATTTACTATACAAGCACTGCGAAGGTCAGAACTATCTGAACTGGGTAGCAGTGAGTAAGCGCCACCTCTGCAGGTGATTGGCTGTGTAAGCTCTGCGTGGCTCCTGGGGGCTGGCATGGCGACATCAGGTTTCCAACCTAACCTTTAAAGCAAAGGGAGGGATGAGAACCGTTTATTTTCCATTGCCAGAAAGTTCCGTCCCCTTATGTCAGCGTACAATGTGTCAAAGGTAGACTGGTGTCTTTAGTGTACAGCCTGTTTTAGTGTGTTAAAAGTAGACCGACGTCTTTGGGTACAGACTGTTTCAGTGTGAGAGTGAGACGGAGAGAGATAGGGGAAGAGAGAGAGGGGGAGAGAGAAGGTTTTCTGTGTCAGCTGTGGTCTCAGTCAGTGTAATTGATCTGTATGGTTGCTGTCTGCGGGCTTTATTCAGACAGTGGGGTGGAGCATGTGTGTATGATTGACAGGCTAATGGTACAGCGTAAGCTTTCATGTATTTTGCATTACCCATTAGGCGTAGCATTTTCTAAGTTTCTTGCCGTGCATTATTTACCGCTCTGTCAACAGATTATAGACATATTTGATACTGACATATTTTACGTGCCTTATATGGGCCATTCAGAATTTACACTATCTCATTTATCACATGGAGGATACTTTAGGAGAGATGGAGAGAGAGAGATGGAGAAACAGAGCGATGGAGAAACAGTGATGGAGAAAGAGAGGTGGAGAAGCAGAGGGATGGACAAGCAGAGAGATGGAGGACCCATGATGGCCTGCAGGCCTGATGCTCTGGTGCACAGGGTGAGTCCCTGTAAAGCACATTAGCATCACAGCGCATTAGCATCACTAGCATAAAGTGGACCAGAGACAGAGCCTGCGTACCAACTGCTACAGACACCACGGAGACTTTCCAAACTCAATAAATCAAACCTTAATGGGGGAAATAAAATCTGGGTCAAGACAGGTTGAGTACATGAGGAATGCACTGGGTGCTCCTGAAACAAAATGGCCCCTGGATTTAAGCTATTCACACAGGGCTCAGTACTGAACAATCCATAAATTATCCTCCATTAGGACTCAAGCACAGCCACAGTTTCATCACACAGTGCTCATTGCTGAGCGATCCAAAGAGTAGCGTTCATTAGGACTCTGGCATGAGTTGGCAGTCCCATAGTTTTTGTATTACTCACATTGACTTATTTCCAGACCAGGGTCAATTACCATTACGTAGTCATATTTCTGTATTTACCTCTAACTACCACTTTGAAATAGTATTTTAAAAATTACATATTGTATACTGTTTGGCAATTACTAATTGAATGTATTTGAAAATACCTTTCAAAAGTATTGACAAGTAATTGCAAATACTTCAAATATGTATTTTTTTCAAGTATTTCAAAAGCAGTATTTTCAATTATTTCTATTTTAATTCATGGATTGTATTTAGAAATTCAACCTCATTGCACATCACAATTACAGAAGCCAAATGCCTTCATCCATCTAGAAGCTAGTTGACAGATGCGTACTGTTGACACACTGATTCATCCAGGAAGCTTGTTAACCAAATGTTCATAATTTACAATTTGGGGTGGAGCTAATCAATCAGTTCATTAAGCTAACCTGCTCTCAATCAATAATCTCAGCTAGGGGTATACAAGTTACCTGCGCAAGTTGACTTGGGTGGCGTGTTTGGAAATATTGTTTGTGCACTGAGCTGTTTTGAACCCTTTTTGTCTCAGAATCTCTCCGGGTTACTGACCCCTGCTTGTCTGAGAATCTGTCCTGGCTACTGACCCCTGCTTGTAAAATGGTGCCTGCGAGATCCAAGATTGTAGATCATGCCTGAAGATATCGAAACTTCAAAGAACCGCCAAGCATGTTACCGCCCAGCATGTTTCCTCTTAGCGCGTTACCAGGAGAACCGAGAACCATCTAGAACGTTACCAGGACAAAACATTTTTTTAGAATGTCCTGGATCCACGCTTCAAGCTGGCATGGTGTAATGCGACTGAGAGGACTGCCCTCAGAGCAGAAAACAACAGCTTTGCCGAAAAGTTCACCAGCAGTCAGGACAAAACAACCAGTGTCACTTCCAGTGTCCCAACCAATGAGCAAACTGGAAGCCCTCTGGAATGGATAAACTTTTTAGCTACATGGATCAACCTATGAGACCCAACAGATTCTCCATCAACAAGGAGGTTGAGGAGTCCCTCTCCATACCTCCTCTGACAACATCTGCAGTATCCAACTCTCAATAGAATTGCTGCTAAATGCATGCATATGCTAGCATCTTCTGCTGCTGTAGAGCGCATATTCAGCATAGGTGGCATCAGATGAACTATTTGAAACGTTTTAAAATGTAACCAGGGAACGTTTCCACTGCAGTGATAAGTTTATGTATCATAAATGGTTGTCTGAATAGTCTTCTTAAAACATAAAGCCTCATGTGTTTTTGTATTGTTATTGCTAAGCAAGTTGCTAATTTTAACATGCCTTAGCAGTGGTATCCCTTTTTGAGTGACACCTCCGTAAGGAACTGTAGTCTGTTGGTGGCGCCAAAGAAATATTCAACATCTTATATTTGGAGTTCTTTCCCACGTACTTTATCAGTGTTCTGTATAAGCCATTGAAAAAAGCACCTGGCTCTCTGTGGTTTGTCACAACTGATCTGAGGGACCTTATGGATATAGTATGTGTAATGTATAGGGTTCAGAGATGGGGTAGTCATGCAAAAATCTGTTAAATCCTTATAAAACTTGGGTACTTAAAATGGAGACAATGCAATGCATTATTCTTTTCAAAAGTATTTTCAAATACATTGAATTAGTAATTCTCAAACAGGATACAATTTGTGATTTTTAAAATACAATTTTGATATAGTATTTGAAGTAATTGAAAATACAAAAAATACATAATTGACCCAGGTCTGCTTATTTCCTGTCCATAAAAATAAGTGATATGGAAGGATGGATGTCAGCAGGTTCTTGTAATGGCTTTTATGAATGAATGTTTGCTGTTTGATGAAGGGGTATCATTTGGGGCAGATTGTTTCTTGAAGTGAATTTACTTTTAATGTGTTTCAGAAGGAAAGGCGTGGGTGTAGTTGATTTAAATGTGCACTATGCAGGAGTTTTAGCCTTGCTGTGGTCATGTGTTTACAATAAAAAAAAGTATCCTCCTCCGTTCTAAACCCCGCCCACTCCCCTTCATTGAGGCAGACATTGCATAGTACGAGCAAGAAACATGCAAAAAATGTCGAAGATAAAATGAAAAAAACATTTTTAGCAACATACATTGTTCAATATGGATGGTAACAGTAATTGGGCAGTGTTATAACGATTAAATGAACACTTTTTTGAAGTCCTCAGCTCCCCAACATTGACCCCTACTTCATAATGTTGGCATTCATATACTGTAGGCTACGTCACTTTGGATAAAAGCGTCTGCTAAGAATGTATCTGGCTCATCGTTACTGCCGTCTCTGACGAACGCAGTTGTAATCGGAGATTCTATGTTTGCAATGTAAATATTACAACATAGCAGAAGGACTCGCACACCGCTAGAAATGGCAGGGAGCAATCATTGTGTTGAAAATGTCTGTAGAGTGCACCATTCTGGAAAGCATTGAGAAAGGTCATACGAGAGCGAAACGTTTGCTTCCTTTTTTCACATTATCACTTTGCACTTTCACTGGATGTCTAAATACATTTTGTAGTTTTCTGTATCTCTGTATTTTTCTTTTTTGTGGATTGCTCCCTGCCGTTTCTAGCGGTGTGCGAGTCCTTCTCCTATGTTGTATCATTTTTTGCGGCGCTTACGCACCCGTGACTACCATTTCAGGACTTTCAGCTACAAGGCGCAATTTCAATAATAAATTTTTTCATGCAATGTAAATATTGCCACAGGTTTCAAGGATTTTAATGTGCATCCTACTGTTTTTTTGGTGTGAAAGTGGATGACATTGGTTACAACATCAAGCTCCCGCAATCATTAAAAAACACTCCGAAGATGTAATCATTCATGCAGGCATAAATTACACCAGGTTGAGAAAATCAGAATTTTTAAAGAACGATTTTATTTCATTATAGGAGTATAACTGTATGAAACCCATCTGCAAGATTGTGATCTCAGGACTGCTTCCCAATTCAGCCGGCTCAGTGACCTAAATGTCTGGCTGAAAAAATTGTGTGCTTGTTCAGTGTTTGTCTAATGTTATTCTGAATATTAATTTAGAACTGAGATATAAAGACGTAATCGTGTGTGGAATAAGTATCCTAACATTAGCAGACCATATCTTGTTGATCATAGCTAGCTAATACCATTTTCAAGTAAATTACTTTTTGATGAAGATATTTGTATACAAATATTATTTCTTTTCTGAAATACAACGCAATATTACATTGTTATATTAATTTGATTCAAAAGGTACCCGACTTCAGCCACCTAGTTACCTTATGTAGCTTGCTGCATATCTAGAGGTAACGTAGCCTATGTACACATCCAACAGAAAACACTAACTCCGTGTCACTTTTCATTCCCTTGCTGAACTTCAGCTGAGGAAAAGAAAATCCTAGGTTGACTCCGCTTCTTGAACATGCCCTGTACCTCCTCTTCTTGACCTCCGCCATTGCAGTAGCTAGCTGGCAATGAGAACAAAGGCCTGATTCCACACCACAGGCTCTGTAGCCACACCCACCCCTCCCCACACAGAAAAGAGCGCCACGCCCAGAAACGTCCTGAACACATCTTAGAATAGTAAATACAGGCAGAGGAGCAAGGTTTCAGCTATTTTTCTTTCAACAGAGATTGCTATTGCATCATTGATATGACAGAGCATGGTTATTTTATAATATTTTAAAGTCAAAAGTCCTGCATAGTGCACCTTTAATGATTGGTTGGTTAATTAGTTGCGTTATTGATTGATTGAGTGTTTCCAGATTGTTTGATTCGTTAGTTGGGTAGTTGGGAGGGAGCGTTGGTTGGTTGGTTGATTCATTCATTCATTCATTGGTTGACTGATTTTTTGATTGATTGCTTGGCTGGTTAGTTTATTGGTGAATTGATTGATTCATTGATAGATTGATTGGTAGGACCATCAGCTGCCCTTGCTTAGTGTGGGGTACAGATGTCAACATGTATGTCACTCTCTCCTGGGTCACCTGCATCATGTGATGGCTCTAAACACAATGAACAGAGCCAACCAATCCCAGCCCATCCTACTCTGTACCCTTTACTATTGTGTGTGGTCAGCAGCTTGGTAATTTTTCGCCTCCCCTGCTCCTTGAAGACAAAGGATGTGCCACTGGACTGGGTTTCCTTTCCAACAGGAAGTAGGTGGGCTGGTGACTAGAAGTAGGAGGATTCTCATTTTAGCCTTGAGAGTTGATGGCCTGAGCTCCCATTCAGGGCCTGTCACTCAAAGGCAGTCAGCCAATCCCTTTATCTGTTCATATTCAAATGCAATTTCAAATACAAATTCAAATAGCTTTATAATGATATAACATGTCTGTAGCAGCACATTTACCTCAGTAATGAGTTGATTATAGCTCATATAAAATGAACAAACAAACAAAACAAATTGATTGTAGTGTGCAAATGTACTAGCTCTAATTATGATACAATTATCTAAAATGATCACATGGACAAGTTTTCGTCTTCTAGGGCAGGGATGGGCAACTCCAGGGGTTCATTCCAATCACTTATTTTGACTCCTTGCATCCCTTTCCTCATGTCCTTTCCTTGCTCCTGAGCTCCAATGGAGCACGCAAAGAAAGGATGCAAGGATGAGATACGAGGATAGAGGAATTGAGGCAACATGCAGTAGGCAAATGGAACGTCCTTGCTCAGTCAAGCGTCAGTGTCATATTATGCTTACGTGCTTAACTATAATGCTTTTTAGCCTCTTTTTTTCATGAATAAACGTGGGTTTTGTTAGTCATAAAGAATGAGTGTCATTATGGATTAAAGCGCATTATAATAAATGGAAAGGAACAGTAAAATTGTATTTTTGGGGTGTACCTGACAGATGTGGCAGATGTGGAGAGGTGGGTTATTTATTTATACATGTGTCATGTTCCAAGAAGAGGCTTCTGCAGAGGCTACACTTGTGGTCCCTCGCTGATGCATCCTCTAGGAGCCTCCATGTTCCTCACTCCTCGCTCCTCCGAGGAGCATTTAGCGGCTTGACAGGTTACAGCGACGCCTCTGTCTAAAGCGCCCATTCGCCTGAGAATGAATCTGTCAATTTAACAGGAAATACTGGTCTGCAGCTAGCCAATCTCACTGTCAATCCCTGCGTTTGATTGGCCAGGGAGTGGGCGAGTGCTGATTTGAATACAGAGCACTTTGCAGTACGTCCATTTGCATTGTGGTTTTATCGATCTGGAGACCACAGGGTGTGTTGATCTGTCTGTGTTCATAAGAGAAGAGCAGGCTGTGGAACACACTGCACTTGGGAGATATGGTCACCTTATCCACCAAGGAACGGAAACACTGACTGCTTCTGAGGTAGTGAAGTGAGGTATAAGTTTATCAAACTGCATTGACTTTTGTATGAAATGAGCAAAATAAATGAACGGGAAGTACAACTGTTCTCCCCTGCACCCGAGGTGACGTATGACAAAGATCAGCAAAGCACTGCACTTCAGAAAGAGAGGGTGCCTAAAACACACTGATACTAAAACAAACAACTGCTGTAGACTTCACCCTGGGGACACCAGCCCTTTCTTTATTACATACATATCATTTATCAGCACACTAGAGCTAGAGCAGGGTGAGAGCTCAGTTTACCATAGAGAACAAGCTCTGTGTGCGTGTGTGTGTGTGCTCAGGTGTGCTTTTATGTTCTGGTTTACTTCCTGCTCAGGTGAGGTGTCAGGTGCTGTGCTGGATGACTGCAGCTGGGGTGTGTCTGTTAGAGGGTGCAGGACAGGTACACAATGGCTCACTGATGTCCTGATAGACACACGCGTGTGTTTGTGTGTGCATGAGTGTGTGTATATATGTGTGTGTGTGTGTGTGTGTGTGCGTGCGTGCATATGTGTGTGTGTGTGTGTGTGTGTGTGCGTGCGTGTGACCATGCAAGGGCGTGTGTGTTTGTGCCTGCGAGCATGCATGCATTCGTGTTTGTGTTTGTGAGTGAGTGAGTTTAGTCTGAGCTGGGTTGTGTGTTTCTCATGTGAGAGCGGTGTGTGTGAGGGCTATGGGAGGGGTGGGGAGTTCAGTGTTTTTTTGCAGTCGTGTGATGAGGAGCTTGTGGGCGGGAGGGGCCGCTGTGGGATCAAGTCTTTGATTTTACTGCAGCTCATCGCCCACCCAGGAGTCCCCCCCCCCCCATAGCAACACGTTACACAGCACTGCTTTTAGGATAACACACTTGTTTTCCGCTGATGTCAGATAAAAATACAGACTGCGAAGAGCCTTGGCAATGAAAATGACTGCTTTTTTTTTTTTGTCATGCCATAAAAGGCAGTTTCATTTTACAGGAGAATGGAGAAAGAGAAAAGGAGATATAGAGAGAGAAAGAAAGAGGAATGGGCTATTTGAGGGCAGTGGAGAACAGGCACACAGGCAGGCCTGGCCTAAGTGCCATGGCTCCTGGGCACTGAGGCCTGCTCCTTACAGAACAGCTCTATACCCTGGGGTCAGGAGGCAGGTACCAGCTTTATAATTGGCTGTGTTTAATGAAGGAGATAAACCCCTCCCCCTGACCTCCATTTCAAAACAAATTGACTGTCAACACCATGGCCAAGGGGAAGTTCAGAGCCTACCATGCTGTACCCTCCAACTAGTACACACTCCCTCTGCTCAGTATCATGTACCCTCCAACTATTTCACACACCCCCTATTCAGTATCACTGTACACTCTGCAAAGTGCACACTCTCTCTGCTCAACATCACTGTACACTCTGCAAAGTGCACACTACCTCTGCTCAGTATCACTGTACCCTCCAACTAGTGCACACACCCCCTATTCAGTATCACTGTACACTCTGCAAAGTGCACACTCTCTCTGCTCAACATCACTGTACACTCTGCAAAGTGCACACTACCTCTGCTCAGTATCACTGTACCCTCCAACTAGTGCACACTCTCTCTACTCAGTATTGCTGTACCCAAGGGGCCAGCTTTTGGCTCTCAACCTCAGCACCGGATATAATGATGCCCTCTGCTGATATCTATGATTTGTGCTCAAAAACAAACACAGTTTTCCCTTTGGACTCCATTCGTATTTGATAGCAAATTAAAAATATTTCCACTAATATAATGATGTTAACTCTGTGCATTATATTTCTTTAAAAAATCACTTATCATTTTTCTGAAGTAATTTTTTTTGTTCTTAACACACAGACAAATATATATATATATATATTTTTTTGTATTATTTATTTTGGCCTATGTCACATTTTCGTGCCGTAGTTGGCAAGTGTGCATGTCTGAGTTGGTTAATGACTGATGTGGTTCTGGAGATCCGAGATAAGGCAGGGGACCAGGGATTGAAATTCTCTTTGAAGCTCGCAAACTCCAGTGGTCACCGGAGGTATTGCAGCCTCTGGTGTCTAAAAGCTAATTTCCCCATTGAAGTCCATTAAAAACTCTGAAATTACCCAGGCCAAATTATACTATTTTGGACAGTTCTTTTAAAATAAAAAAATTCTTCACACCGAACTAATTACTCTCCAGGGACAGATCTTTTTTCTAAGCCCCACAGAAGAAGTTATAAGATTTTCATTCCAATTGGGTCCGCATGTTTAGGTACCCATTGCCCATGCTCCTCTGGTTCCAAAAGCCATGTTAAGTACCCAGTGCACATTCTCTGGTTCCCAAAAAAGCTCCATAGTCTAACATAGCATCTCCATGAATTGGCTTCATGCGCCAGTAAGCAGCTCTCATAGGAATCCATGGAACCGGTAAGCGAAAGCTGTCTCCAGTTCTTATATACAGTTGAAGTCGGAAGTTTACATACACTTAGGTTGAAGTCATTAAAACTCATTTTTAACCACTCCACAGTGGATCTTTATAGTATTACGCAATGCACAGTGTTAGGAAGGAGAAGCCGAAGCCGAAGTCTGTGCGATTGTAAGGTGCGCTTATGGCAAAAAGTTACGAGAACATGTATACTATTCCATTGAGATGAAAAACACTTGAACATGTCATGATCACATCATTTATTTATTTATACTCGTTGCATTATTAAACATTGTTTATTTATAGCCTATCGTTGTTTTCAGTTGAATCATATAAACGGAATGAATAACACAATTGAATGATTCCTCAGTTCTGTCGCTTAAGCTTCACATTGAAGACAGATTACCCTAATTATATGTCAAAAATATAGATGGTGTTAAAAAGTTTAGGAGATCGCTAATGTCAGTTTTAACGAGACAAATGAAAGTTGTATTTGGTCAAAAAATAGGATACTTTTCTCAATATCGTAGTGTTGTTTGAATCTGTGAAAGTGTGTTTTCTCTGCATACAGTGTAGCCTGTCCTTGTCAATATCATCAACTTTGCGTTTATCTCAAGTGTTTATCACCCGTGGAGAACTTGTGGAGAAAGGATGGGCTTTGGCATAGCCTTCTTTGCGTCATTGCTCTGTGCCTTCCTCGTTGTACATGGCTGTGTTTGGAATGGCTCCCTATACACTTTATAGAGCACTATTTAGGGTATCTGCCATTTTGTACGGTGTCCAAACTCAAAATGTAAAATTTGACACCCTAAGTAGTTCACTCAATATCCCCCGCAGTGCACCACAAAATGTATAGGGTACAAACGATGTGCATTACTACATCACAAAAGAGATTGTTTTTGTCAAGATGGCGACGGCTGAGCCTGCGCTGGTCTACAAATGTAGATATAAGTGCAAGTTTCATTTTATATGTTGAATCAGTTTAGTCGGCTTTATAACCAAAATATAAATAAATGCAGTAGATTAAATATATTACAAAGTGTTAACTATTTTTTAATTTAACAATTATTGCTAGCTATGTTTAATGGAAAATGCAACTTAATTAGCCAGCTAGCTACCTAACTTACCTATCTACCTACAATGAGCCAAGAAAACCCATGTTCAAGACACTTTTTTACCATTTTTTGCATGCTTGCTCACCAAGCCAGTGACAGCTGTCACGCAAGCGTCATGCGTTGCTAAGTAACCTGCTCAGAATCTAGTGTCCGTAATCGTCTCCTTTTTTCACCTGTGAATCCCTTTCTAGTGCTCTATGTAGATTTCCCTAAGTAGTGTATCGGGAGAGAGTGAATGAGTGAGCCATTCCGGATACAGCCCACGTGACTTCACTGGACACAACTGCGCATGTGAGATGAGTGCAAAATTAAAACTTCCTGGTTATTAAATTATATCGATCGGATTCTACACACAGCAATAATTAACGGGTCCTCCATGACAGAAGTAGTGAGGAAATACAATTTATAAGTCGGATCTTTAATCTGATTGGGTGTTGAGCTATGTTCCCTGTTTCTTCTGGTCGCTTCCCCTGCTTGCATCGCAAGAAATCCCAACATGCCTTGCAGACGCGAGAAATTGCCTCTCATTGAAAATGAATGGAGGCGATGTAATCGCATGATAAATTCGCTCCACACCGCTTTCTGTGTGGCTTCAGGGTCAGTAATGGAGGCTGGCACCTAATTACCCAGCATGCATTAGTAATGGACGCTGGCATCTGATTACCCAACATGCATTAGTAATGGAGGCTGGCACCTGATTACCCAGCATGCATTAGTAATGGATGCTGGCACCTGATTACCCAGCATGCATTATTATTGGAGGCTGGCACCTGATTACCCAGCATGCATTAGTATCGGAGGCTGGCCCACATGGATTAGTATTGGAGGCTGGCACCTGATTACCTAGCATGCATTAGTATAGGAGGCTGGCACCTGATTATCCAGCATGCATTAGTAATGGAGGCTGGCACCTGATTACCCAGCATGCATTATTATTGGAGGCTGGCACCTGATTACCCAGCATGCATTAGTATCGGAGGCTGGCCCACATGCATTAGTATTGGAGGCTGGCACCTGATTACCCAGCATGCATTAGTAATGGAGGCTGGCACCCGATTACCCAGCATGCATTAGTATTGGAGGCTGGCACCTGATTATCCAGCATGCATTAGTATAGGAGGCTGGCACCTGATTATCCAGCATGCATTAGTATTGGAGGCTGGCACCTGATTACCCAGCATGCATTAGTATAAGAGGCTGGCACCTGATTATCCAACATGATTATCCAGTTGCCATTTGCGTGTTTGCGTGTGTGTGTGTGTGTGTGTATGTGTGTGTGTGCGTTTGTGTGTGCGTGTTTGTGTGTGTATGTGTGTGTGTGTGTGCTGTTGTCAGAAAGATGTGTAGAACAGTCAGCTGCTGCCAGCAGCCTTGCACTGCAGAGAGAAACAGACCATCCTGTCCACTTCCTCTCCACACAATGCACCCTTGACCCCCTGACCCCGACCTACTCTCTCACAATAAGTGGGGCAAAACTCATACCGTAAATAAAGGGTTTTAAAACAAAACATCCTTTACAATACATTTATACATAATTTTATCCTAGATCATTTTAATAAAATAATAATAACAACAGGCTTTTGCTTATCCCTATGCATCTGTCTTTTGTCATTCTATAAGATAAACCAGCACACCTACAGTGAGGTTTCTGTGTGTGTGTGTGTGTGTGTGTGTGTGTTGGCTATGACACCTTCCCGTGAGAAACAAACGCAGAGTGAGCTGTAAATTTCAGTCTATTGGAAGTTTCCCCCCAGTCACACTGGTTTGGGAAGTGCGGCCATTGTGATGCGATGAGGGTCAGGAAGGAAGAACCCCGCCCCGAGCTTGGAGTGTTTATGATGTGTCACCAGCAGGGTGGGAGTGGCCTGTTTGGTGGCTATAGGGGAGGGCAGATCTCACGCGGAGCAGAGACTCCTCTCCTCCTCCCCTAGTCTCTGTTTGACTGTTTGTGTTTGACAACGTCCACGCAACAGCTGCACGACGTCTGCACAATGTCCGCACAACCTTTGTAATGAGGCCCCCAACACAGACTCGCACACGTTGCAGTAAAGACATAACTGCACGTATTTCGGTAACACGGTTATTGACCTGCACACATTTGAGTCTTACAGGGATTTGTTTGGCTCAGTGCCGGCAGAGTGAGGTAGATGATGGTGTTTGTGGATGAAGGACGGTCCGCTTATGCTGTGATCATCCCACCCTGTGCAATAAACTGTTTAAAAGTCTCTTAGAGGAAATTGATTTGCCGGAGGGGGTTGTTTTGCTCTGTCAGCACTTCACTACAAAGCAGGGCAGCATGGAATGGCCTGAATTTCCTGCAAGACTGTGTGTGTGTGTATGTGTGTGTGTGTGTGTGTGTGTGTGTGTGTGAGAGTTCTTTCCCATGATGCTGACAGGCTAGGTATGTGCAGACTGTTTGAACTATAATTACAGCTGAGCTACCTTTACAGTGCCTTCCAAGGTATTCTCTCTCACTGCCTCTCTTTCTCTCCCTCTCTCTCTGGGTCTGGCTGTTGCTTATGTTGCTGCTCTCTGTGATGAGTGTCCCTGTCTGTCTGCCCCTTTGTTCTGATGTCAGCCTCTCTTCTCGTTTAATATAGTGAGGAGATGCTGTCATGGTGAATGTGCACAGGATACAGTCACCTTGGTTAACAAAAAACCTCATGAATAATTATAAACCTGTAGCCTGTGTTCAGGGAAGAACCCAGAGCAGCATGAGAGAGAGGGAAGAGCTCAGAGCCTTTATGAGCAGCTATAGAGAGGGAATAACTCAGAGCCTGTATGAGCAGCTATAGAGAGGGAAGAGCTCAGAGCCTGTATAAGCAGCTATAGAGAGGGAAGAGCTCAGAGCCTGTATGAGCAGCTCTAGAGAGGGAAGAGCTCAGAGCCTGTATGAGCAGCTATAGAGAGGGAAGATTGATCCCTTCTTGCTGAGCTCAGAGCCTGTATAAGCAGCTATAGAGAGGGAAGAGCTCAGAGCCTGTATGAGCAGCTCTAGAGAGGGAAGAGCTCAGAGCCTGGATGAGCAGCTCTAGAGAGGGAAGAGCTCAGAGTCTGTATGAGAAGCTCTCGAGAGGAAGAGCTCGAGCAGTTCTAGAGAGGGAAGAGCTCAGAGCCTGTATGAGCAGCTCTAGAGAGGGAAGGGGGGTTGCTGAGAGAAAATGCCAGATCCATCATGTCTCTCAGAGGTAAGAGAAGCGCAGTAATTACACCAGGGCCATAATCACATAATGGTGATATTTACAGGGCTTAGCCTCCTGCAACGGCGTGTGAAACATGCATTCAGCCTCCTCCACGGCCTGCTCCACTGCTTCCTCCACGGCCTAATAACAACAAGGAGTGAAGGTCTGGGCAGGCCTGGAGATGGAGGTCTGGGATGGGACCCCTGTACCAAATATAGTGCTGGACTCGTATAAGGAGGGGCGTTGGGTTTGTTACTCTGGTATTATTCAATTCTTTTGTGTTGGGTGCCTCACCTGAGCTGAGCTTGTTACCTGTACAGACAGGTTACCTGTACAGCCAGATGGCAACCCAAAATAAATACTAATAATGTACTTTTTTTTTCTCTCTGCCTTTCCCTCTCTTTGTTTCTCTCTATTTCTGTCTCTCTCGATCTGACATGCTTGGATCTTGGTGTTTGGGTGTCAGAGTGTGACCGTGAGAGAGAGAGACTGTGAGACTGTGTCTTTAATTACCTCTCCTGTTTGGGACGTTGCGGTAATGACACAGTCAGGACTTAATTGGCGGTTATCTGAGGAAATCCACACAAATCTGCTCAACGTGTTTACAAAACAGTCACATGGCGTAACTCTTCATCTGAATGAAAGGGAGAGAAAGAAGGGGAAAGAGAGTAAGAGAGATAAAGAGAGAGATGGAGTACAGAAAGAAGGGATCAATAAAGTGAAGGAAGAATGCTCCTAAAAATGTCAGTGTACAGAATAGCCAATCAAATTAAATTGTTTTACATGGCAACAGTCATAGGTGAAAAAAATAAATAAAAGAGCAGGGATGATAACAACAGTAATAGTATGTTTGATGTAAAATTAACAATAATGACCATAGGAACAGAAACAACAGACAGGTCTGTTGATATGATCTGACTGTGCTACTTAATGGAGGGATCAATTACAGGAGGGATCTGTTAAAGGAAATTTTAAAGCGGAAACTGTGCCTTGTTTAACCAGCTCTTCAATCATACACACAGACTCTCACACACACACACACACACACACACACACACACACACACACACACACACACACACACACACACACACACACACACACACACACACACACACACACAGACTCTCACACACACACACAGACTCTCACACACACACAGACTCTCACACACACATACACACACACACACACACAGCTGTGAGCTGCATGCAGGCTGCTCAGAGAGGGGGTGACAGTGGTGTCTTTGTTGGTAAATATGAATTGGTGAGGCTGTTGTACTGGGAGAATAGGCCGGGAGACCGGGATAAAGGGGCAGGAAAATGCGCAATGTGGAGCGGAACAGACAGCCGCTGGAGGGAGTCCAGACCATTCCGGAACACAAGAAGGGTTCCAGGGTTCTGGAGCTCCACTAAGTGGAGCATGTTAGGCCAGGCTCGGGCAGGCGGGAGGGGTTTGCAGGGTGCAGGGGGACCCCATAAGTTGCCTGAAGGGCTCCATGCCCTTGCTGCTGTGCTGCATGTTTCCATGTACTGGCTTGTGCTGGTGTGTTAAGCGAGGGCAGGGTCATTCATGTGCAGTGAGTGCAGCATCAGTGTCTGAGCAGTGAGACAGAATGCACCTGCAACCTCCTACAAGTGCTTCCATTATCAGTGGAACCTCAACAGTGTGTCCGCTTATAATGTGTGTGTGTGTGTGTGTGTGTGTACGTGCGTGTGCATGTGTGTGTGCGTGTGTGTATGTGCGTCCATGTGTGCGGGAGAGCGTGCGTATATGTGTGCATGTGTGTTGGACCTTGTCAGACTGTTGCAACATTCAAGGCTCCTGTCATAGATCATGTGACAATCAATAATTGATACGTCAATTAGCGGCTGCCTGGGAGCAGACTGTGCCTACGGATCACTGGATCTGTGTGGAGAGATGGCCCTGCTGGCATTACGCAGACTGACTGACTGATTGACTTATGGCCCCAGATTACTGCTCAGATGGGTTTCAGAGACCTCCTCCCCATCTTTTTCTCTTCCTTCAGCAGAAACCAATCAACCCCCCCCCCCCCAGGGGCCGCTGTCTGTACCCCAGGCAGGTCTGGTCTGGAGGGCCATCATGTGTAGGTCTCCTTCATATGACATCATCACTGTGCACCTGCAGGTGAGAGTGCTGAATAAGCAGTGAGACCGGTGTTGCATTTGGATCCAATTTAACAAAACTGCTGCAACAGCAACTTTATGGGGTTGCACTTTCTATATTGTTTGCGAGGGCGGTTCTGTTCCATTTTTATTTGTTTCTCGTCAGTCCTCCCTTGCAGAGCACCTGTTAAGTTTGCTTGCTGCATGTCACAAATTTTGTCACAAGATAGCTCACTCGAGGGAAGAGAGCAAGGGAAGGGAATGTGTTAAATTGGACCCAAACCCAAAATCAGCATGGTTCCATACTATGGTTGATGATGAGTATGGTTGATGAGTAGACTGGACGTAAAAGTAGTTAAGTAAGCAAAATGTTCTACGAAATGTAGTATACTTAAAATCCCTGGATGATATTCTTTCTTCCGGGGTTTCACTGAGTATATTCAAGAGCATACTTTTCAAGAAGTACGCAAACATTTTGGTCGCATAAATATGACGTGCAGCTTTGTTTTAATAATGAGGCACAGTTTCACTGACATTTTCCTTCTGACGTTTTTAACAACAAAAACAACACATGACATGGCTGCGCTAGAGTACGACGTCTTACAACACTTCCACAGTACGTTTGGAAAATAGTATGGCGGATATTTTTTTGCATACTGCAGGTTGCATACTAAACAGTACACAGTAAATGGTACACAGCTGCTAGTACACAGAACACAGGAAACAGGGTGCAGTAGATAGGGCTCTGATTCAATTCTGATGAGAGGCAATGATGGGAATGTGTCACTAACAGTTTGGTTATTTTCCTGGAGGTGGTGGTTTTGGTATTCCCAGTGTGTCTGGATTCCCAGTCAGGAAACCTTGGTTTGACCTGATTGCTCTGTATAGTAAACACACCCTCAGAGTCACCTTCAAATGACATCATCACCATGTTGCTTTCTCTCAACAGGATCCCATGGTCCCTGTCTACCCTGTATAATGAGCAGGGCGAGAGGCCACCGAATTAATCATTCATGAGAGAGAGGAGAGAACGGGAAGCCCCCCAGGGGGCGAGGGAGGGAATGGAGAGAGAGTTAAAGACAGCGAGAGAGAGAGAGAGAGAGAGAGAGAGAAACAGAGTGAGAGAGAGAGAGAGCGAGAGTGAGAGAGAGAGAGAAATAGAGAGAGTGAGAGAGAGAGAAAGAGTGAGAGAGAGAGAGAAAGAGTGCGAGAGAAAAAGCGGTTACTTTTTACTAGCGTTGTTTTTGTGTTGTCATTTTTTGTCATTAACATTTTCTTTTGAATGTCATTACAATGTAATTGTTTTTGACAGTTATACAAGTTTGGGCAAAATGTATTGTAAAATATGACATGCCAGTTGATAATTTTACATTGAAATTGAGAGAAAGAGTGAGAGAGTGAGGGACTGGGAAAGAGAGAGAGGGGGTGGGAGAAAGAGAGAGAATGAGACAGAGAGAGGTAGAGAAGGAGGGAGATACAGTGAGACATAGGAGACATAGGCCGTGTCCGAATCAATACTCTTCCACACTATTGAGTAGCCTTGGTGAGTAGATAGGATGAGAAAGTCATTGAGTGGGTGAAAATTTTTCAAATTGCAGTATACTTGAAACACCTGGATGACACACTTACTTCTGGGGTTTCGCTGAGTACACACTTGCACAAACATTTTGGTTGCATAAATATGACGTAAAGCTTTGTTTTAACAAAAACGTTTTCTTCAAATACAACAAAAACAACACGTGACATGGCAGCGCAAGGGTGGGGTGCAGGGTTGCCAGATTTTGCCAGCCAAATAGCAACTCAAAACTCCGAAACCAACGTATTTTAAGTCATCATATTTTTACTTTTTAAAAGAAGTGCATGCTTTGCGACTTTTCATTTTTACCCATGACTGCACTTTGAAAGTATCTCAATTTAGTATGGCAGATATTTTTCGTGGACTGCTAAACAATGCACATTAAACAGCACACTTCTGCCAGTGCACTGTACGCAGGAGACAGGGCGCAGTAGATAGGGCTCTGATTCGGACACAGCCATAGAGAGAGGTAAGGAGACAGAATGAGAACAAGAGAGAGAGATATCTAGTTTTTCCTGGTGTGACTGGCTGCCAGGCCCTAACGGGGTGGGGGGTTGCGGAAAGCACACACCCATGTCTCCCTTAGAACCTGAAACATTTCTAACGTGCAGGAAACACACAGGCGTGTGAGGCATAAAGTGTTTGTTCAGTAACCATGGGATGAGCAAACAGATAAATGATTAAATGAACCATCTGTCACAAATGTGACATATGAACGTACCAACTATCCACTGTGATGTCATAGAGTCTTGCTGATGTCATAATTGGAGTTTTTTTTTGGAGCTCAATTAAGGGTTTCATAAGTGTGTGTGTGTGTGTGTGTGTGTGAGAGAGAGAGAGAGAGAGAGAGAGAGAGTGAGAGAGAGAGAGAGAGAGAGAGTGAGACATTGGCTCTCTTTGGTCTGTGGGTTTAACAGTGCTCAGTGTCTGTGTGTCTGGGTGCTGTGGTGTTCTTCACTCTAGACCCCCTCCTCCCCAGCTCCCCCTTACTGCCCCATCATACCCCCATATTGGGTTATAGCTCTTCTGGCAAAACATTGCTGAATTGTTGCTGATGCGTTGCTCATATGTTGCTTGTAAATTTTTTCTACATTGCTGATATGCTGCTGTTACATTTCTGGTATGCTATATGATATGCTGCCGATGCATTGTGTATATGTTGCTGATACGTTGCTGAAGCAGTTCCATTGTGTTGATCCTATGGAGAGGGGACTGCTCTCTCATGCCATAGGTACACTCATGTTCTATATGATGCTGTAGTTATTTCCATAGCAACTACATCTGCATTCTATGTGACTGTTTTGGCAACATGGCCTTGATCTATCCTGCCAACAACACGGAACTGAACTGAGAGAGAGAGGGAGATGGTTAGAGAGAGAGGGAGATGGTTAGAGAGAGAGAGGGAGGGAGATGGTTAGAGAGAGAGAGAGAGGGAGATGGTTAGAGAGAGAGAGAGAGGGAGATGGTTAGAGAGAGAGGGAGATGGTTAGAGAGAGAGAGAGGGAGATGGTTAGAGAGAGAGGGAGGGAGGCAGGAAGATAGAGGCTTTTGAGCCCTGTAATCCTGGTATAAAAGTAATGATGGCGTTTTCTTTTTTGTCTATAATGGATTGGTGTTCTCCAGCATTGGCTCACACAACCTTGATCAGATCTGGCACCCGCTCAACCTATGATCTTTGACCTTTGCCCTGTCCATCTGGTTGAGGGCGGGGCTGTTGTGTGATAGATTGAGCTGCACACAGTGAGCAGAGGGGCCTGATTTATACCTTGTAATTTAGTGTTTCATTGAGCCACGTTGGAGAGGCAGAGCAGTGCAGAGCACGTCGCTGGTAGCACATAGCAGGTGGCAGGTAGCAGGTAAGGTGGAACAGAGCTGGTGGTGAATGGCAGTGTTTATGAATTCAGGCAAAGCCTGAACCCTAACATTAAAAGAGAAGTGGGTCATCACCACTGTCTCACACACATACACATGAACACACACGCACACACACACACACACTCTCACACACTCACACACTCTTACACACACACACACACACACACACACACACACACACACACACACACACACACACACACACACACACACACACACACACACACACACACACACACACACACACACGCACACACACACATACAAACAGACAGAGAGGATTTGTGCTTAAGCCAGAAAAAAAACAATCTGTAATGCCTTCAAAAATGGTGCCCTGCCAAGTGACCTACAGAGGATACAGAAGATTAAGAGGGAGGAGAGTCTTGTCACTCCCTTGTGCGTTATTGGCCGAGCTTAGACTGCCTTGAAAGTTAAAGATGACATCCTTGCAAAAACCCGTCATGAGTGCAAACACTGGGAAAGCTGAATCTCTCTCTGTCTCTCACTCTCTCTCTCTCTACACACACAGATGCACATACTCTCACACAAACTCAAACAAATATACACACTCTTTCTCTCTTACATAGACACTCAGACAAACAGTGCCCTCCATAATGTTTGGGACAAAGGCTTATTTTTTTTCTTGATATGGTTCTGTACACCACAATTTTAGATTTAGGTTAAAGTGCAGAGTCTTTTATTAAAGGGTATTTTTATGCATTTTGGTTTCACCTTAATATAAATTACAGCACTTTTTATACATAGCCCCCTATTTCAGGGCACCATAATGTTTGGGACACATTAGCGTTATGTAAATGTAGTAGTCATGTTTAGTACTTTGTTGCATATCCGTTGCATGCGATGACTGCTTGAAGTCTCTGCCCCATAGACATAGACCTGGTGCTAAGTATCTTCTCTGGTGATGCTCTGCCAGGCCTGTACTGCAGTCATCTTCAGCTCCTGCTTGTTTCGGGGGCTTGTTGTCTTACATTTTCTCTTCAGCATATGAAATGCATGGTAAATTTTCAGATTTGGGTGACTGACTTGGCCAGTCAAGAATTTTCCAGTTTTTGGCTTTGAAAAAGTAATTTGTTGCTTTCGCAGTATGTATGGGATCATTGTCTTGCTGTAGAATGAAGTGCCATCCAATGAGTTTGGAGGCATTTGCCTGATCTGGAGCAGATAAGATGTTTCTGTACACTCTCAGCTGTCCACACAACCTTTTTCCAGAACAGCCTCTGTAGTTCTGTTTGTGAAGTCTTCTGCGGATCAGTGACACATCCACGCTTGCCTCCTGAAGAGTGTGTCTGATCTGGCGGACTGGTGTTTGGGGGTTTTTCTTCATTATGGTGAGAATTCTTCAGTCATCAACTGTAGAGGTCTTCCTTGGCCTACCAGGCCCTTTGCGATTACTGAGCTCACCAGTGCCCTCTCTCTTAGTGATCTTCTAACCAGTTGATTTTGATAATCCTAAGGTTTGATCTATGTCTCTAACTATTTTTTTCTTATTTTACAGCCTCATAATGGCTTCTTTGACTTTCATTTCATTGCACAAGTAAGGAAGCAATTGAAGACACCTACCAAATCAGAAACACTTGTGAAATATTATGGTGCCCTGAAATGGGGAGCTATGTATAGTGCTGAGGTGAAAACAAAATGTATAAAAATACCCTTTAATAAAAGCAGAAATATAAATAGAAATGAGCTTCCCACAAAGACTACACAGCTGTAAAAGCGTTTTTGGCGATGATAAAGTTTTTGAAATATTGTAGAGATTATTCTATTGTCTGACATAGCATCACCTGCGTACTTCCTTACACATCCTTATGAAAATCAAAAGCATTACGCGTGTGCAGTGTTCATTTTGCCTGTGTATCCTACAATTGGCTACTTTTTTATTAGACTACTTTGATCAGATGTTGTTATCCAAGGTAGCTATAGGTATGGGGCATGCCCTACCAAGCCATAACTTGGCATATGGCATACCTGCAATCTCAATTTATGTATACTGTACATTCTTAGAGAGAACACACACACGCACGCACACGCACACACAAACATACGCACACACACACACACACACACACACACACACACGTGCACACACACAAAAGCACACACATAAACACACACAAACACTCACACAGACATACGCATACACACGTACACAGACACAGAAAAACATATACGCATGCACATACACGCACACACAGAAACACACACACACATACACACACACACACACACACATACGCATTCACACAAACACAGAAACACATACACACACACACATGCACACTACAGTGTAATCCTCTTAGGCACAGGAGAATGTAGGGCAAGCCCGATTAGTACCGCACACACTTATCATCCAGGGAGAGAGGGGAGGGAACAGGGGCCATGCTGGTGTACCCCAGTTTCAGAACCCCCCCGAAATAATCCCAGCAGAATCCCCCGTGAGGCAAGGAATCGGCAAAGTGCTTGTGTGTGTGTGTGTGTGTGTGCGTGCGTGCGTGCGTGCGTGCGTGTGTGTGTTTGTGTGTGTGTGTGTGTGTGTGTGTGTGCGCTTGTGTGTGTGCTTGTGCGTGTGTGTGTGTGTGTGTGTGTGTGTGTGTGTGTGTATATATATATATATATATATATATATACAAACCCCTATTCCAAAAAAGTTGGAACAGTATGTAAAATTAACATAAAAGCAGAAATCAGTGATTTGTAAGTTCCCTTTTACATATATTTAATTGGAAACAGTACAAATAAAAGATATTTAATGTTTTACCTTATCAACTTTATTGCTTTTTGTAATTCCAAATTTGATGCCTGCAACATGTTCCAAAAAAGTTTTGAGAGGGACAAAGAAAAGACTGGGAAGTTCAGAAAACACCTGTTTGGAACATTCCACAGGTAAACAGGTGATGCTATCATGACTGGGTATAAAAGGATATCAAAATACTCTTGATATCTTATTTTCAGGTACTCTTACAAGCGATACTATAACCTCTCTGCATTTGATTGGATCTCTATGGGAATTGGGGAGTGGGACTAGTTTAAGCTGTAAATTACATGGGAATAGTATGGATCACATGGTTGGCTAAATGGCTGTAAGTCATCCATGGTCTGAGGTATAAAACGAGCCTCAAACTATCACTCTGCTGCCAGATATGCAGTAGATATGGATGGATGACTTTAAGGGTTGTTTCTCCTGACTCATTTTCCTGTTGAACTCTATGGAAAATTAAGTGAGGATAAACAACCCTTAAAGTGATCCATCCATATCTACTGCATATCTGGCAGCAGAGTGATGGTTTGAGGCTTGTTTGATAACTCAGACCCTTGATGACTTACAGCCATTTAGCCAACCATGTGATCCATACTATTTCAGTGTATACCGTATATTTCCAGAGGTTATAGTATCGCTCGTGAGAGCACCAGAAAATAAGATAAGTCTTTTGATGTTGTTGGGTCACAGACATCAGGAACTCATGGCTTGCAAAGGATATGCAACCAAATATTTAGTATGATGACTTTATTTAAGTTTATGTTAATTTAGCTAATTGCTTTTCATCCACTAAAAAAGGGACTATAATTGCTACACGGTTTACCCGATATGGATGTAAAAACCCTCAAATTAAAGGTGAAAGTCTGCACTCATAGTCACTGTTCCATTTCAAATCCAATGTTCTGGAGCCAAAACAACAAAGATTGTGTCACTGCCGAATACTTCCATCCCCACTGTATATGTAATGGTGTGTGTGGGAGTGTATAAGGGTGTGTATATGAGTGTATATGTAATGGTGTGTGGGAGTGTATAAGGGTTGAGTGTATATGTAATGGTGTGTGGGAGTGTATAAGGGTTGAGTGTATATGTAATGGTGTGTGGGAGTGTATAAGGGTGTGTATATGAGTGTATATGTAATGGTGTGTGGGAGTGTATAAGGGTTGAGTGTATATGTAATGGTGTGTGGGAGTGTATAAGGGTGTGTATATGAGTATCTGTAATGGTGTGTGGGGGTGTATAAGGGTGTGTATATGAGTGTATATGTAATGGTGTGTGGGAGTGTATAAGGGTGTGTATATGAGTGTATATGTAATGGTGTGTGGGAGTGTATAAGGGTGTGTATATGAGTGTATATGTAATGGTGTGTGGAAGTGTATAAGGGTGTGTATATGAGTGTATATGTAATGGTGTGTGGGGGTGTATAAGGGTGTCTATATGAGTGTATATGTAATGGTGTGTGGGAGTGTATAAGGGTGTGTATATGAGTGTATATGTAATGGTGTGTGGGAGTGTATAAGGGTTGAGTGTATATGTAATGGTGTGTGGGAGTGTATAAGGGTGTGTATATGAGTGTATATGTAATGGTGTGTGGAAGTGTATAAGGGTGTGTATATGAGTGTATATGTAATGGTGTGTGGGAGTGTATAAGGCTGTGTATATGAGTGTATCTGTAATGGTGTGTGGGAGTGTATAAGGGTGTGTATATGAGAGTATATGTAATGGTGTGTGTGAGTGAGCCCTGCCCCCACTGCTCCACTTTGCCCCCACACTGCCCCGCCCCTGGCCACTGTGGACCCGCCCCACTCTGTTATGTATTACACTTTGGCGATATATTGTACACTGTCTATATTTCATGTCAGTCATGTTTACCGGTAAAATGCATATGGAGTTGAATTGAACTAAGAGGATGGGGAACTATTTAAAATCTATCCAGCCTGTCCAAATCTGCTGGAATCTGCACTTCTCCTGATTTTTCACTCTCCTGTGGCTTGTGGCTTGGGTTTGAGAGAGAGAGATATAGGGACAGGAATGGAGAAAGAGAGGGACAGAGAGAGAGGGAGGGAGATATATTCCTCCACTGCATTATTCATCCCTTTCTCATTTAGTATTCCCATCCTTCCAAAGTGCCTCTGTTGGAGAAATGCATTATGGCTCAGACATGCAGTGCAGGCATGTGTATGTGTGCGTGTGCGTGTGACTGAGTGTGTGCGTGTGTGTGTGTGTGTGTGTGTGTGTGTGTGTGAGTGTGTGAGTGTCTGTGCAGGTGTGTGCATGTGTATGTGTGCGCGCGTGTGTGTGTGTGTGTGTGTGTGTGAGTGTGTGTCTGTGCAGGTGTGTGCATGTGTATGTGTGCGCGCGTGTGTGTGTGTGTGTGTGTGTGTGTGTGTGTGTAACTGTAGGGAGGTGCAGATGGTTTAACTGTAGAGGGTGCAGATGGTGTAACTGTAGGGGGTGCAGATGGTGTAACTGTAGGGGGGTGCAGATGGTGTAACAGAAGGGGGTGCAGGTGGTGTAACTGTAGGGGGTGCAGATGGTGTAACTGTAGCGGGGTGCACATGGTGTAACTGTAGGGGGTGCAGATGGTGTAACTGAAGGGGGTGCAGATGGTGTAACTGAAGGGAGGTGCAGATGGTTTAACTGTAGGAGGTGCAGATGGTGTAACTGAAGGGGGTGCAGATAGTGTAACTGAAGGGGGTGCAGATGGTGTAACTGAAGGGAGGTGCAGATGGTTTAACTGTAGGAGGTGCAGATGGTGTAACTGAAGGGGGTGCAGATGGTGTAACTGTAGGGGGTGCAGATGGTGTAACTGAAGGGGTTGCAGATGGTGTAACTGAAGGGAGGTGCAGATGGTTTAACTGTAGGGGGGTGCAGATGGTGTAACTGCAAGGGGGTGCAGATGGTGTAACTGAAGGGAGTGCAGATGGTGTAACTGTAGGGGGGTGCAGATGGTGTACCTGTAGGGGGTTGCAGATGGTGTAACTGTAGGGGGTTGCAGATGGTGTAACTGCAGGAGAAAAATTATATTTTTAGAGGAGCTGCAGGGGGCCGGGGGTGGATGGACAGACAGGGCTGGCGTCTCGTTCTTACAGTTTTGCCACCGGTATATCTGTAGGCAGATTAGATTAGATTAGGCTACTTTATTAACCTGGACTAGTGATGCTCTTTCCACAGATTAAACAGGATGTAAGACATGCAGGTGTAAACCCAGGTGTAAGACAACAGGTGCAGTGAGCTGTCTGTCATCACCTGTCATTTTAAAGCCCAAAACCTGCACTTGAAAGCGGGGTCAGTAATGTGGCTTATAATTAATTTATAATTAATTGATTGAAGTTAAACCTGCAGCCACTGCAGAGGCACTGCAGTATGGTTCTTCAGAAGGTCTAGATTCAGTGGACTCAATGAAGAAATCCCAGCATGCATCACAGTGGTGATGGCTCCGGAACTCTTCGGGCCTGGAGACTTTTCAGAAATTTGCAGAACTTGCATAATGCATATGTAGATTCTCATGAGGTCTTTGTCTGGATGAACAGTATCCTCTCAGTCAGGGCTGAAATGCAGAAACATCGTGTTTCATTATAATTTAAAGTGTGTGTGTTTGTGTGTGCGTGTACTGTATGTGTGTTTGTATGTACTGTGTGTGTGTGTGTGTGTGTGTGTGTGTGTGTGTGCGTCTGTGTGTGTGTGTGTGTGTGTGTGTGTGTTTGTGTCTGTGCATATGCGTGCGTGTGTGTGTGTGTGTGTGTGTGTGTGCGTGCGTGCGTACTTGAGGAATCTGCATGTGTAAAAAGGCTGGTGTTTTGTGAAAGGGGAGATGAGCGTTGGACTGCACTGTGCTGACGTCATTTCTGGGAGCCAGAGCTGTGTTCTTTGTTTGTCAGAGTCAGTGCTTTGTACAAGTGTGATATTGTGCGGAGTGAGATTCTGACCCTCTTCCCTGTCCCACTGGGGTGCCTGGACATGAGCCAGGCTGTATAACCCTCCCACCCCCATGCCTGGGCTACACGCCTCCATCACTCCCTCCTTCTCTTTCTCTATCCATCACTCCCTTCTTCTCTTTCTTCCTCCATTCCTCCCTCCTTCTCTTTCTCTCTTCATACCTCCCTCCTTCTCGATCAATTCAATATACTTATGTAGGAAAAAAACAAATACTGTAAACATTTTAACAAAGGAACATTATAATTAAAATAATACTAAACGAAACTGTAATTAAATTTAATTACATTGATAAATACATTTTAAATAATATATCTTCCTAGGTTGTCCCTCAGGTGACAGGTTGAAACATACTGCAATTGGTACTGTTGGCCCTTCCCCTGATATGACTTACTTTCTTTATTTGGAATAAATTTTGTTTATAAATTGATAAAATATACTGAACTTGTTTTTTTATTTGATGTTTCTCACAGTGTAGGAGGACTCCACTTGTCCTATCTTACAGGAATAGCATTGTGACATCACAGAGAGACACACTGCTGTGCATTATGATGTCACAGAGAGGCACTCCTAAATGCATTGTGATGTCACAGAGAGGCACCCTGCTGATGGCCTTTTTAAGAAGTAGAAAGACATCTGAAGTGGCAAATGCTGGAATCATGATTGAACTGATGCGGTAGTGTGACAGTGCATGGCCTAACACAGTTAGACATGGCATAACGTCATAGTGAAACAGGGTGTAACACAGTTAGACATGGCCTAACATATTTAGACAGGACCTAACACAGTTAGACATGGCCTAACCCAATGAGACAGGGCCTAACACAGTGAGACATGGCCTAAGATAGTGGGACAGTGCCTAACACAGTGAGACAGGGCCTATGATAGTGGAACAGGACCTAACACACTGAGACATGGCCTAACATAGTGGTACAGGGCGCAACACAGTGAGACATGGCCTAACACACTGAGGCAGGGCCTATGATACTGGAACAGGGCCTAACACAGTGAGACATGGCCTAACAGTGGGACAGGGTCTAACATAGTGAGACAGGGCCTAACACAGTGATTCAGGGCTTAACACAGTGAGACAGGGCCTAACAGTGGGACAGGGTCTAACATAGTGAGACAGGGCCTAACACAGTGAGAAGTGGTCTAACATAGTGAGACAGGGCCTAACACAGTGATTCAGGGCTTAACACAGTGAGACAGGGCCTTACACAGAGGGACATGGCCTAACACAGTGAGAAGTGGTCTAACACAGTGAGACAGGGCTTAACACAGTGCGGGAGGGCTTAATACAATTAGACAGGACCTTACAAAATGAGACATGAGTAACACAGGCTGCAGTAGGCTGGCACTCTTTCCCAGAGAATTAAATCCCCAAATGTAGCAGGACCTGTCTAGTGCTGTGCTCTCCAAATTGGCTGTGTGGTAATGCCTGGATGTGCAGGGCTCAGGGCCACAAACTGCTCCTTTAATCGAGACGTAGCCCTTATTTATTTACAGCCAATCAGTGTGGGTGGGCTTTTGCATCACAAAGCCAGAAAAAAATACTATGCTATACCACAGATCTTACAGACACCCCAGATACTGAACTCTTGCTATAACACAGATCCTACAGATACACCAGATACTGAACTCCTGCTATACCACAGATCCTACAGATGCACCAGATATGGAACCTCTGTTTTCCTCACATGCTTTCTATTCTTTAATTACAGGAGGCTCGGATGTTCTATTACAGGCAGCGATTTTGAAAACATGTCTTCATTGTGTTTCTTGGTGTGTGCTGCTTCTCTTGGGGTGTAGCCCCCTCTCTCTTTCTCTCTATCTCTCTCTCTTTCAGTCTCTCTCTTTCTCTGTCTCTCTCCATGCAGCCGTTTGTAAGTGAAAGTAGATGCAGATTCAGAAAGCCACAGTAACCACAGTCACAGCAGAAATTGACAGGTGTGTCTCTCCACACAGTGGAGTTTATACTAGGTCACAAGAAAATAACCAGAACACTGCACATCTCAATGTACCTGCAAACCGTCTGTCGATACAGTGATTAAACCTTTAAATTAGCACATTATATGTCCATTATATGTCTGTTCATTATATCTGTCCGTATCAGTCTTTTTTTCCTCAGGAGAGAAATATACTGCTTGAGTACAGCCCATGCTGTACCGCAATAGGCTCATTGTTGGTTCTCTTTCAAATCGTTTTGTTCAGTTATGGAGTAACATGTAAAATCAACAGGGTTTTAATTACTGAATGTATGGAAACCTGGTCACTGTAAATAAAAAAGTGTGAAGAACGAAGAACATGGTTCAAATTGTGTTAAGAAATTGGAGCAGCGGTAAAAGCATTGGCCTTTGAGTCAATGCAGTTGCACACTGTGGACCTGGGTTCGTGACTGGGTCCTGCCAGATCCGAGTATGGCCGGTGCCTTGAGGGCACGGAAAAATCGGGCGGCCGCTCTCCGGGAAGGGTGGGTGAGTCTCGGCGGGGAGATTAGTCGCGCATATTGCGGCCCTGTGTAGTCTAGAATTACGGTCAGGGGCGCGAGGAGTCACGCCTTGGAGAAGACATGGCGACTTCCTTCCGACCTCCGGCTGATGGGGTTGTGTATCGGCGAATTCTCAGCAGTACACAGGGAATTAAATCACAACAGGGTACAATTGGCTACCAAATTGGGAGAAAAAACAGGGAAAATCTGAAACAAAATGTGAAATTTGAATTAATCTTTGTTTTTTGAATCAGGTATCAAACAAGCCTCAAACCATCACTCTGCTGCCAGATATGCAGTAGATATGGATGGATCACTTTAATGGTTGTTTCTCCTGACAAATTGTCCTATTGAACCCTATGGAAAAATAAGTCAGGAGAAGAAACCCTTCAAGTTATCCATCCATATCTACTGCATATCTGGCAGCAGAGTGATGATTTAAGGCTTGTTTGATACGTCAGACCCTTGATGACTTGGAGCCATTTAGCCCACCATGTGTTCCATACTGTTCCAGTGTAATTTACAGCTAAATCTACTCCCACCCCCCAATTCCCATAAAGATCCATTCAAATGCAGAGAGGTTATATTATCGCTTGTAGGAGTACCAGAAAATAAGTTATCAAGAGTCTTTTGATATTTTTGGGTCACAGACATCAGGAAGTCATGGCATGCAAAGGATATGTGACCACATATTAAAAATGATTACTTTATTCTACATTATGTTAAACTGTCCAATATTTTGATGCCCGGAAATGGGGGGGACTATGTACTAAAGGTTCTATCATTTCTAAATGGTTCATCCGATATGGAAGAAAATACCTTCAAATTAAAGCTGACAGTCTGCACTTCAACCTCATTGTCATTTTATACTTTCAAATTGAACGTGCTAGAGTACAGAACCAAAATAACCAAAAATGTGTCACTGTCCAATTAATTGAATTGGTGCTCACTGTATGTGGTCTTTGGCTGATGGACACTTTTTTTATTATGTATTTCTTGATATAGACAAGAATAATATTCCACAATGTAATCTTGATATTTTTATGCATGTTTATGCGTACCCCTGTGTATAACAGACAGGACGGTGTTGACACACGTTGCTATTTTAATATTGGGCCCTTAAAATAACAATAACACAACTGTGACATGACTTACGAAGACCAGGTTTGTGTTGGCTTTAGCACAAACGCTTTCAGCTGCATCAAAATGTCAATACGCCAACAATGCACCTGACCACACCTCATCTTAAGACCAACTTGCCCAGATGGGTGCAAGTTCATTTGCCAATTAAACAATGTGGGCACTGGACGGGAAAATGACAACTGCATCGATCTGAAACTAGCAAAAACACTTTTCGGTTACTGTCTCTTTGTAGCGAGTGTAAGATTGAGCCCTTCATCTGAAGAAGCTGCAGCCTTACAATAACTACACGTCCTTATAACAAGCAGACACAGGTAACTGACCCTGTGATTCTGAAACTTACCTTATCAGAGTTTACTGTAAGACAGGTCCTGTCTTGCAGATTTACCTGCGATTGCAGTGCTGCTGGAGAGCTGCAGGAGCTGGAAGAAGACTAAGGGGGGGTGGTTCAGAGGCTGTAAAAACATGGATATCATTTGCAAGGGGTTATATGATACTGTGTGTGTGTGTGTGTGTGTGTGTGTGTGTGTGTGTGTGTGTGTGTGCTATTCTGTAAATCCAGAGAGTCTGAATATACATCCATCCATCCATTATCTGGTCGGGGGGGGGGGGCTGGAGCCTATGCCAGCATGCATTTGGCGTGAGGCAGGAATATACCCTGGACAGGTCACCAGTCCATTGCAGGGCACACACACACGATTCACTAACGCACTCATATCTATGGGCAATTCCGAGTCTCCAATTGGCCTAACCTACATGTCTTTGGACTGTGGGAGGAAACCGGAGCACCCGGAGGAAACCCACATGGACATGCAAAGAGAACATGCAAAACACACAGAGAGGCCCTCGGCCAGGATTCAAATTCGACAGTGAGGCAACAGTGCTAACCACTGCACCTACATGCTGCCCGAATCTGAATATTAATAAGTTAATGTAAGAGACATAAATTATGCCAGTCATCTTTAAGCAGTAAAACTTGCCTTCATTGATTTTGCATGTCCTTGTAGGAGATTGTAAAAGCAGATTACCAACGCCATTCAGCAAGAACTTGCTTAAACAAGCAATAGAGCACATTTTAACAACATCATGAGTACCTTGGTTTTATTATTCATGGATGAAAGATAGAAACAAAGATTAGTGTTGATTTTATGGTCCAATATTAATTTAATGAAGATAATTTCAGAATATTTGACAGCAGGGTGTCACAGCACATCATGGCTGAACTAAAACTGTATTTAAACATTTAAAGGCTCCTTATTGAACAGTAGCAGAGGTGTATGGATGCCTGTACTCTGCAGTACTCTTTGTGTTCATTCAAAACTGGCCCATTGAGATTTTTTCTTGCTCTTTTGGAATTGATTGTGATGCCCTGTTTATAAATGGTGCTATGCAAACAGAAAGATTGATTGATTAGTTGATTGGTTAAATTATTGATCTTTTGATTGATTGTTCCCCCCCCTTTTCTCTCTCTCTCTCTCTCTCTCTCTCTCTCTCTCTCTCCCACCTCACTCTCTCTCTCTCTCTCTCTCCCACCTCTCTCTCTCTCTCTCTCTCTCTCTCTCTCTCTCTCTCCCACCTCTCTCTCTTTCTTTCTCTCTGTCTCTCTCAGGGTGGGACTCCATGGTGGGCCAGCTCCAGTTCTCTAACGTGTCCAACTTCAGCACCTTTCTGATGGACCCCAGCACGGGGACTCTGTATCTGGGAGCCCGGGACGCCATCCTGGCTGTAGACTCCTCCTCTCTGAGGCAGAAACACACACAGGTGAGCTACCTGCCCAACACAGGGACTGCCCCGCCCTCACCCCAACATCAAACCTGCACTGCCCTCACTCCAACATCACTCCTGCCCCAGCTCTGCTGCACATGCCCTCTGTGGAAAGATCCGAGGGATTTTAAGGCTGTTTGTTCGACTGGCTGAGGCCAGGCCATCAAGATATATACAAACTGGACACAGCTTCCGCTTACTGTGGGAGCTGCTCATTGGCGCATGAAGCCAGTTTATGGAGGCTGCCATGTTTGATAATGTGGCTTTCGGAAACCAGAGCATTTGAATTAAAATTTTTGAATTTAAAAGAACCAAGCCCTAAATAGTATAATTTGGCCAGTTTAAACTCATAGTTTTGAATGGACTTCAATGCGGGAAATTTTTGGCACCAGAGGCTGCAATACCCCCGGTAACCACTGGAGTTTGCAAGCTTCATGGAGGATGTCAATCCCTAGTCTCCTGGGTCAGGCTCATTCACTATCACTATCAGGATTGATAGTACCCTGCATTGCTGTGGGTCATGTGCCATGAAGCATCCCTTTGGATGAATACGATTGGATTGTGCGTCAAGCTGAAGGTATTACTGTTTCACATGGAGCTAAACAGTCTGCAGGCATATTAATGTCAGTGCATTAGGAAGTTAAAGAGAAAAGGAATGGACACACACAGATGGATATGCACACACGCAAATTAAATTTCAAATGCTTTGATCAAGCCCAAGAATGTAGGCCAATGTGAGTGAGTAATGTCCATGATGATGGAAAGTAAACAGCATGTACGAGTCTATGAGATGTGACTTATGATGTTACCTATTTTCTGCACTGACTAATTTGGGATTTGAATGAGCTGTGCAGTGGAGCTGTGGCCCCCTGTTTCTTTACAGCTCCACACCCAGCTGGAGTGCTATGATGGCTAATGAAGCCTGATTGCTTATTATGTTGTTTGCCGGTCCTTTAGCCTGAGCCAAGTCACCAATCTCACACATAATCTGACTCAGTGTCTGACCCAACTGTGGCCATCTTTTAAACCGCAAAAAGCTCATGAGAAGATTAACGCTTGTCTGTCTCTCTCTGTCTCCATCTCTCTATCTTTCTATTTGTCGCTCCGTATTCCTCCAGATCATTTGGAATGTTCCAGAAGACAAGCAGCAGTCTTGTGTGGGGAAGGGGAAGACTGAGGTGAGCCGTATTCTGGGACAGTGGTTTTAGGAATATGTCCAATCGGCAGGTGCAGCACCTCTATGCCTGAACACCAGTGTGCGTAGTTTTCTGGAGAAGGAAGAATGAACAAGACAGACACACAGACTGTCTGGCTGGAGGACCGCAGGGTCCAGCTGCGATCCTCATCCCAGTGTCTGTCTGTCTGCCCAATGGAAGTGGTTCAGTGATGCTGTTTGGCCACTTTGAGGTGATTGTCCATCAGGTGATTTAATGAACGTATGGACACTGCCTTAAACTGTAAACCTCCACAGAGGAATCACTCCCCAGTGCAGTGTGCCTTTACCTTGCACATGTTCTGAGGCTGACCACAGAATCACAGGGTCAGTTACCTGCATGTTCAGAAGTTGGCACACAACTTGTTTTTTAGCATTGGTACGCAGCTTGTTTATTAGCAGTAGCACACAGCTTGTTTATTAGCTTTGCACACAGTTTGTTTATTAGCATTAGCATACAGCTTGTTTATTAGCTGTGTACACAGCTTGTTTATTAGCTGTGTACACAGCTTGTTTATTAGCATTAGCACACAGCTTGTTTATTAGCATTAGCACACAGCTTGTTTATTGGCATTAGCACACACATTGTTTATTAGCATTAGCACACACCTTGTTTATTAGCATTAGCACACAGCTTGTTTATTAGAATTAGCACACAGCTTGTTTATTGGCATTAGCACACACCTTGTTTATTAGCATTAGCACACAGCTTGTTTATTAGCATTAGCACGCAGCTTGTTTATTGGCATTAGCACACACATTGTTTATTAGCATTAGCACACAGCTTGTTTATTAGCATTAGCACACACCTTGTTTATTAGCATTAGCACACAGCTTGTTTATTAGCATTAGCGCACACCTTATTTATTAGCATTAGCACAGACCTTGTTTATTAGCATTAGCACACAGCTTGTTTATTAGCATTAGCACACACCTTGTTTATTAGCATTAGCACACACCTTGTTTATTAGCTTTGCACACAGCTTGTTTATTAGCATTAGCACACACCTTATTTATTAGCTTTGTACACAGCTTGTTTTTTAGCATTAGCACATACCTTGTTTATTAGCTTTGTACATAGCTTGTTTATTAGCATTAGCACACAACTTGTTTATTAGCATTAGCACACACCTTGTTTATTAGCTTTGTACACAGCTTGTTTATTACCATTAGCACACACCTTGTTTATTAGCATTAGCACACAGCATGTTTATTAGCATTAGCACACACCTTGTTTATTAGCATTAGCACACAGCATGTTTATTAGCATTAGCACACAACTTGTTTATTAGCATTAGCACACACCTTGTTTATTAGCTTTGTACACAACTTGTTTAGTAGCATTAGCACACAGCTTGTTTATTAGCTTTGCACACAGCTTGTTTATTAGCATTAGCACACACCTTGTTTATTAGCTTTGCACACAGCTTGTTTATTAGCATTAGCGCACACCTTATTTATTAGCTTTGTACACAGCTTGTTTATTAGCATTAGCACACACCTTGTTTATTAGCTTTGTACACAGCTTGTTTATTAGCATTAGCACACAACTTGTTTATTAGCATTAGCACACAGCATTTTTATTAGCATTAGCACACAACTTGTTTATTGCCATTAGCACACACCTTGTTTATTAGCATTAGCACACAGCATGTTTATTAGCATTAGCACACAACTTGTTTATTAGCATTAGCACACACCTTGTTTATTAGCTTTGTACACAACTTGTTTATTAGCATTAACACACAGCTTCTTTATTAGCATTAGCACACACCTTGTTTATTAGATTAGCATTAGCACACACCTTGTTTATTAGCTTTGTACACAGCATGTTTATTAGCATTAGCACACAACTTGTTTATTAGCATTAGCACACAGCATTTTTATTAGCATTAGCACACAACTTGTTTATTAGCATTAGCACACACCTTGTTTGTTAGCTTTGTAGACAGCTTGTTTATTAGCATTTGCACACAGCTTGTTTATTAGCATTAGCACACACCTTGTTTATTAGCTTTGTACACAGCTTGTTTATTGCCATTAGCACACACCTTGTTTATTAGCATTAGCACACAGCATGTTTATTAGCTTTGCACACAGCTTGTTTATTAGCATTAGCGCACACCTTGTTTATTAGCTTTGCACACAGCTTGCTTATTAGCATTAGCGCACACCTTATTTATTAGCTTTGTACACAGCTTGTTTATTAGCATTAGCACACAGCATTTTTATTAGCATTAGCACACAGCTTGTTTATTAGCATTAGCACACACCTTGTTTGTTAGCTTTGTAGACAGCTTGTTTATTAGCATTTGCACACAGCTTGTTTATTAGCATTAGCACACACCTTATTTATTAGCTTTGTACACAGCTTGTTTTTTAGCATTAGCACATACCTTGTTTATTAGCTTTGTACATAGCTTGTTTATTAGCATTAGCACACAACTTGTTTATTAGCATTAGCACACACCTTGTTTATTAGCTTTGTACACAGCTTGTTTATTACCATTAGCACACACCTTGTTTATTAGCATTAGCACACAGCATGTTTATTAGCATTAGCACACACCTTGTTTATTAGCATTAGCACACAGCATGTTTATTAGCATTAGCACACAACTTGTTTATTAGCATTAGCACACACCTTGTTTATTAGCTTTGTACACAACTTGTTTAGTAGCACTAGCACACAGCTTGTTTATTAGCTTTGCACACAGCTTGTTTATTAGCATTAGCGCACACCTTGTTTATTAGCTTTGCACACAGCTTGTTTATTAGCATTAGCGCACACCTTATTTATTAGCTTTGTACACAGCTTGTTTATTAGCATTAGCACACACCTTGTTTATTAGCTTTGTACACAGCTTGTTTATTAGCATTAGCACACAACTTGTTTATTAGCATTAGCACACAGCATTTTTATTAGCATTAGCACACAACTTGTTTATTAGCATTAGCACACACCTTTTTTGTTAGCTTTGTACACAGCTTGTTTATTAGCATTTGCACACAGCTTGTTTATTAGCATTAGCACACACCTTGTTTATTAGCGTTGTACACAGCTTGTTTATTGCCATTAGCACACACCTTGTTTATTAGCATTAGCACACAGCATGTTTATTAGCATTAGCACACAACTTGTTTATTAGCATTAGCACACACCTTGTTTATTAGCTTTGTACACAACTTGTTTATTAGCATTAACACACAGCTTCTTTATTAGCATTAGCACACACCTTGTTTATTAGATTAGCATTAGCACACACCTTGTTTATTAGCTTTGTACACAGCTTGTTTATTAGCATTAGCACACACCTTGTTTATTAGCATTAGCACACACCTTGTTTATTAGCATTAGCACACAGCATGTTTATTAGCATTAGCACACAACTTGTTTATTAGCATTAGCACACACCTTGTTTATTAGCTTTGTACACAACTTGTTTAGTAGCATTAGCACACAGCTTGTTTATTAGCTTTGCACACAGCTTGTTTATTAGCATTAGCGCACACCTTGTTTATTAGCTTTGCACACAGCTTGTTTATTAGCATTAGCGCACACCTTATTTATTAGCTTTGTACACAGCTTGTTCATTAGCATTAGCACACACCTTGTTTATTAGCTTTGTACACAGCTTGTTTATTAGCATTAGCACACAACTTGTTTATTAGCATTAGCACACAGCATTTTTATTAGCATTAGCACACAACTTGTTTATTAGCATTAGCACACACCTTTTTTGTTAGCTTTGTACACAGCTTGTTTATTAGCATTTGCACACAGCTTGTTTATTAGCATTAGCACACACCTTGTTTATTAGCTTTGTACACAGCTTGTTTATTGCCATTAGCACACACCTTGTTTATTAGCATTAGCACACAGCATGTTTATTAGCATTAGCACACAACTTGTTTATTAGCATTAGCACACACCTTGTTTATTAGCTTTGTACACAACTTGTTTATTAGCATTAACACACAGCTTCTTTATTAGCATTAGCACACACCTTGTTTATTAGATTAGCATTAGCACACACCTTGTTTATTAGCTTTGTACACAGCATGTTTATTAGCATTAGCACACAACTTGTTTATTAGCATTAGCACACAGCATTTTTATTAGCATTAGCACACAACTTGTTTATTAGCATTAGCACACACCTTGTTTGTTAGCTTTGTAGACAGCTTGTTTATTAGCATTTGCACACAGCTTGTTTATTAGCATTAGCACACACCTTGTTTATTAGCTTTGTACACAGCTTGTTTATTGCCATTAGCACACACCTTGTTTATTAGCATTAGCACACAGCATGTTTATTAGCTTTGCACACAGCTTGTTTATTAGCATTAGCGCACACCTTGTTTATTAGCTTTGCACACAGCTTGTTTATTAGCATTAGCGCACACCTTATTTATTAGCTTTGTACACAGCTTGTTTATTAGCATTAGCACACACCTTGTTTATTAGCATTAGCACACAGCTTGTTTATTAGCTTTGCACAGAGCTTGTTTATTAGCATTAGCGCACACCTTATTTATTAGCTTTGTACACAGCTTGTTTATTAGCATTAGCACACACCTTGTTTATTAGCTTTGTACACAGCTTGTTTATTAGCATTAGCACACAACTTGTTTATTAGCATTAGCACACAGCATTTTTATTAGCAATAGCACACAACTTGTTTATTAGCATTAGCACACACCTTGTTTGTTTGCTTTGTACACAGCTTGTTTATTAGCATTTGCACACAGCTTGTTTATTAGCATTAGCACACACCTTGTTTATTAGCTTTGTACACAGCTTGTTTATTGCCATTAGCACACACCTTGTTTATTAGCATTAGCACACAGCATGTTTATTAGCATTAGCACACAACTTGTTTATTAGCATTAGCACACACCTTGTTTATTAGCTTTGTACACAACTTGTTTATTAGCATTAACACACAGCTTCTTTATTAGCATTAGCACACACCTTGTTTATTAGATTAGCATTAGCACGCACCTTGTTTATTAGCTTTGCACACAGCTTGTTTATTAGCATTAGCACACAGCATGTTTATTAGCATTAGCACACAGCTTGTTTATTAGCATTAGCACACAACTTGTTTATTAGTATTAGCACACACCTTGTTTATTAGCATTAGCACACAGCTTGTTTATTAGTATTAGCACACACCTTGTTTATTAGCATTAGCACACAGCTTGTTTATTAGCTTTGTACACAGCATGTTTATTAGCATTAGCACACAGCTTGTTTATTAGCATTAGCACACAGCTTGTTTATTAGCATTAGCACACACCTTGGTTATTAGCATTAGCACACAGGTTGTTTATTAGCATTAGCACACACCTTGTTCATTAGCTTTGCACACAGCTTGTTTATTAGCATTAGCACACAGCATGTTTATTAGCATTAGCACACAGCTTGTTTATTAGCATTAGCACACACCTTGTTTATTAGCTTTGTACACAGCTTGTTTATTAGCATTAGCACACAACTTGTTTATTAGCATTAGCACACAGCATGTTTATTAGTATTAGCACACACCTTGTTTATTAGCATTAGCACACAGCTTGTTTATTGGCATTAGCACACAGCTTGTTTATTAGCATTAGCACACAGCTTGTTTATTAGCTTTGTACACAGCATGTTTATTAGCATTAGCACACAGCTTGTTTATTAGCATTAGCACACAGCTTGTTTATTAGCTTTGTACACAGCATGTTTATTAGCATTAGCACACAGCTTGTTTACTAGCATTAACACCACTTTTTATGTATCTAGTATGGAAAGAACACCCCAAGTCCGATCTCTCTCACTCAGAGTAGCGGTTAGCGATTAGCAGATAGCACTCTGGATAAAGATATCAGTGCTGTACCGTTGTCTGTCTGCATCTGTGCCTGTGTTTAATTTTTGCATATTTTTTTCAGTTTTAGAGCCCATCAAACAGAAATAACCTCACCACATACAGTGGTGTCTCTGTGTCAGGCTTCTCTCTCTTTCACTCTCTCTCTCTCTCTCGGTTAGGCCTGCTGCTCTGTACTTAATTGCAGTGGGGTTGAATTTACATTCAGGGAAGTGGGAGTGGTGGGGGGAGGGTGGTTAATGTTAGTGCCTTTTCCAGCATTCAGTGCTGCGCTGGTGGAGTGCTGTGACAGGGGGAGGGGGCCCACAGTGATTGACAGGCCCCCAGACTGGTGAGTAGAGAGGATGATTATCTGAACAAAGGAGATGAGGGGGGCGGGGGGTGGAGGAGAATACCTGCTCCTCACAGAGTCACTTTGTGTCTGTGGATTTGTGCACACGCACGCACACACGCACGCACGCACGCACGCACGCACGCACGCACGCACGCACGCACGCACACACACAGAGGCACACACTTCAGCTGTGCACAGTAAAGATTTTGGCGTTTTGAGGGTTTTAGGGAAGACAAACGGTTTAGGTCAGGTTTGTTTCAGAAGCATCACCAGCGACAGCTCGTCTGTTTCTGCAGAGTGGAGAGGACTGAAGGCCAAACATGCAGACAAGCTGCTAAAGATCCGCAGTCACAATGTCAACACTAACCCAAACAGTCTGTCTACCTCTGCCGCCTCAGGTCAAATCTTCAGTTGTTTAGACTAAACCTGCTTATCCCGTTAAACTGGCTCCTCACCTGCACATCCACAATTCCCCTCTGCTCTGTGTCATTCACACTGCTGTCCCATAATGGACTGTAAAGTTAGAGTCAATCAGCTGATCAATATGAGGAGAATTAGTGCCTGTGTGTGTATGTGTGTGTATGTTGCACCTGCTACCTGTCAGCTCACTGTTTGTGCCTGACTGAGCATGTGCACAGACCCCCCCAGCACAGACACGCCCCCCCCCCCCCCCCCCCAGCACAGACACGCCCCCCAGGCTCTTATACTCCTGGGTTTGGAGGTCAGTGTTTCTCTGTACCTCCAGCTTGCAGGCACTTGGCTCAGACTCAGGCTTTGTGTCTGTCAGTCAGGAGCTGCCCCTGTGTGACCTGCTCCTTGTCACCCTCTACAGGGGGACTGTCACAACTACATCAGGCTGCTGGAGTTTGTGGCGGACGGCAGGATCTACGCCTGTGGCACCTACGCATTTGACCCGCAGTGCGCCGTGATCGTGAGTGTGTACGCTGCCCCAGGCCTACACCAGACAACACACACAAACTGACACACTCATTCCCACACACACACACACACACACACACACATACACTCATACATATACACACACGTGCACAGACACACAAACACACACATACACAGGTTTCTGATATTGATACTGATAAACTTTATCTCACATGTCACACACATGAAGGACATGTGAACACTGAGGCAGTAATTCTTACATGTATTCATTTGGCAGATGATTTTGTTCATTATAAAAGAACAGAGAAAATGCTAGACTAATTAAGCAGGAAACTGAGCAGAGAGGAACATAGTTTGCATTTAGTGCAAAGCTGATGAGACTGATGCTCTTCACAGGCATGTTAATGAGATGATAAGTGCAGTACCTGGTACTATGGCACTACGGCACTATGCTCTTAGCACTAATCAGTACAACAATAAAAAGAAGAAGCTATAATTAAGTAGGTAAATTGGTATAATTATAATTGTGATTGTAAATGACAGATTCCTGTGTGTATGGTGTGTGTGTGTGTGTGTGTGTGTTTCTCCTGTGCAGAACATGCTGGATTTCTCTCTGGAGAGGGCAGAGGATGGCAGTGTGAGGATGGAGACGGGTAAAGGGAAATGCCCCTTCGAGCCCAGCCAGCACTACACTGCAGTTATGGCAGGTAACCAACAACACACACACACACACACACACACACACACTCACACACGCACACACTCTCTGCTCTGCTGATCTTTATCTCTCTGTAGATGGCGTGCTGTACGCTGCTACCACCAGTAACTTCCTGGGCACGCTGTTTGACATCTCACGGGCGACAGGCTCTGAGGGGGAACGAATCCGCACCGAGCAATCAATCAACTGGCTCAGTGGTGAGACCCCTACTTCCTGTCCACCACAACTCCACTTCCTGTCCCTCACACTCCCTCTTCTTGTCCTCCACACTCCGGGTGCGTCCCAATATTCTTCACTCCCCACCTCCTTTCCTCCACTCCCCCACTACCACTCTTCTCCTACCCGGAAGTATGCAAAACTGTCTGAACGTTTCGAGTACAAGTATTTGCATGTACAGTATACAATGTACCTGACATTATGGTTTGCATCAAGACAATAATTCATATGTAACCATTAATGCTTAACCCTTTCGTACATGGAGACAGGCTTTTCAAAGTCTATTTTAACATAGTCAAAAACATTTGTGATCTCCAAAAAATATCAGAGCAGATTCTTTGCACCTTTGCCTACATTTTGATATGCTCCATCTTGTTGCTTTTTATTGGCTTTTCTAGATTTGATACAGTGATGGCAGGTGGAGGTGGAAACATACAAACTCCCTCTGGTCTGGTGTAGCTGTGAAAACCTTCTATTTCTAGAGAACAGAGCATGTTTAAAAATATATTCTTATTAGGGAAGATGCAAGGAGCGGAATTGGTTATATTTGTAATAAAAAATTACCGTAGTTCCTGTATTATATACGAAAAAACTTCTGTCCACTGAAGTGGACATCATGCATTAAGAGTTGTAATCTGCATGTGTGGTCTATGTTGTCAAGGGGCCATTTGGGGCACATTTCTGTCACCTAGGTGAAACACATGCGGAGTTTGATGTGAAAAAATGTTGCTCTGTTTTGTAATAATTCATGCATGAAAGGGTTAATAACAATGTAATCAGCAACATTACAACAATACAAAGATCCATTTACAGGGCATGGAGGAGAGGAGGTGGTAGTGGAGGAAAGGAGGGTGCATTTTTCGAGTATTGGGACGCACCCTCCATCTTTCTGTCCTACACACCTCCCCTTCCTGCCACCCACACTCCCGCTTCCTGTTCCCCACACTCATCGGGTAGTGCTGTGTGCTGTTTTTTGTATTACTTTAAATGCAATTGTTGTATCTGATTCCATTATAAATCTTTGATTTTAATGTAATTTTATTTTGTATGCACTTGTTTTAATTGATTTCATTTTAATTCTTTTGATTAACTATTTGATCTTTGAATTCATTTGTTTTGATTGATTCATTTCTTTTGTTGCCTTATGTATTTGTAATCTCGGCACCTTTGCAAATGAGGGCTCGCACCCTCAATGTGTCTTCCGACAATTAAATAAAGGGACTGATTGATTGTGTGACAGTGTAGAGCATCAGAGTCAGCACTGCTGCCCGTATCCTAGAGCACTGACCTTTACTACTGTAGAGTTCCCTGGCCTGGGACGCGGCTTTAGAAAGGCCACTGTTTACAGGCTGGAAGGAGATGGTGGAGCAGGGAAGGGCAGGGCTGAATGCCACTGAAGGAAAACAGCCTTGGCAGGATTTATCATTTTCAGACTAAGAGACATAGCAGAGATTATTATTACAGACATAAATTATAACACTAGTGCAACGGTCACTAAACAAAATTCTTTGTTTGTCTCTCCACAGATCCAGAGTTTGTGAGTTCTTCCTTCATTAAAGAACGGTCAGACACAGGGGACGATGATAAGATTTACTTCTTCTTCACTGAGGTCGCCAAGGAGTATGACCTCTACACCAAGGTCAAAGTGTCCAGGGTGGCCCGCGTCTGCAAGGTGCGCCCTGTTTGTGTCTCTGTGTGGCTGTGTGCCTGTGTGGCTGTGTTCCTCTGTGTGCATGCATCTGTGTCTCTGTGCTTCTGTGTGTGTGTGCTTCTGTGTGTCTGTGTCTCTGTGCTTCTGTGTCTCTGTGTCTCTGTGCTTCTGTGTGTCTGTGTCTCTGTGTCTCTGTGCTTCTGTGTGTCTGTGTCTCTGTGCTTCTGTGTCTCTGTGTCTCTGTGCTTCTGTGTGTCTGTGTGTCTGTGTCTCTGTGCTTCTGTGTGTCTGTGTCTCTGTGGCTCTGTGCTTCTGTGTGTCTGTGTCTCTGTGTCTCTGCTTCTGTGTGTGTGTGTGTGTGTGTGTGTGTGTGTCTCTGTGCTTCTGTGTGTGTGTGTGTGTGTGTGTGTGTGTGTGTCTCTGTGCTTCTGTGTGTCTGTGTGTCTGTCTCTGTGCTTCTGTGTTTCTGTGTTTCTGTGTCTCTGTGCTTCTGTGTGTGTGTGTGTGTGTGTGTGTGTGTCTCTGTGCTTCTGTGTGTGTGTGTGTGTGTGTGTGTGTGTGTGTGTGTCTCTGTGCTTCTGTGTGTGTGTGTGTGTGTCTCTGTGTCTCTGTGCTTCTGTGTGTCTGTGTCTCTGTGTCTGTGCTTCTCTGTGTGTGTGTGTGTGTGTGTGTGTGTGTGTGTGTGTGTGTGTGTGTGTGTGTGTGTGTGTGTGTCTCTGTGCTTCTGTGTGTGTTTTTGTGTGTCTGTGTTTCCGTGTCTCTGTGTGTCTGTGTCTCTGGCCCTGTTCACACTTGCATTTTCATGCTCAACAACTGAAGTTATTAGCTGGAGTCGCTCATGTTCTGTGTCCGTACACACACACATATTTAGAAGACCGAGAACGCTTACAAGTATGAACGAGTAACAGGACTCGCTCCTGTATTTACAACGCTGTCAGTAAGTTTATAATAGCGTTATATTTGCTCTGAACGTAAATCTCGCTTTAAAATTATCAAGCAGGTGTAAACGTGATCTCAACAGTACTCAACATCACCCTGAGCACGCTCTATGGAAGTCAGAGAGCGTTGCACAGTTAATCACTGCGCATTTGCTACTAGTTGTCAACTCCCGTTCCCAACTCCCGTTCCCGTCCACATTTGCACAACCAAGCTCATTTGCATGGGAACAAGAGTCAACTTCGGTAGTCGCTACCTGTTCCGGAAAGGACTCGTTACTACTAGTTGTCGCTCTCGTTCATAACCTTACTAAGTGTGAACTTGGACCCCCCTTTCTCTTTCTCCTTATCTCTCTCAGGGGGATGTTGGTGGGATGAAGACGCTGCAGAAGAGATGGACCACCTTCCTGAAGGCCCAGCTGGTGTGTGAAGACAGGGCCAGCGGCCAGCGGTACAACATCCTCACCAATGTCTTCACCAAAGAGCACCGGCCAGGAGACCCCAGCTCAACACAGTTCTACGGCATCTTCACCTCTCAGTGGTGAGTCAGATAGACAGACAGGCAGACAGGTCCAGGCCCTGCTGACGGTAACCTAACTCTCTCCCTCTGTCCCTCTCTCCATCCACCTCTCACTCCCTCTCTCCCTCCATTTCTGTGTGTTATTCAGGGAGAGAGAGGAGCTCTCTGCAGTTTGTATGTACAGTTTGGCTGATATCAATAAGGTGATGGCTGGTTCCTTCAAGGAGCTGAAGAAGAACTGTGAGAACTGGATGAACCCGGATCCCATTCCTAACCCCAGACCAGGACAAGTACATACCATGCTTAAACTATACCATACTATGCTTACACTATACCATACTATGCTTACACTATACCATACTATGCTTACACTATACCATACTATGCTTACAGTATATCATACTATAGCATACCACACTTATGCTATACCATACTATAACATACCATGCCATCCTATACCATCCTATGCTTACACTATACCATACTGTGCTTGCACTATACCATGCTATACCATACCATGCCTACACTATACCACACTATTTGTGGTCTGTAGGCTGTATATGATTTGCTGTAGTTTGTGGTCTGTAAGTTGTAGTCTATTTGCTGTAGTTTGTGGTCTGTAGTAAGGCTGGCCAATATACTGCAAGGATAATTATCGAACGCAATAACGGCCATCGCCACCATGTGGGGTATTGCCTTTCTTTTCGTCTTTTAAAAAAATTCAGTTATACCTGATGCGGCCGGTAGTAGACATCCGAACTCCGGAGGCCACGTGAAATGCTTCTGGGGAAAAAAACAACACCATTGATTCAGTGTTGATAAGACGGTCAATCAGCAGCAGGGCATTGCAGCTTCCATATTGCAGCTTGACAAAAACACATCATATAATCGCATGGAAGCTGTACGATCTTGCTGTTTTATCAACACCCAGTAGATATCAGTGACAACGTTTTTTCCCCTTAGCATTTCATGCGGCCTCTGAAGTTTGGATGGTTACTACCGTCAGGTTTAATTAAAGTAAAAAAGTCCAAAAGAAAGGCAGTACCCCACATGGTGACGATGGCCATTATTGCATTCGATAATTATCGTTGCAGTATATCACCCAGCCCTAGCCTGTAGGCTGTAGACTATTTGCTGTATTTTGTAGTCTGTAGTCTGTGGGTCCTGGTGTGTGCTGCTCACTCTACCCTCTGTGCACAGTGCATAACCCGCGCTCTGAAGGCAGCGGGCTTTGAATCATCACTCAAACTGCCAGACAAAGTGCTGACATTTGTGCGAGACCACCCTCTGATGGAGAACAGTGTGGTGTCAGCGCCCCTGCTGGTCCGGAGGGGAATAACCTACACCAGGATTGCCGTCACCTTGACACCGACTGCCAACAGCGACCAGGGCAGTGCGGCCGTCCTGCTGCTGGGCACAGGTCAGGAACGGGGGGAGGTTACCCAAAATCATCCACGTACACAACCCAATGAGCTGTTAAAAGTACTGTCATCTGGACCTAATCACAACACATCCAAACATATGTTGACAAAATGAAGGACATGCACGCTGCACACAGACAAGGAGTTTGATTACTGTGGGTGTCTTTGGAAGGGTTATAATGTGCATTTGGCCTATGCTGTCACATCACAACCCATAATGTGAGAGCCACTGCTTAACCCTTAAAGGGGTAGTCCACCTCAATAAAACTAATCAAAATATATATAGTGCATGTATTTTACTATGACGTATCACTGCAATTTTCCTTCTGGAGGATTTTTATATTTCAAAATAACACTTAATGCTTCACTTTAACTAGACCAATGGCAGAAATTAATTAACTAGCTACATAGCTAGCTACTTTCCTTTTTTGTGGAATACTTGTGGATTAATTTACTTGGATTTAATGCAAAGAAGAAACCTAAGGTAGGCAAGTTTACCATTTAGTGAAGTTAGCTGTCTGATGGTGGTAAGCTTAGTTAACCTAGCTCACTGGTTCAGTTTGTGTTGTTGCTTTCTGAAGAAAAGCTATGTCAACTGCCACTGGCATTTCCATGTTCACAGCCGAGTGTCAGCCTACTTGTGTGAGGGATATTTAGATGAAGTTTGTTTGTAACGTTAGTGTCCAGTGTGTCAGCCTGATTGTGAGGGATAACGTTGTCGTTGTCCCCAGCCGAATGTCAGCCTTAGCTACTAAGACAAGTTGAAGTCAGTGCTGTTAACTATTTTGTTTTTCTAACTGTAATGCTAGAACTCTGACAGCAGGCTTGTAGTTACCCTCGTTACAGCGCTGCGGTGATGTATGGGAGTTGGAGGATTGAACGGTTGCGAAATATTGGTGGAGGCTGTCTATAAATAAACATCTCGTAATATTTTCAACATATACAAAGGTGTAAGGTGTAACGTGTGTGTTGTGTGAGTCTGTGGTGTGAGGTGAAACGTGTGAGTTGTAATGTGTGAGTCTGTAGTGTGAGGTGTAACGTGCCAGTTGTAATGTGTCAGTCTGTGGTGTCAGTTGTAACGTGTCAGTTGTAATGTGTCAGTCTGTGGTGTGAGTTGTAATGTGTCGGTTGTTACTCAGATCGGGGGGAGCTGCACAGAGTTTCGGTTGTGGGGCAGAACGCCACGCTGCTGCAGGAGGTCCCACTGTTCACTGCCCAGGAACCTGTTAACAACATCTTACTGTACCAGGTATTGTACACACTACACAAACACACACACATACACAGGCACACAAACACACACACACACACACACACACACACACACACACACACACACACACACACACACACACACACACACACACACACACACACACACACACACACACTCTACAGCAGAGCTCTTTAACTAACACACACACATACACACACACACCCTACTGCAGGGCACTTTACTTAACACATACACACACACACACACACACACACACACATACAGTACATGGACTGTGACTGTGAAGCCTGATCCTAGAACTACATAACTTGCCACTGCTGGGACATGTGAGACTTGGGTAGTGGTGCTGGGTCAGCATGATGGAGTCTTCACTGGCTTTGTTGGGTGCGTTGCTCCTCTAGGTGTGAGTCATGCTGAAACTGACTCAAGATCATTAGGGTTTATGTTGCACCTCTTTTAGAGTCCCGTTCAGCTGATCCTTGTATCGCCGCTTTTGACCACCGGGTCTTCTGCTGACAGGAGCTGTCCATAAAGCACCTGACGAGGCAAGTGACAGCCAGGCATGCTTATGATATAGCCGACCCACCTAAGTTGACTCCGGCTTGGGTTGGCTTGATACTGATGGCGGCGATAGAGTCCAGGCTTCCGAGCAATATAATAGTGTTGACACACACTGCTTGGTCGACTGCGATTTTTATTGATGTTCTTAGATAGTTGTTTTCAAAAACACATAAGCGCAGTCTACCAAAAGCAGAAGAGGCTAGATTGATGCGAGCCTGGATGTTGATTAGGGAGGTGGGTGTTAATATGCTTCTGAGGTAGCAGAACTGCTGGACAACCTTGAGGGGTGTACTGTTGATGGCGAATTCCGGAGGAAGAGGAGATGGTAACCTCTCTTGGGTGATGACTTCTGTTTTCTGGATGTTGCATGGCAGCTGGGCCGTGGGCTAGGAGTCCGCAGTCCTCTGCATATTGTAGTTCTTGAATGTTGCAGACAAGAGTTTTGGTCTTAGCTTGAAGGCGTCTCATAAGCTTCCATCAAGGTTGAACTGGATTTTAATACCATTAGCCGTCTTGGTGGACTTGCGGGAGAGGAGTGTGACTGCCATCAGGAAAAGGTTGAATATCACAGGGGCAAGTACACATCCCTGTTTCACCCCAACATTCACAGGGAACAAGGGGGACTAATGACCACTAACAAGTACACATGCCTGCATACCATTGTGGAATTGTTTCAGGATGCTGATACATTTGGGGTGTGGCAAGTGCCATATTTCATGCAACGGAGTAAACTTTAATGAGATCAAGAAAGGTGATGTAAAGGTCATTATTTTTCTCTCTGCATTTTTCCTGGACTTGTCGAATGACAAAAATCATGTCCAGTGTGCTTCGGTGCAACTGGTAGGAGGTCTGGGAGTGTCAAGGACAGATGGGTTGGATGGGCTTATTTTATTAAGCAGGGAGTCGAAGTGCTCGGCCCAGCACTCAAGGATTTGTTGTTTATCTTTTGAAAAGTAAATCTGCAGTTCTAACTGGAGCTATTATTTTTTGTGGTATTGTGTTTTTTTGTTTGTTTTTTGAAAGATTTCACAATATTGTGGAAAGTGTGGGCATTGTTGGTGTCTACACGCTTCTGTATCTGAGCTTTTCTGAGCCACCACTCATTTTCCATGAGCCTGAGTTTTTTTTCGGTCGCAGCTCAGATGGCTTTCAAGTGAGAGAGGAGGGATGGAGAATGAGGTTTGGAGAGGATTGTAGCATGGGCTTTGCGCTTGGCTTCAAGGAGCTAATATAACATAACATAGCTTAATGATAAGAACAGGCCATTCAGCACAACAATGCTCACTATTTTCCTACCACTAAAAGGTACTTAGTGATCACCATTTACCTACAAACTAGATACTATCTAGCACCATATCAAGACTTTTTTTTTACTTCTACTACATGACCTGGCAAGCTATTCCACACAGCGACTACTCTCTTCCTAATGTCTGTGTGGAATTTACCTTTTGCTAATTTGCATCTATGCCCCCTCATTCTAGTAACAAAACTCAACGTGAAGAATCTCTTGTAGTTCACTTTGTTCATCCCTTTTATGGATTTAAAATCCTCAAATCACCCCTAACCCCTGTTCACATAGCAAACGATTCAGTCGCCCAGTTCCCAGTTTCTATGAAGCTATATAACTATAAAGAATAGGCTATATATGTCAAATATGTTGCTGATATATTTTGTATTGCCGTTGTTTCTCTTCAGCAAAAATTTCTTACCCCACCCTAAGCATAGTGGACTTGAGTGACCCAGTGACCGAGTCGCTCACTGTGTGTCTCTTTTTACTAAGCTTAAAGAGATTAAGTATCCCAAGTCTTTCCTCATAACATTTATCTTTCATACCAGGAACAAATTTAGTAGCCCTTCTTTGAACCTTTTCCAGAACCTCTATGTCTTTTTTGTAATACGGTGTCCAGAACTGCACACAGTACTCTAAAGGTGGTTACAGAGTGTTTAAAACAGGGAGCAGACACGTACGCGGATGGACAGTCCGCCGGATTGTCCGCAGACTTTTGCCTTTCATAGTCGAGCGGACCAACCCCCCTTTGTAGACTACATTTCCCATCATTTCTACACGCAAATTGCAATAAACAATAGCATACTTCATGGAAGAAGATTATGGTATGCAGAAGGTACACTTGTAGGTGAAACAGCAGATCTATGCGGACAGGTCTGCGCGGACACAAAAAACGACTTCTGCACGGACTGCCTAACTGGTCGTCCGCTCAGGTCTGTTTTCGGTCTGCTATGATGTCATTTAGGTCTGTGCAGACCCTGCGGATGTCCGTACACATACTTTTTTTGGTGACTATGAATTGGCCTTAAGTGTGGTCTGACAAAGTTATTGTATAGCATAAGCATAACTTCCTTGCATTTATACTCAATACTTTTGGCTATATATGCCAGCATCATGTTAGCCTTTCTTACTGCTACAGCACATGCCGATAACCTGAAAGGCCAATCTCAGTGACGGTTTTGGGTGAAGCCGAAGGCAGCTTGTATACCACAGACTCGTACCTGGTGTTGACCTCAATTTTTTCCACTCACTGTCCATGTCGGGTACATCACTGTTATCCTGTAGTGTAGCAAGTCCCTCAGCCAACTTGCTGTGGTAGTGTGGTATCGAAGTCACTTTCTAGATTTCTGTTTCTTGTGTGGTGGTTGGATTTTACATTACATTACATTACATTACATTCATTTAGCTATGATCATTCATTTAGCTTTTATCCAAAGCGACGTACAATTAGTGCATACAGAGACATTATCAAGATTACTACAGAAGACAAGACAAAGCATATCCTCCCCATAATGTAGCAGCTATCCCTAGTAATGAACGTTGACTGTAGTTCACAGTAAGCTGTGGGTAAATCAGCTATACTACACTTCTATTCTAAATACTATTATAAACTATAACAAACAGACAGGAAAACACAGGGAACTAATAAACACAGGGAACTGATATTCCTAGGTTAGAATATCAGTCAAGGTGGAGTCTGAAGAGGTGTGTCTTCAGGCCTCGACGGAATGCAGGCAGGGTTCGAGTAGAACGTAGGGGAATGGGAAGTTCATTCCACCACTGAGGAGCTAAGGTGGAAAAACTCCGCAGTCGGGACGAGCGAGAGCCGTTGACACGGAGGGAGGGAAGTGCGAGTCGCCCTGCTGTAGAAGAGCGAAGTGGTCGAGCAGGAACATAGTTCTGGATTAAGTCCTGCAGGTAGGCGGGGCCTGTCCTATTGGCTGCAGTGTAGGCCAGGGTCAGAACTTTGAACCTGATCCTGGCTGCAACTGGCAGCCAGTGGAGTGACCTCAGCAGGGGGGTTACATGGGAAAATTTCGGGAGGTTGAACACAAGCCGGGCAGCTGCATTCTGGATCAGTTGAAGAGGCAGAATGGCGCAGGCTGGTAGGCTTGCGAGCAGGGAGTTGCAGTAGTCCAAGCGTGAGGTGACCATGGTCTGGACAAGAAGCTGGGTGGAGTAGGTGGTCAGGTACGGTCGAATCCTCCTGATGTTGTACAGGAGGAACCTGCAGGACCGTGCCGTCGCCCTGATGTGCTCTTTGAAGTCCAGCCGGTCGTCCAGGACCACCCCCAGGTTCCTTGCAGAGCGGGAGGCAGCCACCATGGTCCCGTCAACGGTGATGGAGAGGTCATGTAGTGGGGAGGTCTTGTACGGCATGAAGAGGAGTTCTGTCTTGTCAAAGTTGAGCTTCAGGTGATGGGTAGCCATCCACTCAGAGATGTCAGTCAGACAAGCAGATATGATGTGATGTGAATTAATTACTGAACCAAGAGACTTAGTATACATAGAGAACAGCAGAGGACCCAGTACAGATCCCTGCGGGACTCCTGTAGACAGGGGATGGGGTGCAGAGACTGAACCCTTCCAGGAGACTTGGTAGGATCTGTCAGTGAGATACGATACAAACCAAGAGAGGGCAGTCCCAGAAATGCCCATCTCAGCGAGTGTGGAGATCAGGAGTTTGTGGTTGACCGTGTTGAATGCCGCAGACAGGTCAAGGAGAATCAGAACAGATGAGAGAGAGGAGGCTCTAGCAGTGGCGAGTGCCTCCATCACAGCCAGCAGCATGGTTCTGCTGGATCTGAGAGAATCCGTTAGCCACGGGGAGGGGGGCGATGGTCGAGCTGGTTTGGAGACAAGAGGACATAGTGAGTTGAGAGACTGAGAGAGGCATGAGTTAAACACAGAGGTGGCAACATCAATAGGCATTTTTGCAAAGGTCGCAGGAGGAGGAAGTGCAGAGAGAGCAGAAGTAGTGAGAGAGGAGTGTGAGAGGGTGCGGAGATTTCTCCTGAACATAACAGTGGGTGGGTTGTTAGCGGAATTGAGGGAGAGTGGGCAGGAGACAGAAAATGAGATAAAGAAATGGTCCGATACGTGGAGGGGGGTCACCGTGAGTTCAGATGTGGTGCAACTCCTGGTGAGTACAAGGTCCAGTTGGTTACCACCCTTGTGGGTGGCAGGCGATGGGGACTGAGTGAGGGCGAAGGACTGGAGGAGTGAGGCGACACTGGATAGCTGGGAACTGTCTGGTTGGAGGTTGAAGTCTCCCAGTAGGATTACAGGGGTACCATCCTCAGGGAAGGAGCTCAGGAGAGTGTCCAGTTCATCCAGGAAAGCGCCGAGCGGACCTGGAGGGCGATAGAGAACAACAATGTTAAGTGCAGATGGGTGAGTTACAGTGACTGCATGAAACTCAAAGGAGGAAATATTCAGGCAGTGTACTGTGGGAATAGAGAATTTCCAGGACGTGGAAATGAGCAAACCAGTACCCCCGCCTCTGCCAGAGGCCCTGGGGGTGTGGGAGAAGGAGTAGCCAGCAGACAGAGCAGCTGGAGTGGCTGTGTTATCGGGAGTGATCCAGGTCTCAGTGAGAGCCAGGAAGTGGAGGGACTTCACCTTGGCATAGGCAGTGATGAAGTCAGCTTTCTGGACGGCTGACCGGCAGTTCCATAGTCCACCCACCACTGAGAGTTCCTTACGAGAGGACAGTGGTGGGCAGACCAGGTTAGCCGGACAGCGTCTGCGGTGGTTGGGCCTCCTGGAGCGAGGCATGGAGCACAGAGGAATGGGGGTTAGACACATGGTAGGGGGTGATAAGACAGGTTAGGTGGGGAAAGATCATTACAAACAGATAGTTCAGACAAATTGACGATGAGGCTGCTGTATTTACAGCAGCCTCTGCTTTAACTTATAGACTATTTGCTAATTTCCCAATTGCACTCAGCTGCTTGCAGAGCTAGTTCACTCAGGTGAATCTATTTTCAATTAGCAACACAAAAGACTAGCAGCTGGCCTAAAAACACAAAGCAAGTTAACAACTGACTGCTAATGCTGCAATTTACTTCAACTAAACAGTGACTACGCTACAAACAGTTCAATTAACTAACGCACAGCTGAAAACCGAATGAAAAGACGACACTTAGCCTATCCGACGGTAGATTATGGACAACGCTGATCTGATTGCACATAATTTTAATCCTGAGTTTGGACACAAACACACACACACACACACACACACACACAGACATGCATGCATACACACACACACAGACATGCATGCATACACACACACACACACACACAATCGCTCTCCAACAGACATAATTCTAATCTCTGTTATTCTCTCAGGACCAGGCACTGGTGGGGTCTCCTCTCTCTCTGGCGCGTGTAGCTGCAGAGGGGTGCGGGGTGTACCCCACCTGTGAGGAGTGTGCGCGTGCACAGGTGCTGGGCTGCAAATGGAGCCTCAAGGAGGGGACGTGTACCCCCATCCTCATAGGGTGAGTCTGACTCCACCCATTCCCTCTACCCTCAATAGGGTGAGTCTGACTCCACCCATTCCCTCTACCCTCAATAGGGTGAGTCTGACTCCACCCACTCCCTCTACCCCCAAAAGGGTGAGTCTGATTCTGCCCACTCCCTGCCCTGCCCTGATAGGTTGAGTGTGACTCCGCCCCACTCCCTGTCCTGCCCTGATAGGCTGAGTGTGGCTCCTCCCCACTCCCTCTCCCACCCTGATAGGCTGAGTGTGGATCCTCCCCACTCCCTCTCCCACCCTGATAGGCTGAGTATGACTCCTCCCTAAGGTAACCTATGTTTCCTGTGTCACACAGACCTCTGCAGGTGGAGTCTGAGGATGCCCTTAAGCTCTGTGATACTGGAGAGGGTGAGTTTCACTTCTGAGACACAGAATTTGAACCTTCTGGCACTTTCTAATTTCCGTTCATTATGTTTTACTGGACTATAGTACTGTATATTGTTGCCTTGTTGTGCACCTCTGTACAGTCTGTTTAACATGATATACAGTAGTGCTGTCTTCGGCTGAAGAAAGTGTTGTTGGACTTGGCAGTTTTTTGTGTTTTTTGCTTGTTTTACTGCATGTGTGTACAGTTGTTTTACTGTATGTGTGTGCTTGTTTTACTGCATGTGTGTGCTTGTTTTACTGTGGTTTGATGCAGGAGTGGACCAGCACTGGTGTGAAATGCTGTTTAAAATATGTTTTTTGTTGGAATTAAATATACAGGTATATAAAGGATATAAAGTAAACAAAAACCCAACTATAAATATAAGCCTATGACCCTCTCTTTTACTCTCCCTCTTCTCTCTCTCACTCCCCTCTTCCTCCCTTTTTCTTTGTCCCCCTTCTCTCTCCCTCTTTCTCTCCCCATTCTCCCTCTCTCCCTCTCCTTCTCCCCCCTTTCTCTCTCTCTCCCCCTTCTCCTTCTCTCTATCTTTCTTTCTTTCTCTCTGTAGCGCGCTGTGCTCCAGTACTAAAGGAGTTGCGTGTGGTGGAGGGTTTGCGTGTGCTGTTGCCGTGTGTCCAGGTGTCTCCGCGGCCCTGCCACTGGGAGTACCCCCCCGACCGCCATACACGCCAGCACCACGCCCACCTGGAGGTCACCGTGACGACTGCCAGCCTGGGCTCCTACACCTGCTACTGCGAGGAGGGCCGGCGGGATGGCCCAGCCTGTCGCCGGGCAACCTACACTCTGACGCTGGAGGGCCCGCAGGTGGGGGTGTCTGTGAGCCTGGCAGGAAGCCGGCAGGTGGTAGCCGTATACCTGTTCTGCTTTATGGCGGGCGTGGTTTTCGGCGGCTTCCTGCTGCACCTGTTCCGAAAGCGCCGCGGAATCCGACACGCCCCGGAGAAAGGGCGGGACCTACTCCCCTCTTCGGACACGCCCCAATCCCCCAGCAGCACCAGCCTGCTTTCGGAGGGTGTGCCGCTGACGGAGAAGAGGAATGGCACCCTGAACGGACACGGCGGCCTCTACTCCAACGCTGGCGGCCTGAAGCTGCAGGAATCCGCCGCCAACCTGGCAGAGGAGCTAGGCAGCACAGACCGGATGGGGCGGCTGGGGGCGGGGCTGGGGGCGAGGTCGGAGGAGGAGCTGAGGTCGGAAGATGAGACAGTGGTTGAGAGGGTGGACGAGCGCATGGATGCGTTTCGGGGGGCCCCACTGGCTCAGTGTGAGGAGAACTCCTTCTGAGCCCCGCCCCACCTTGCACTGAACCCCAAATCTCACTCCCCACTGCCACAGCCTGGAGAGAGAGCACCCCTGATACAAACACACACACCCTAACACATATGCACACGTACACACACACCCTAACACACGCTCTCAGGCAGATGGGCGAGGGGGTGGGGCACCCCTACAGCGGGAACAACATTGGAGCAGCGCATTATTGGTCAAGATCTCCTGCCTGAACATGCCCCTCCCTCCTGTCCGCCATGTTCTACTGTTGCTCTGAGCAGCATGGCAACCATAAATGGTAGCTTCCCCCTGCCACATGCACACCCTATATGCACCTTATGCGCACTGTCTGAGTGCTGAGTGCTGGCAGCCATGCTGTGGATCTGTCCCATGCTGTGGAGCTGGATTTTGAGCACGGTGATGTAGTTGCAGAGGGATGTAAAGATTTAAGGTTTTATTTCACATTTTTTACACTTATTTTGCTGTCATACAATAACTGTGTATGTACAAGGATAAGGAGGCTGTGTTTGGTTGGAGAGTGAGAGAGAGAGAGAGAGAGAGAGAGAGAGAGAGAGAGAGAGGAGAGAGAGAGAGAGAGAGAGAGAGAGAGGGTGAGAGAGGGTGAGGCATGTCCTAGCATTGATGCCCAGTGAGCCCGGTCTGTCGGGGTCTGAGAGAGAGCGACAGGTCAAAGGTCATTGTCAGGTGTGGAATAGCGTGCACAGACACTGAGATACACATCCTTCAGCTCAAAACAACATAACTGCTTCAATGCAGGTTTTGATTTAGTGGAATAGGAGGTGTGTATTGGGATTTGCAGCAGGAAACTGCAGTGCAGGTGTGTGTGTATCTGCAGGTGTGTCTCCAGCTAGGTGCGTGTGTAACTGTGCAGGTGTGTGTGTATCTGCAGGTGTGTATTTCTGTGCAGGTATGTGTGTGTATCTGCATATAAACAGGACCCCATCTGGGTGTCTAGGCACCAAAGAGTCCTGTCCAGAAAAGGCACATTCTTCATCTGTGCTACCATGGAAACACTGCCTGCTGAAACTAGTGATCTGTTTTTCAAATATTTTTAAATTATTATTCTTTTTTAAAAGGATTTTTCCCATGAAAGTGTGTTTAGAGTGTATGTGTATGTGCTGAACAGAGCAGCCCATTGCTGTGGAATGAGGGTTAACTGCTGAATGTGAGCGGGGTTTAAACGCATGAATGTGGTGAACTGCTGAATGTGGTCAGGGATTAAATGCATGTCACTGCCATCGTTCTTTCTCTCTGTCATCCACACTTTCTCCTTCTTTATGTCCTTTCTTTTCCTTCATTAAAATTTTTTTTTTAACAAGCAGAAGGTAACACTGAGATGTAGCGCCCCTTCTGGTCAAAGCCAATCACAGGTACGCAACCAAAGAGCCGGCAGCGTGTCTCTGTTTGGGTTATAAACACGCCTGGCTTTTTCTCTGCACTCTCCTAGCATTCAGTTTTCCCGGAATGCCGTTTTATATACACTGTAGATTGACAGCTGTCTGCACTGAGCGGACAGGGCTGAAGGAGTTTGTGACGGGATATCTGTAAGAGATGTCATACAAAATCCTTTTTTTAAATGATCACCCCTGAGCTGGAAATCGCACTACAGGTGGGCAAATATGTAACTGGTAAAACCGGGAGAGACTGGGACCCCAAAAACAGCAGCCAGCCACATTTTCCCCTTTTTTTAGTGTATTTAAAAAATGTTAACCCTTTTTAAAATAAAACCCTAAACCCTAAAATAAGAACATCTCAATAACATTAGTCTTCTGGTATTCAAATCACATCTAGCTGTAATGAAATGTAACAAGTTTTTTTTTTGTTTTAACCCCAAAAGTGTTACCTTCACTGTAAATGTTATTTTAAATATAAAGAAAAATATGTCTATTGGTGTAAATACATGTTTGGATTATAAGGTTTTATTTTTATAATTTATATAATGAATAAATGTACATTTGTTTTGAATTCCTACGTATATCTGTGTATATTGTGGATGACTGTAAGCATATGAATGCACTGTGTTTAATGTAAATGGTAATAAAGCTACCTCCTATAATGACCCAATTTGTGCTTCTACTCTACTGCCACCTGCTGGACACTATGGGACATGCACAATTATGTGAAAAGCCAAAGGGTTCTCAAACTTGTCTCTGGAGAGCCTCACTCGCTGCTGTTTTTTGTTGTTCAGCACTTAATTAACCAATTAAAGCAGCTAATTACACAGTTAACTCACCTCACCTGATTTCCTGAGTCGGAACCGGGTGGTTTTTGAAGAAAATCTCTGAGGCTGTCCAGGACCAGGGTTGGGGACCCCAACAGACTATGTGGCTCTCTAGGACCAGGGTTGGTGACCCCAACAGACCCTGTGGCTCTCTAGGACCAGGATTGGTGACCCCAACAGACCCTGTGGCTCTCCAGGACCAGGGTTGTTGAGCCCAACAGACCCTGTGGCTCTTTAGGACCAGGGTTGGTGACCCCAACAGACCCTGTGGCTCTCTAGGACCAGGGTTGGTGACCCCAACATATTCTTTGGCTCTCTAGGACCAGTATTGGTGACCCCAGCAGGCCCTGTGGCTCTCCAGGACCAGGGATGGGGACCCCAAAAGACCATGTGGCTATCCAAGACCAGGGTTGGGGACCCCAAAAGACCACATGGCTCTCTAGTACCAGGATGGGATGTGCCCAACAGACCCTGTGACTCTTTAGGACCAGGGTTGGTGACCCCAACAGACCATGTGGCTCTCTAGGACCAGGATTGGTGACCCCAACAGACCCTGTGGCTCTCCAGGACCAGGGTTGTTGAGCCCAACAGATGCTGTGTCTCTCTAGGACCAGGGCTGGTGACCCCAACAGACCCTGTGGCTCTCTAGGACCAGGATTAGTGACCCCAACAGACCCTGTGGCTCTCTAGGACCAGGGTTGGTGATCCCAGCAGGCCCTCTGGCTCTCCAGGACCAGGGATGGGGATCACAAAAGACCATGTGGCTCTCCAAGACCAGGGTTGGGGACCCCAAAAGACCGCGTGGCTCTCCAGTACCAGGATTGGATGTGCCCAACAGACCCTGTGGCTCTCCAGGACCAGGGTTAGTAACCCCAACAGACCCTGTGGCTCTCCAAGACCAGGGTTGGGGACCCCAAAAGACAGCGTGGCTCTCCAGTACCAGAATTGGATGTGCCCAACAGACCCTGCGGCTCTCCAGGACCAGGGTTGTTGACCCCAACAGACCCTGTGGCTCTCTAGGACCACGATTAGTGACCCCAACAGACCCTGTGGCTCTCTAGGACCAGGATTGGTGACCCCAACAGACCCTGTGGCTCTCTAAGACCAGAGTTGGGAGCCCCAGCAGACCCTGTGGCTCTCCAGGACCAGGGTTTGGGGAGCCCTGTATTACACATTCCCGCTTCTTTGTATTTTGAGAATAGCTCAATGGTGAATCTACAAATCACACAAAATCACTTTTATTCACAACTGTTCATTGTTAAACCAAAACCAGTTTTATTTATTTCAGCCTTTGATTATCAGCATATTGAACTGGAAGCTGTTGATGGGATTTAGCTGCACTCCATCCATTGCTTTGTGTACTCAGTCTCTTGCATTGGAAATGTGCCGTGAGTTCTGTATGTGTGCTGGCAGTCGGGCAGTGCCTCTGCTGTACTGCTGTGCGGGGTTTATATAATGGCGGTAAGGTTGTGTGTGGGTTGTGTAATGGTGGTAAGGTTGTGTGTGGGCAATGTAATGGTGGTATGTTTATGTGTGCTTTATGTAATGGCGGTAAGTTTGTGGGTTATGTAATGGCGGTAAGGTTGTGTGTGACATATAATAGTGGCAAGGTTGTGTGTGGGTTAGGTAATGGCAGTAAGGTTGTGTGTGGGTTAGGTAATGGCATTAGGGTTGTGTGTGGGTTGTATAATGGCTGTAACTTTGTCTGTGGGTTATGTAATGGTGGGCGTGGCTTGTGTTAAGGTGGTATGGTGGTATGTTTATGTGTGGTTTATGTAATGGCGGTAAGTTTGTGGGTTATATAATGGTGGTAAGGTTGTGTGTGGGTTATGTAATGGCGGTAAGATTCTATGTGGGTTGTGTAATGGTGGTATGGTTGTTTGTGGATTATGTAATGGCGGTAAGTTTGTGTGTGGGTTATGTAATGACGGTAAGGTTGTGTGTGACTTATATAATAGTGGTAAGGTTGTGTGTGGGTTAGGTAATAGCGGCCATGTTGTGTGTAGGTTATGTAATGGCGGTAAAGTTGTGTGTGGGTTACGTAATGGTGGTAAATTGTGTGGGTTATGTAATGGCAGTGAGGTTGTGTGTGGGATAAAGATGGCAGTAAGGTTGTATGTGGGTTGTGTAAGGGTGTGTGTGGGTTATGTAATGGCAGTAAAGTTGTGTGCGGTATATATAATGGCGTTGGGTTGTGTGTGGGTTATGTAATGGCGGGAAACTGTTATTTTATGGCTGTAAATTGTGAGTTATGTAATGGTGGAAAGGTTGTGTGTAGGTTATGTAATGGCGGCAATGTTGTGTCTGGGTTATGTAATAGCGGTAAAGTTGTGTGTGGATTATGTAATGGTGGTAAAGTTGTGTGTAGGTTGTGTAATAGCATTAGTTTGTGCATGGGTTATGTAATGGCGGTAAGATTCTATGTGGGTTGTGTAATGGCAGTAAGGTTGTGTGTGGGTTATGTAATGTTGGTAAGGTTGTGTGTGGGTTATGTAATGTTGGTAAGGTTGTGTGTGGGTTGTGTAATGGCGGTAAGGTTGTGTGTGGGTTATGTAATGACGGTAAGGTTATGTGTGGGTTGTGTAATGGCGGTAAGGTTGTGTGTGGGTTATGTAATGGCGGTAAGATTCTATGTGGGTTGTGTAATGGTGGTAAGGTTGTTGTGGATTATGTAATGGCGGTAAGTTTGTGTGTGGGTTGTGTAATGGCGGTAAGGTTGTATGTGGGTTGTGTAATGGCGGTAAGGTTGTGTGTGGGTTATGTAATGGCGGTAAGTTTGTGTGTGGGTTATGTAATGGTGGTAAGGTTGCGTGTGGGTTGTGTAATGGCAGTAAGGTTGTTTTTGGGTTATGTAATGGCGGTAAGATTCTATGTGGGTTGTGTAATGGTGGTATGGTTGTTTGTGGATTATGTAATGGCGGTAAGTTTGTGTGTGGGTTATGTAATGGCGGTAAGGTTGTGTGTGGGTTATGTAATGGTGGTAAGGTTGTTTGTGGGTTGTGTAATGGTGGTAAGGTTGTATGTGGGTTGTGTAATGGCGGTAAGGTTGTGTGTGGGTTATCTAATGGCGGTAAGGTTGTTTGTGGGTTATGTAATGGCGGTAAGGTTGTGTGTGGGTTATGTAATGGCGGTAAGGTTGTGTGTGGGTTATGTAATGGCGGTAAGGTTGTGTGGGTTGTGTAATGGTGGTAAGGTTGTGATTGGTTATGTCTCTGCTCCCTGTGTAATGGCGGCGACGCTGCGGGCTAATGCCAGGGCATCCGGGCGGGAGGTAGGGACCTGCGCCTCTCTCTCGGAGCACACCGCCTCCTGCTGGCTGCGCTCTTCAGCGGTATGGGCGGGGCGCAGCTGACGCAGGTCTTGCATGTAATCCAGCTCTAGCACAAGCTGCTGCCGCTGTGCCTGCAGCTGCTCCTGGTGGTCGTGCAGCACCTGCGCCCGCTGGATCAGCTGCTGCAACTCCTTACGCAGCCACTGGTTCTCCTGCGAAACCTGCTGCGTGTGCGATATCAGGCACTGCGACGCCTCCTGCAGTGACCAAGGGTCAGACATAGATTCTGTCAACACACCCAGATGGTGATCCAGTCATCTCTGTGTTTCTGTTTATGGACTGCTGAAGCTGAAATTTTGAATTAAATTGATCCTATGAATATGCATAAAATATGGAAGCAATGACCTTATTGGCCCTGAGGGCAAGGGCATGGCCTTCTGCACAGCTGCTCTTACCTTATTGGCTGCTAGGATAGGGGCGTGGCCTTCTGCACAGTTCCTCTTACCTTACTGGCTGTGAAGGTGAGGGAGTGGTCTTCTGCACAGTTACTCTTACCTTATTGGCTGCGAGGGCGAGGGCGTGGATCTTCTGCCGGGCCTGATCCTCGTACTTCTGCTTCTCATCAAAGAACTGGGCCCTGAGGGCCTGAATGGACTCTGTGTACTGGCTGTTAGTCACATCCATCTCCCTCTGCAGCTCTGCTATACGCACCAACTGCTGCTTCTGCAGCCTCTGCATACACACATGTACACTTACTATAGAATAAACATACACACATACAATCATATACGCACAAACACACACCACACACAGTTGCTCCACAGGGTGTGTATAGCCTGTGTGTGTATTTTTTGCGCACCTTGATCTCGCAAAGCTCTTCAATCTCGCTCTTCAGCAAAGCCAACTGACTTTCCCTCTCCAGGACCTGCTTCTTCAGGTCTGAAACACACACACACACACACACACACACACACACACACACACACACACACACACACACACACATACAGTTCCCAGTTTGTGTTAGTGGTGTGGACAGTGGAAGGTGTAGTGTTTAAAGCTATCCAACATGAGTTAGCGGTGCACTCTGTTTTGTGCAGTTAGTGAGTGACATATTGTTAGCCTGTTTGGGGCAGATTTAGTGGAAAAGTTAGCGAGCAGCATACCGTTAGCCTGTTTGGAGTGCTTCTCCTCCTCCAGCTCCTTCTGATCACGGAGTGTCTGCAGCTCCTGTTGGTTCTGCTCGTTCAGTGTTGAGATGGCGCTCTGGCGCTTCTGGGTCCTCTTGGACACGTATGCGGTGTACTCCCTCTGTGGGAGAACAGGGAGGCAAGATAGCATGCAGCATGGCAGATGACCAGCTACATACGGCAGGTAAAGACAGTTTCATTCACTCACGCTATCCACGTGCATTTTATCAGCCTCACTCTGGAGCAGGTCATTTTCACAGCGTCTGTGTTGGGGGGCGTCAAGGCTCACATGGCATCATATGGATATTATACATTTCTGCTCTGAGTGTGAGTGCGTGTGTGTGCTTGTGTGTGTTGTGCGTGTGTGTGTGTGTGTGTGTATGTGCGTGTGTCTGAGTGTGTGTGTGTGCATGTGAGTGCGCGTGTGTGTGGTCAGTGTGAAATAGAATGTGTGTGTGCTTGTGTGTGTGTGCATGTAGTGAAGGATACAATTGCTCCACTCTCCTCTTCAGGTGGTTCAGGGTATCTGTCAGCTCCTCGTACCTGTAGATCCATTCATGCTCAGCTCATTCTCTGCTTCATGCATTCTACAGGCGTACTCAGTATACACACTCAGTATAGACACACTTAGTACAGACACATTCAGTACAGATGTGACTTAGTGCAGAAAAACATAGTACAGGAGCACTCAGTACAGACCTGCTAAATACAGATGCACTCAATACACACTCAGTAGAGACATTCAGTACAGGCGCAGTTAGTGCAGTCACACTCAGTACAGATGTACAGACACACTCAGTACATACACTCAGTACCGACACAGTGCAGCCACACTCAGTACAGACACTCTCAGTACATACACTCAGTACCGACACAGCGCAGCCACACTCAGTACATACACTCAGTACCGACACAGCGCAGCCACACTCAGTACAGTTACTCTCAGCACAGATGTAGAGACACACTCAGTGTAGATATAGTAGTACAGACACATTCATGAAACCTCCCTAAATATGCGCGAAACAAGTTAGTACAAAGAATTTACGCCGGATTCATCAAACCGTGTGGGAAAGGCAGACTTGTTCGTATTCCGTGCGTACGTTCATACATGCCGATTCATCGTAAATGACAAGCGTATGCATCTTGTTTTGCGATTAGCATTAATCCACGCCCATGAATTGCCTCATATGGAAGTTGTCCACTCTGCTCCTCCAGCTCCATCTCTCTTCAGCAGCTCCGTTACAGGCTGAAGACCATGGGAGGTCATGCCTTTATCTGTGCTGCCCCTGAACTGTGGAACTCACTCCCAGACTCTGTTAGGAAAGCTGAGTCTATCACTTTATTCAAGTCTCTCCTCAAAACCCATCTTTTTTAAACTACATGGACTTTTGTTGATTTTCTTTTATAGGACGTTTCTTATATATATACGTATATAATATATATATCATTTTTATTATTATTATATATTTACAGTTGAAATATATATAGTTGAAATTTTCCTACTGAACTCAATGGATAAATAAGTCAGGAGAAGAAACCCTTCAAGTTATCCATCCATATCTACTGTATTTCTGGCAGCAGAGTGATGATTTAAAGCTTGTTTGATATGTCAGACCTTTGATTTAGCCAACCATGTGTTTCCATACTGTTCCAGTGTAATTTACAGCTAAATCTAGTCCCACCCCCCAATTCCCATAGAGATCCATTCAAATGCAGAGATGTTATAATATCGCTTGTAAGAGTACCAGAAAATAAGATATCAAGAGTCTTTTGATGTCTTCCGACTTCAACTGTATATGAATATTGAATGTCTGGGTTTGGCATGTCAAGTGTGAGGATGTACATATATATTTTTTTATGGAAGTATATTTTTAACCTGTCTATTCTATTCTGTTATTGTGATTATTACTATTATTATTATGTGTATATATTTTAGCCCGTTGTAAGCATCACTCAGGGAGTCACACCTTGAATTTCATTGTACTGCTGTACAATGACAGTAAAGTATTCTATTCTATCCTATTCTATAAACCAGCCGTCTCTCACCACAGCGTTCTACAAACGAGTGCAAACTGAATTGCCCCACAGAATGATGCTGTCTTGGGGCCCACCAGGCAACTGGACCAGGACGTTGAGCAATACATTTCGCATGACATATGAGCTGCACAGATGTGATAGCCCTTTCTATTCATATACGCAAAAACATATTTTCAGATGGAGACTTGAGGCTATGTTTGTGCAGTGCATAGCCTACGGCACCAATAACATTGGGCAGGTTGGCAATTTTATAATTGCCATTTTATAATTTTTTAAAAACCCAAAAACGACTAACCAGCCATACATCACTCTCAGCCAACAAATACCCTAGCCTATGTGCAATCCTAAAGATGCGCTCTCTCCTAAGGAGCCAACTCCTCCAACAGCACAAGATCAGCCATTGCAACGCTGGCTAAACAGACCTGTAAGTCATTTTATAGCAAATTTCGTTCAATGGTTAAATGTGTGTATTAATTTGCATATTTAACGTCATATAACATTTTACTTTAATCAATTCAGAAAAATAGTAGCCTACTGGGAGAATAAATTAAGTTATGGGTCTAATTAAATAAAAATTCATAGCCTACAATTGATTAATAGGCTTAATCTATAGTGCTTGCTTTTTACCGTCGTAATTATTACGTTTGCATTGTGCACTTCAAAGGCTACATTTAGTCTTGTGAATCTAACTGAAAATAAAAATAAATTCATAGGCCTATTCTAATTGCCATTCCGAAGCTACATTTAGCGGCATTTTGAATTTACAGATGCAATATGCGTGGTCCTGAGCAGTAATTTTGTTCGCACGTATGAACAAATCTGATGTCTCAAATCTTATGCCAAAATACAAACAAAATTGCTAATACGAACGATTTATGTACAATTTAGTTCTGCTCACGTTTCATGAATGAGGTCCAATAAGTGCAGATGCACTCACACTCAATACAGACACACTAAGTTCAGATGCAGTCTCCCTATCCTCCCCTTCAACTGGTATGGCAGGTGTAGTAGCTCTGTAGGTTGCTGTGGTGGGTGTAGTAGGTGTGTAGGTTGGTGTTGCAGGTGTAGTTGGTGTGGTGGGTGTAGTAGGTTTGTAGGTTGGTGTGGTGGGTGTAGTAGGTGTGTACGTTGGTGTGGTGGGTGTAGTAGGTGTGTAAGTTGGTGTGGTGGGTGTAGTAGGTGTGTAGGTTGGTGTGGTGGGTGTAATAGGGCTGTAGGTTAGTGTTGTTGTCACAGTAGGTGTGTAAGTTGGTGTGGTGGGTGTAGTAGGTCTGTAGGTTGGTGTGGCGAGTGTAGTAGGTGTGTAGGTTGGTGTGGTGGGTGTAGTAGGTCTGTAGGTTGGTGTGGCAAGTGTAGTAGGTGTGTAGGTTGGTGTGGGGGTGTAGTAGGTCTGTAGGTTGGTGTGGTGGGTGTAGTAGGTCTGTAGGTTGGTGTGACGGGTGTAGTAAGTGTGTAGGTTGGTGTGGTGGGTGTATTAGGTGTGTAGGTTGGTGTGGCGAGTGTAGTAGGTGTGTAGGTTGGTGTGGTGGGTGTAGTAGGTCCGTATGTTAGTGTGGTGGGTGTAGTAGGTCTGTAGGTTGGTGTGGCGAGTGTAGTAGGTGTGTAGGTTCGTGTGGTGGGTGTAGTAGGTCTGTAGGTTGATGTGGCGAGTGTAGTAGGTGTGTAGGTTGGTGTGGTGGGTGTAGTAGGTCTGTAGGTTGGTGTGGCAAGTGTAGTAGGTGCGTAGGTTGGTGTGGGGGTGTAGTAGGTCTGTAGGTTGGTGTGGTGGGTGTAGTAGGTGTGTAGGTTGGTGTGGCGAGTATAGTAGGTGTGTAGGTTGGTGTGGCGGGTGTAGTAGGTCTGTAGGTTGGTGTGGCGAGTGTAGTAGGTTTGTAGGTTGGTGTGGCGGGTGTAGTAGCTGTGTAGGTTGGTGTGGTGGGTGTAGTAAGTGTGTAGGTTGGTGTGGCGGGTATAGTAGGTGTGTAGGTTGGTGTGGCGAGTGTAGTAGGTGTGATGGTTGGTGTGGTGGGTGTAGTAGATCTGTAGGTTAGTGTGGCGTGTGTAGTAGGTCTGTAGGTTGGTGTGGCGGGTGTAGTAAGTGTGTAGGTTGGTGTGGAGGGTGTAGTATGTGTGTAGGTTGGTGTGGCGAGTGTAGTAGGTGTGTAGGTTGGTGTGGTGGGTGTAGTAGGTCTGTAGGTTAGTGTGGCATGTGTAGTAGGTGTAGGTTGGTGCGGTGGGTGTAGTAGGTGTATAGGTTGGTGTGGCAGGTGTAGTAGGTGTGTAGGTTGGTGCGGTGGGTGTAGTAGGTGTATAGGTTGGTGTGGCAGGTGTAGTAGGTGTGTAGTTACGTGCAGCAGGGCAGCAGGTGTTGCTGGTCTTACTCTCTCCGCAGCTGAACCTCTCTCTCCGTCTCTGTTTGGGGTGGAGGCTGCTCCGCGTCTTGATCCACTACAGCCTCCGCCTCCGACACCTTCTCTGCCTTCTCTTTCTTCTTTTTGGGCATTGTGGTACACACTTACTGACCTTCTGGGGTACACACACACACACACACACACACACACACACACACACACACACACACACACACACACACACACACACACACACACACACACACAAAGACAGACTTAGCAGTTATGACTCAGGTTGCAGAGTACAGCATTACAGTTAAACATTAAAACCAGTGTGTTAAGTGTTATGGCTATGTAGGCCATGAAGAACAATGTCCTATATTCACAGCCCTGGATTTTTAATCACTCAGCACAAACCAACTCAGCAGGCACACTCAGTACCCCATGACCTTTAATCAGTCAAATCAACTAATGCTTTAATTTTTTCAGTGTGCTATAAAAGTATAAAATCAACCCAGAAATGTATATTTTCTACAGTTGAACAAACACACTTAGCTTGTTATAGCCTGCTCCTGGTCGAGAATGAAAGCATTGGTTATAATAAGGTGTGTTTAGAAGGTGTGTTCAGGGTGTTAAAATTTCTGAAATGGCATACGCTGTAGCCTACATTAACGTTAGGTGATGGCAGGCTATGCATGCAATGATTTATGAAAAAGTTATATCTGTTAAATATCAAGTGTGTTCTACTTAAGTGAGTTTTCTGAGATGCACCCCACATTCTCAAGTGTATTACAATTACAATAGTTGGTATTTCAGTTTTTTTTTTTTAAAATCAAAAAATCATTATGGCTTCTGATATGGCAAACGCAGTGCTGCGTTACTGTTATATTGGTTATTGCTATTTGTATGTTGAGATTTCGTTTTTTGTTTCAAAATCGAAATATAGACTAACGTTAGTTTTTAAATATCCTTTGTGAGTGGTTTTCACAACATATATTGTGTACCGTTACAAAAAGCTATTAAGGTGCTAGAAGAGAGTAGCCTAACTTATTCAACAAAGAAGGTTATTGCAAACTAGGTAACTTCAATTGAGTATCCACCGCCCTACGCAATTCGCAAATCCCGGCCTTACCTATTTAAATAGATTGCCTTGTTATATAGGCTACTGTTTCGCTCATTTAACAGCACCTCATTTTAACCATCTAGCTAACATTAACATTTGCAATAACGTTTATCGTTGATATGGAGCTAACGTTAGCTGGTTAACGTTAAAATGAAAACGTTTGACAATGGTACGTTTTACGTTTTTAACGTTTCGTTGTGAAGAGTTCGGGAATAAACCCCTACGATAAGCTAATAAGTAGTAAGCTAGCAAGCTTATTAGTTATTTTTCAGGAAGCCTAATTTAGACAACCCAATGTTGACGTCCTACAGTTTTCTCACCTTCCCAAGGCGATGAAGGATGGCTTGATGTTGCCACGGCAACGGTAACAACATTCGACTGAAGGGAAGTGGTTAGTTACTGCATGGCTCTGCTTTGCTGTTGAAACGGGCCATTGCGCTCAGCGAATAAAAACACTGACAGAGAGCTGGACATTAAAATAAATGACTGGGCACCTAATTTCAATACAAGAATATCAAATTATCAAATTAAAATCGACACTAATGGTGTCATATAATGATTGCAATAATTTCCTCCCTTCCTCCTCCTCCTTCTTAATAATAATAATGATAATAATGTGGCGGCCTGGGGGTTGTCAACTGGCCAGCTAGGACCGGGTAGTGAGCCGCTACCCGGTTGAAGTGTAAATACTTGTAAATAGCGTGCTGTGTGTGTTTTAATTGTGTTAGCTTGTTAGCCGTCAATTGTGTTAGCGTAACTGTAAACTGTAACTGTCACTTTGTTTAAACGTAACTGTAAGTAACTGTAACTAATTTATGTGTGGCTGTGATTGGCTAGGAATTTGTAAGTGTGTTCGCCAATCACAGCCAACTAGTTGAAATATAAGGCAGTACCTGAAGTGATTCCTGGTCAGTCTACGAAGGTGCTTCAACTGTGAACAACGCTGAGCTGGATCCTGGAAAAGCTAACGGCTCTTTTAAGAGCTGGTAAGGTAGCGTGAATAAAACGAAGCTCGGCTAGAGCGATTCGGGTACTGCAAACTGCTGTCTCTCTCCCTCATTCTCCGCGCTCGCTACATTGGTGTCCGGAAGTGGGATGGAACGAGCCCTACTGAGGGAGATGGAGGAACTGGAGCGGACGATCGGCGAGTTGACCCGCAGGAAGGCGAGGAAGGCCGGGGCTATAACTAGCCCCGAGTGGCAGATTCCCGCGGTGCGAGTGTCCAGGCGACCGGACGGCTTCAGCGGCAGACAGGAGGATCCGGCATCGGTAAGCCGCGACGGCACGCTCGCGAAGCCGACAATGCAGCTGAAGCTACCTCGGTTCAACGGAACAGCTTCGCTGGAGTCGTACCTAGCGCAGCTAGAGCTAGCAGCTCAGCTGGCTAGCTGGACGCCGGAGCAGACAGCGGGACACCTGGCACTCGCCCTGGAGGGCCCAGCGCTGGAGGCGATCCTGGACCTGCCGCCGGCGGAGCGACAAAACCTACAGGCTCTGACCGCAGCACTCCAACGGCGGTTCACCCAGCACCGCTCCGCCGAAGCAAGCCGGGAAAAGCTGCTAAGCCGCTACCGCTGTGAGGAGGAGAGCTGGGGAAAAGTGGCGGCCGACGTACAGCGCTACGCCCGCGAGGCCTACCCAGAGTTCGATGCAGCAGCGCAGGAGAAGCTAGCGCTGCATGCATTCCTGCGAGCCCTCACGCCAGAGCGCCTACGTGACCACGTTAGCCTAGCCCAACCGGGTTCCATAAGCGAGGCTTTGAGCATGACAACTCGGGCGGAAGACACCCTAGCTATCCGGCCCACTCCACAACCAACCCGCCAGCACGTCAGGGTGGCCGATGGCGAGGAGGTCTGCTGGACACGCACGCCACTACAACGGCCAGCGAGGCGACAAGGCCGGTGCTACCGGTGCGACGAGCCGGGCCATATCGCTCGCGACTGCCCAGCTCCAGCACCAAAGCCACGGAAGCCCCCGCCGTCGGGAAACGAGGCAGGGACGGCGCAGTGAGGAGAACGCCGCCCCGGGAACCAACCCTCCTCAACCAGGTACACACCCCTGTGCCCAAACCCAGTACGGCCTTACCCGCCCAAGTGGCAAAAATTCCAGCTACCTCTCTGGAGGCTAGCACAAGCGCCTTTACAAAGGCGGCTGAGCATAAGTCCCATCCACGGGTAGGCCGGCTGGGCAAAGCCAGTGGGTTGTACCTCCACTGTTGGCTGGACGGGCAGGCCTGCCGAGCCCTGGTGGACACGGGGGCTACCATCTCCCTTGTCCGGCCAGGAGTACTCCACAACACCGGCGGGCCCCAACTTCCCGGGGCGTGGACGCCCACCGCCACACCGCTGACATCAGTGACGGGAGCAAAGATGGCGATGAGGGGGAAGAAAGAGGTGAAGGTGACGGTGACCGGGCAGGAGGTGTCGCACGAGTTCTGGCTAGCTGACATCGCGGACTCGTGCATCATCGGCCTGGACCTGCTGAAACGCTGGGGAGCCTGCGTTGATGTGTCAAGGGGCAGCATCACTCTTGGCACGGAGACAGTAGCCTTACAGTCCGGCCCGACACGAAAACCGGCCCGACGAGCACGCCACCTAGCCACCACAGCCCGACGAACACGCCACCTAGCCACCACAGCCCGGCCAGCAAGCAAGCTACTCCAGCTAGCCACTGCACCCAAGCCACCGTCACTGACCGCAGTGCCCCAGCCCGACCACTCGCTCGCCCACCACCACCAGCCTGTCCCACAGCAACCGCCTGCCCAGCCCAAACCAGCTCTGCCTGCCGAGACGACAGCAGCTGTCCACGCCCTGTGGCAACGAAGCAGCAGCGGGCTCGACCACCAGCAGCGCCAGCAGCTCAAAAGCCTCCTGGATGGAAACGCAGACCTTTTCGCAGTGCGGGATGAGGACTGTACCCAGACCGAGCTGGTGCAGCACACCATCAACACCGACACAGCTCAACCCATCCGTCTGCGGCCGCACCGGATGTCCCCTGCCAAGCGACTGGTGGCAGAGGAAAAGGTGAAGGAAATGGCAGCTGCTGGTGTCATCGAGCCCTCCGACAGCCCGTGGGCAGCCCCTGCGGTCCTGGTCCAGAAGAAGAGCGGGGAGTGGAGGTTCTGTGTGGACTACAGGCGTCTGAACTTCCTGACCACCAAAGACTCCTACCCACTCCCCCGCATTGACGAGGCCCTGGACCACATCAGCGGGTCGAGCTGGTTCAGTTCGCTGGACCTCCGCAGCGGCTACTGGCAGGTGAGGCTGGCACCCGAAGCGAAGCCTAAGACCGCCTTTACTATTGGGCACGGTCTCTGGCAGTTTCGGGTGATGCCCTTCGGGCTATGCAACGCGCCGGCCACGTTCGAGCGGCTGCAGTCGCTGTGTCGTGTACTTAGACGACCTCCTGGTACACGCCAGCGACTTCCAGCAGGCCCTCGCTAACCTGACTGATGTGCTAGCTGCAATCCGCCAAGCGGGATTGCGGCTAAACCCAAAGAAGTGCCAGCTCCTCCGGAGGGAGACGGCCTTCCTAGGGCACATCGTCAGCGAGCGGGGCGTAGCCACCGATCCATCTAAGGTGGCTGCTGTGAGGGACTGGCCGGTCCCTGGCAACGTGGGTGAGCTGCGAAGCTTCCTGGGCCTGGCGTCCTATTATAGGCGCTTTGTCCGGGACTTCGCTACCCTGGCTAGCCCCCTCCATCGCTTAACGGATAAGTGCCGGCCGTTTGTGTGGCAGGAGGAGCAATCCATGGCCTTTGACCAGCTCAGGGCGGCCCTCACTGAAGCTCCAGTGTTGGCGTACCCCGACGCCAAGCGACCCTTCATCGTTGACACCGACGCAAGCAACACCGGAGTGGGGGCCGTCCTGTCACAGGAGGATGAAGACGGCGAGCGAGTGGTTGCCTACTACAGCCGGGCCCTGGGGAAGGCGGAACGCAATTACTGCGTCACCAGGCGGGAGCTGCTCGCTGTGGTCAGGGCGTTGCACCACTTCCGGCCGTACCTGCAAGGCAGCCACTTCCTCCTGCGCACCGACCACGCCTCGCTCACCTGGCTCCTAACTTTTAAAGACCCTGAGGGTCAAGTTGCTCGCTGGCTGGAACAACTGCAAGGCTATGACTTCGAAATCCGGCACCGGGCAGGCCGACTTCATGGGAACGCAGACGCTTTATCGCGCCGGCCGTGCGCAGCCCAGGAGTGTCGCTACTGCAGCCGCCAAGAGGAACGGGACCAGGTGAGCCCAGATGTGGCGGTGGTCCAGGCCAGCGGCGACGCGGAGGGGTGGCTGCCGCTGACGCCCATGGAGCTCCGAGAGGCCCAGGAAGCAGACAGCACGCTGGGCAAGGTGAGGAGCTGGCTGGAGGCGGGGCAGTGCCCCGAGCGGTCGGTGGTGTCGGCAGAGAGCCCAGAGGTCAAAAGCTACTACAGCCTGTACAGCAGCCTGGTGCAGCGCGACGGTCTCCTCTACAGACGGTGGGAGGCCCCAGGCCGGGGCAGCGACATCCTGCAGCTGTTGGTACCACGGGCGCTCCGTCCTGATGTCCTCAGGTTGGTCCACGGCTCGGTGGGGGCGGGCCACTTCGGCAACAACAAAACCCTGCACCGGCTGAGGGGGAAGTTTCACTGGCCGGGGTGTCGTCACGACGTCGAGCTCCACGTCCAGTGCTGCGACTCCTGCACGGCACAGAAAGGGCCCAGTCAACGCTCCCGAGCACCCCTGCAACAACACCTGGTGGGGGCACCCATGGAACGGGTGGGGGTGGACGTCCTCGGGCCCTTCCCCGTCACCGACTCCGGCAATCGCTACATTCTGGTCGCGATGGATTACTTCACCAAGTGGCCGGAGGCATTCGCTATCCCAGACCAGAGTGCGGCGACGACGGCGGAGAGGCTCGTGGAGGAGATGTTCACCCGTTTCGGGGCCCCTGCCGAGCTCCACAGTGACCAGGGGCGCAACTTCGAATCCCAGCTGATGGCGGAGGTCTGCAAACGGCTGGGCGTGACAAAGACCCGAACGACGCCACTCCATCCTCAAAGCGACGGCCTCGTCGAGCGATTTAACCGCACGCTAGCTACCCAGCTAGCCATCTTAGCCAGCCAGCACCAGCGGGACTGGGATCGCCACCTGCCATTGGTCCTGTGGGCTTACAGGTCAGCCGTGCAGGAGTCCAGCCAACTCACCCCTGCTGCCCTGATGTTCGGACGGGAGCTCAGGACACCAGTGGACTTGGTGTTCGGGGCTCCGCCTGAGCCTGAAGAACCCAGCCGTACTCGGGAGGAGTACTACCACCGGCTGCGGAACCGCCTCCTCGTCGCTCACGACTTCGCCCGCAAGGCCCAGGCCTCCGCCGGCGTTAAGCAGAAGCGGTGGTACGACACGCGCTGCAGAGGACGGGCCTTTGCAGCAGGAGAGCAGGTCTGGATTTATTGCCCTGAGCGGAAGAAGGGCCTGTCGCCCAAGCTGCGAGCGAGCTGGCGGGGGCCTGGGGAAATTGTGGAACGGCTCTCGGAGGTGGTTTATCGCATCAGGATGCCAGGCCGGGGGCGCCTGGTGGTGCTACATCAAGACCGGCTAGCACCATACAGGCCCCTGGCAACTCCTGATGCAGCTGAGCCGGAGGTGAGCAGCGACACTGTGCTACCCAGTGAGCCTGAGCCCAGCGACACTCCGCCGAGCGCTACCAGGAGACCTAAACGACACCGGCGGCCCCCAGGCCACTTACGGGACTTTGATGTGAGTTGTGGTTGGACTGCGGGGTCGTCGGAGACTTGTGACCCCTTGGGTGGGGGCAATGTGGCGGCCTGGGGGTTGTCAACTGGCCAGCTAGGACCGGGTAGTGAGCCGCTACCCGGTTGAAGTGTAAATACTTGTAAATAGCGTGCTGTGTGTGTTTTAATTGTGTTAGCTTGTTAGCCGTCAATTGTGTTAGCGTAACTGTAAACTGTAACTGTCACTTTGTTTAAACGTAACTGTAAGTAACTGTAACTAATTTATGTGTGGCTGTGATTGGCTAGGAATTTGTAAGTGTGTTCGCCAATCACAGCCAACTAGTTGAAATATAAGGCAGTACCTGAAGTGATTCCTGGTCAGTCTACGAAGGTGCTTCAACTGTGAACAACGCTGAGCTGGATCCTGGAAAAGCTAACGGCTCTTTTAAGAGCTGGTAAGGTAGCGTGAATAAAACGAAGCTCGGCTAGAGCGATTCGGGTACTGCAAACTGCTGTCTCTCTCCCTCATTCTCCGCGCTCGCTACAATAATAATAGGTCTAATAATAATAATAATAATAATAATTTTCATATATGGTCATAATGCTGCCTGGTATAAAAGCATTTGCCAGTGTTTCTTTTTTTCTTAAACCCACTGTCAAGAAACTCTAGTCTGGTGCAGCTGTGTAGCATAGGCCTAATGGTTTTAGTACTTGCAGCTTGTAGGTTTGGTTCCCAGCTGGTGCACTGCTGTTGTATCCTTGAGCATGGTACTTAACCCAGAATAAACATAATAATCAATGTAGGCCTATGTATATGTGCATGCTTCAGTAAATATCCAGGTGGGTTGCAAGTGAAAGAATGCAAGTCAATTCAATTTCATTTGTATAGCGCTTTTTACAGAGGACTGTCTCAAAGACTGAGAAATGTAACAAAAAGTGTGACAAGATGCCTAGGTCTCCCCTACAGAGAAACAGAAGAAAAACTGTGCAAAAACCAGGCCTATGCCCCCCAAAAGTAGAAAAGGCAAAAACTCCCCAGTGTGAAGAAAAACACCCAAACAGTAACAAGAAAAAACTCCCCAATGGGAAGAAACCTGGCAAGAGATGGAGAGCCTATCCTCCACTGGCTGGCCTGGTTTAACTCCTCCCCTGGTTCTATTAACTGGAGTCAGAGATGTTTCACCCGCCCCTCTGAATTGCATATTATAAATTTCATCATTGGACTTTCTACTTACCAGCGAGTTTACAGTTTTTCTCAATTGTTTAGACACATTTTCTGAAACTATAACTCATTTTTCAAAACTATAAACACAAAACCCACACAGTCAACTCTTTCTGCAAAACTTCATGTATCGCTTGTCAAAATCAAACACTATGTTAAAAATCATACACTCTCACCAAATTTCAGTCTCTTTAACACTTTTTGAATACATTTCACACAATTCTCCTGTTTTAGGCACAATTTTCAAAAAGTACAGTTGAAGTCGAAATCTACACCTTAGCCAAATCCATTTAAACTCAGTTTTTCACAATTCCTGACATTTAATCCTAGTAAACATTCCCTGTCTTAGGTCAGTTAGGATCACAACTTTATTTTAAGAATGTGAAATGTCAGAATAATATATAGTAGAGAGAATGATTTATTTCAGCTTTTATTTCTGTCGTCACATTCCCAGTGGGTCAGAAGTTTACTTACACTCTGTTAGTATTCGGTAGCATTGCCTTTAAATTGTTTAACTTGGGTCGAACGTTTCGGGTAGCCTTCCATAAGCTTCTCACAATAAGTTGCTGGAATTTGGGCCCATTCCTCTTGGCAGAACTGGTGTAACTGAATCATGTTTCTAGGCCTCCTTGCTCGCACACACCTTTTCAATTCTGCCCACAAATTTTCGATTGGATTGACGTCAGGAATTTGTGATGGCCACTCCAATACCTTGACTTTGTTGTCCTTAAGCCATTTTGCCACAACTTTGGAAGTATGCTTTGGGTCATTGTTCATTTGGAAGAGCCATTTGCGACCAAGCTTTAACTTCCTGGCTGATGTCTTGAGATGTTGCTTCAATATATCCACATAATTTTTCTTCCTCATGATGCCATCTATTTTATGAAGAGCACCAGTCCTTCCTGCAGCAAACTACCCCCACAACATGATGCTGCCACCCCCATGCTTCACAGTTGGGATGGTGTTCTTCGGCTTGCAAGCCTCACCCTTTTTCCTCCAAACATAACGATGGTCATTATGGCCAAACAGTTCAATTTTTGTTTCATCAGACCCAAGGACATTTCTCCAAAACGTAAAATCTTTGTCCCCATGTGCAGTTGCAAACTGTAATCTGGCTTTTTTATGGCAGTTTTGGAGTAGTGGCTTCTTTGTTGCTGAGCAGCCTTTTAGGTTATGTTGATATAGGACTCATTTTACTGTGAATATAGATACTTTTGTACCTGTTCACTCCAGCATCTTCACAAGGTCCTTTGCTGTTTTTCTGGGATTGATTGGCACCATTCCCACCAAAGCACATTCATCTCTAGGAGACAGAATGCGTCTCCTTCCTGAGCGGTATGACGGCTGCGTGGTCCCATGGTGTTTATACTTGCATACTATTGTTTGTACGGACGAATGTGGTACCTTCAGGCATTTGGAAATTGCTCCCGAGGATGAACCAGACTTGTGGAGGTCCACAATTTTCTTTCTGAGGTCTTTGTCGATTTCTTTTGATTTTCCCATGATGTCAAGCAACGAGGCACTGAGTTTGAAGGTAGGCCTTAAAATGCACCTCCAATTGACTCAAATAATGTCAATTAGCCTATCAGAAGTTTTTAAAGCCATGACATAATTTTCTGGAATTTTCCAAGCTGTTTAAAGGCACAGTCAACTTTGTGTATGTAAACTTCTGACCCACTGGAATTGTGATATAGTGAATTAAAAGTGAAATAATCTGTCTGTAAACAATTATTGGAAAAATTACTTGTGTCATGCACAAAGTAGATGTCCTAACTGACTTGCCAACACTATAGTTTGCTAACATGAAATCTGTGGAGTGGTTAAAAATGAGTTTTAATGATTTCAACACTGCCATTAAAAACTATAAACTCGCTTATCAATTACAGTTTTTCTCAATTGTTTACACATTAGAATTGGTGTTATAACCCTCTTAATAAAAAAATATGTTTATGTGTCAAAAGAAAGACAATTTTTAAACTATAAACACTATAAACACTATTTCGCTTGTTTTAACACAAATTAATCAGTCTCTTTAACACTTTTTGAACACATCTCACACAATTCTCCTGTTTTAGGCACAATTTTCAAAAAGTATATCTCTTGTTTTCACATGAAAAACACTGCCATTAAAAACTATAAATTCAATTATCAATTTACACACCCATTTTTCACAGGTAAAACACTAGTTGATTTAATTATTCAATCAGCAATCACAGCTTTAGCACAAATAAAAGGGCAGAATGTGAGTTCTCCTGTATGTGGAGAACAATGGCTGACGAACATTTAGAAATGAGAATAGGTAGATCTACTCTATTGTTATTTACTGTAATATATCAGTACTCAGTGATTCCTGTACTACACCTAATACTGTACCTAATGTATAGTACTCCAAGGGAACCACAGTACAGACTAAGCTGGCAGTATCCCTTGTGTGCTTACCGAAGCCACCCCTACAAGGAGTAAATACGGGAGAGCCTGTCCCCTCCGCAGCTGAGAGTAGCTTATCCTACCAGCCTTAAAGAGGACCTGAAACACAGAGGAAATATGCCTTTTGCAGTGCTGCAGAAATTAGCTCCACACACACTCACACATGCTCACACATGCACACACACACACACACACACACACACACACACACACACACACACACACACACACACACACACACACACACACACACACACACACACACACACACACACACACACACACACACACACACACACAAGATAGACCAGAACAGCTCACATGTGTTGTCATATGTCAGTTTCCACCGTGGTGGTCTGTTTAGAAGTTGATTCAATTAAACCATTGCTTTTTCATTGCTCAGTCATGCCAAGGGTGGCTGTGTCATTCCAAAAGACACTTCTCCTGCTGATTGGCCAGATAAAATATAATGTGTGATGTACATACCGATGTATCCCACCTCCTACTCTCCCATCGCCCCACTACCTGTGCCCTCGACCCTATCCCTTCTTCTCTCCTCCAGGCAATCACCCCAGATATCTTCCCTTTTGTGACCTCTCTGGTGAACTCCTCCCTGATCTCTGGCTGCTTCCCCTCATCCTTCAAGAGAGCCCACATCACCCCGATCCTGAAAAAACCCACGCTGGACCCCTCCAACATCCAAAACTACAGACCGGTATCTCTTCTTCCTTTTCTTTCCAAAACTATTGAACGTGCTGTTTCTAACCAACTGTCTTCTTTCCTTACCCAGAACAACCTACTAGACCCCCACCAGTCCGACTTCAGACCTGGCCACTCAACGGAGACCGCACTCCTCTCCGTCAGCGAGATGCTTCACGCAGCTCGGACAGCCTCCCTCTCCTCTGTGCTAATACTCCTAGACCTCTCTGCCGCCTTCGACACCGTAGATCACTCCATCCTCCTGTCGTCCCTGTCTGCAGCGGGGATCGGCGGCTCGGCCCTGGCCTGGATTGAGTCCTACCTCTCGGAGCGCTCCTCCCAGGTTGCCTGGGCTGGTAAAGTATCGGCACCCCGTCCCCTTACCACAGGAGTCCCCCAGGGCTCAGTCCTTGGCCCCCTCCTTTTCTCCACCTACACCAAATCCCTTGGCCCTGTTATCACTGCTCATGGTCTTTCTTACCACTGCTATGCTGACGATACTCAACTCTTTCTCTCCTTCTCACCCTCTGACACTCAGGCTTCAGCCCGCATCTCCGCTTGCCTGAGAGACATCCAGAGCTGGATGGACAACCACCATCTGAAGCTCAATCCAGGCAAGACTGAGCTCATTTACATTCCTGCTCTAACCTCTCCCCCTCTCAATCTCTCCATTTCCCTAGGGGACACTCCACTGACCCCAACGCCCTGTGCCAGGAACCTCGGAGTGGTGATGGACAACAGACTGTCCCTCTCCGAGAACATCGCAGTGGTAACCCGGGCGTGCAGGTTCTTCCTGTACAACATCAGGAGAATCAGGAGAAGAGTACAACTCCTGGTCCAAGCAATGGTGCTGTCCCGCCTAGACTACTGCAACTCTCTCCTGGCTGGCCTGCCAGCATCGGCCATCAGACCCCTTCAGCTTATCCAGAACGCAGCAGCGCGCCTGGTCTTCAACCTCCCCCGACACTCCCATGTCACCCCCCTGCTCATTGACCTCCACTGGCTACCTGTGATGGCTCGCATCAAATTCAAAACATTGGTGCTCGCCTTCCAGGCAGTCCAAGGATCAGCCCCTCCATACCTCCAAAAGCTCATCAGACCCTACACACCTACCAGATCCCTGCGTTCAGCCTCCTCAGGACGACTGGTACCCCCCCCACTTCATACTAGCACCCGGTCTCGACGTCTGTCTGTCCTGGCCCCACGGTGGTGGAATGAGCTCCCCGTGGAGGTCAGAACAACAGAAAGTCTGACCGCCTTCAAGCGCAGATTGAAGACTCACCTCTTTAAGCTGCACCTCTCTCCACCCCTCCCTACCTCCTTGTGACCTCCCTTGATTGTGTTCTATAAATGCTTGTTTAAGTGGTTGTAGCTTCTAGTTTAATACTTGTAAGGTTATTTATTGGCTTACTGTTGTGCACACCAATGATTGATATCGTGTGGTCCCCCACCCCCCCCAAAAAAAAAAAAAAAAAAAAAAAAAAAAAGTATATATATATATATATATATAATCATACTGACTGTGTTTGAATTCGTATTTACCTTTTAGGGTTGTTTTTAACGCACTTGTTTCAGGTTGGAAAATGCACTAATGTACGTCGCTCTGGATAAGAGCGTCTGCCAAATGTCTAAAATGTAAAATGTAATGTAAATGTACATGAGAATATGTGGTCTGATCAAGAGCAGAGAACAGAATAATTTATTTTTTATTTTACTTTTACATTTTCTGACAATAAATAGATGAAGTTTTGCAAAAATAGTTCACCATGTGGGTTTTGTGTTTATAGTTTTGACAAAGGAGTTATAGTTTCAGAAAATGTGTCTAAACAATTGATTAAAAACTGTAATAGGGTCATAACACCAATTTTAGTGTGTAAACAATTGAGGAAAAACTGTAATATCTCAGACATTAACTTTCTCAACCCATTTGATTAATTGCTGTGATAGATCCCTCATTATATTTTGTTACCATCCATTCCACCTTAATAAGTCACTGTGGATAAGGGCGTCTTGCTAAATCCCTGAAATGAAAATGACCGTTGCTCTCCTTAAAGGAGTGCATCTTTGTCACCCTTGAAGACATGTAGGCTACATAGTCATACATGAATTGCTTAACATTTAGCTTTACAACTGCTCATGTGTCTGTCTGTCGTAATGTAATGTATATGTGAGTCCACCTGGTTGAGTCTGGATTCTACGAAGAAGTAATGGCGAGGTTTCAGGAGTTTCCTCTCCGGACTGTAAGCCTATTGTGGTCCTGTCTTGCCCACTGACACAATGAACCATAGGCCTACAGCCTATTCGCCACGGTCTGGCTGTCTGTAGTGGCTGCAATACCAGTACTGACCGCTGTGGTTGGTGTGGCGCTGAGGCCGCTAGTCCCCAGTGGCGATAGATGAGCTTGCCCAGGACTCTGGAAGAAACAGACATTGCTTTCCTATCGCTTGTGTGTTTTTAACGTGAACGTCTATTATCTGATACAGTTCAAGCGACGTTCATTGGCGATTGTTATGCTTTGAGAACACCCACCCAGTAATTGCGTGTTATTGAAAGGCGGAGGCGGAGAGCAGGAGGGAGTGGCAGACGGAGAAGCGTATCCGTCAGATCGCGCCTTGTTGCTGGAAGGCGTTTGCGGGAAGATGCCTGCGCCCGTGCGGCGGTGAGTGAAGAGACCCTACCGCTAGCACCGGAGGAAGGAGATGGGATCCGTCTGCAGCGTTTGACACGATATAAGAGGGGTGAATAGCGTGTCTCTCCCAGGCTGTTTGCGCGTGACTGGGTGGAAAGAAACAGTAGCGAACGATGGAGGATAAAAGCGAATTCCTTTGTGGGGTTGTTGAAGGTAAGATAAGCCAGACATTTTTTTGCGTAATATATTTTTTTCGGTATGCGTTTTA
>CM056376.1:115468262-115763262 GCA_029718625.1 Synaphobranchus kaupii | reverse complement strand
TTGCTGCACTCACTCACTCACTCACTCACTGTCACACACTCACTGCCCCGCCCTCTCCCACAGGATGCAGAGGTGGGGGCTGAACACCTACCTGTACGGCCCCAAAGATGACCTCAAACACCGGCTCCTTTGGAGAGAGGTGTACTCACCTGAGGAGGAAGGTAAGGGTGCAGTGCCGGGTGGAGGTGGAGTGGGCGGGGCTGGAGGGTGATTGGGTGGGAGGCATGTGTGGTTAAACGTTTTTATCCTGCTCTCATTGCTTGTCTTTACCTCCTACCTCTCCCTCTGCCCTCCCTGTTTATCCCTCTTTCTCCCTCCCCCCCTTCCCTCTCTCTCACCTGTGCACTTTCCCTGCCACCTCACTTTTACTCTCCACTCCCTGCCCCGCACACTCTCTACCCTATCCATACCATACCCTGCCTGCTCCCTGCCCCGCCCACTCCCTACCATGCCCCGCCCACTCCCTACCATGCCTCGCCCACTCCTTTCCCTACCCCGCCCACTCCCTACCATGCCTCGCCCACTCCTTTCCCTGCCCCGCCCACTCCCTACCATGCCTCGCCCACTCCTTTCCCTGCCCCACCCACTCCCTGCAGCTCAGCTGAAGACCCTGGTGAGCGAGGCAGAGTTTCGTGGGCTGTGCTTTGTGTACGCACTCTCTCCTGGCCAGGACATGGTCTTCTCCAGCGCCTGTGACCTCACCTTGCTGAAACGCAAACTCCGGCAGGTAACGTTGCACCCTCTTCTTGCACTCCCCCATCTCTCATTCCCACACTTACTCTATTAAAACCCCCCTCTTCCTCTCCTCTCATATTCATGCACACACACTCTCCATTTAAACCCTCATCTACCTCCCATCTCTCCTTCCCTTGCTGAAATGGCCTTTGTGTGAGATTAGCACCCATGTTGCAGTGCTCTTCTTTGCCTCTAGGTGGCAGACCTGGGCTGCCAGGCCTTCGCCCTGCTGTTCGATGACATCGACCACTCTCTGAGCCAGGCAGACAGCGAGGCCTTTTCCTCATTCGCCCATGCCCAGGTCTCTGTGGCCAATGAGATGTACCGTTTTCTGGGGGAGCCATCTGTCTTCCTGTTCTGCCCCACAGGTAAGTGCTGTGCCCCGCCCAGCATGGGTGATCCCCAAGAAGTTGCGTGTTCAAATCCCTTTTGGGGCAGTGTGCTTCAGATTGTCAGATCCAGTGAATCAGTGGCATAAAGACTATGGGCCTCATTCATGAAATGTGAGCAGAACAAATTTGTATGTAAATCATTCGTATTAGCAATTTTGCCTGTATGTTGGCATTCATCAACATTTTCGTATGTGCGATTTGTTCGTATGTACGAACAAACTTTACACCTGCTCTGGAACACATGTACCTCATACGTAAATTCAAAATGGCACTGAATATAGCTTCTGAATATCAATTCGAGCATGAAATTTTTTTTTTCTGTTAAATTCACATGACAAAATGTAGCCTCTGAAATACACAATGCAAACATAGCTAATAAATTACGAAAATAAATCAATTGTAGGCTATGAACTTGTTTAATTAGACTCATAACAAAATGAATGCTCCCAGTACTATTTTTGTAAATTGATAAAAATTTAAATGCTAACTTATATGACGTTAAATATGTTATTTAAAACACACATTTGACCAATAAACAAAATTTCCTTTAAATTGCCTTACAGGTATGTAGCCAGCGTAGGCTGCTTAGGAGGGAAATGAACGCATCTTTAGGATCGCGCAAAAAAAAAAAAGGACGGCTGGCTTATTGGTGTTGTTACATCAAATTTACTGTGTCAGACTAACTACCTCTTTCCATCTCTAGGGGATCGGTAATTCAAACCATCTCTCGCATGCACAGAACACCAACAAAATTACAAAATTAATAAATTCATTATTTTATTTATTTCCAGGCAGCGAGAAAGAATGCAGTACTTGGCAGATAGAGGGAATGCATTAATTCGATGCAGATAGGCTTGCACTTTAACAGCTTGTGTAATGGGAGATTCTGCATTTCCTGCATGTTATATCCTCTTTTTACTTTACCATGTAGGCTACTTTGCTATTTACTTTATGACACTGGAATGGACAATACTAAACTATTTATTTTATATATGCTAATAAAACTTTGATTTCAGTATCGGAATAATTCTTTCTTTAGCTTTTTCTGGGCCATTTTGACTTTGTATGGACCTTTGAAAATGACAACCTCCATATAAGGCAATTCATGGGCATGGATTTATGCTAATCACAAAATAACGTGAACGCGCTTGTATGAACATAAATCTGAGAAAAAATCTGCCTTTCCCACACGGTTTGATGAATCCAGCATAAATTTTTCGTACCAACTCGTTTCGTACATAAATGTACGCGCATGTTTAGGAACGCTTCATGAATGAGGTCCAATGTGTGTGAATACTGTGGCTTCTGCATACGTACAGAGTGTGTCCCTGTGTCTCATCTGTGTGTGTGTGTGTGTGTGTGTGTGTGTGTGTGAGTGAGTGAATACTGTGGTTGCTGTGTACGGACAGAGTGTGTTAGAGCACACTGAACTTTGCACTCTATTCATGCTCTGTATAGTCCCTGTGTCTCATCTGTATGTGTGTGTATGTGTGTAAAGAGTGTGTAAGTAATGTATGTATGTATGTAAGTAGTAGTGTGTGCATGTGTGTGTGTAAATAGTCTGCGTGCATGTGTGTAAATAGTGTGTGTGTATGTGTGTGCATGTGCATGTGTGTAAATAGTATGTTTGTGTGTGTGTAAATTAAATTGTGTGTGTGTGTTTGCATGTGTATGTGTAGTGACAGCCCTGTACCTCTCCTCCAGAGTACTGTGGGTCTCTGTGCTCTCCCAGTGTGGCCAAGTCTCCCTACCTGTTGACTGTGGGAGAGGATCTGCTGCCTGGCATCTCTGTCATCTGGACTGGTGAGTGTGTGTGTGTGTGTGTGTGTGTGCGTGTGTGTGTGTGTGTGCATATGAATATGTGCGTGTGTATATAAAGTAATCTATGGGGTGCCATATAGACCAAAATTCATAATTGCCTCGCACACATACAATGACTCTCACATTCAATAGTGAAGCTCTCACACGCACTGAAAAAGCATGTACTTAATGCTTGCACACACACCACAAATCTTCTAATATGCACAAAAAGAGCTCACATATTCACTAATGAAGCTCTCACGCGCACTGAAAAAGTTTGCAAAAAATCCTCTTGCTTTAACTACTGGACCGCTCACATAAACACACAAAGCGTTCACACATTCACTGTAAGTTCTCACACATTCATATAAACAACACACACACATATCAACTCTGTGTATTTTTTTTATTTTCTGTGTATGTGCGTGATTTTCAGTAGTATATGTGTGTGCTTTTCAGTATTATGCATGAGAGATTCAGTTGAAAACCAGGAAGGTATTTCAGTTGAAAAGGAAGTGTTCTGATTGGCTTAGCCAAGCCAAGAACACTCCTTCATTCAGCACAGAGTCAGACCACTGTAGCCTAGCGAAAGAGCAAGATAACAACATAAAGGCTGAATTAGCGCACGTGCCTACTATTGAGTATGCCAGTTGAGCATACTTTTTAAAAAATGTGTTAAGTACGTGACAGTTCTGAAAATTGAGTGTTCTTACAGTTTTTCTCAATTGTTTAGACACTAAAATTGGTATTATGACCCTATAAATAAAACATTAAGTTTATGTGCCAACAGATAGACAATCCTTTCAAAATTATAAGCACTATTTTGCTTGTTTTAACAAATTTCAGTCTCTTTAACACTTTTTGAATACTTTTCAATTCTCCTGTTTTAGGCACAATTTTCAAATAGTATATCTCTTGTTTTCACGTGAAAAACACTGCCATTATACACTGCCTGGCCAAAAAAAAAGTCGCACACTAATATTTCGTTTGACCGCCTTTAGCTTTGATTATGGCGCACATTCGTCGTGGCATTGTTTCGACAATCTTATGCAACGTCACAACATTTATTTCCGTCCAGAGTTGCATTCATTTTTGGCCGAGATCTTGTATTGATGATGGGAGAGTCGAACCACTCTGTAAAGTCTTCTCCAGCACGTCCCAAAGACTTTCAATGGGGTTAAGGTCAGGACTCTGGTGGCCAATTCATGTGTGAAAATGATTCTGCATGCTTCCTGAACCACTCTTTCACAATTTGAGCCCAATGAATCTTGGCATTGTCATCCTGGAATATGCCCGCTGATGGGATAACCTGGTCATTCAGTACATTCAGGTACTCAGCTGACTTCATTTTATTGCTGCATAATGTTGCTGAGCCTAGACCTGACCAATTGAAGCAACCCCAGATCATAACACTGCCTCCAGAGGCTTGTACAGTGGCCACTATGCATGACGGGTGCAACGGCGACTTTTTTTTTGGCCAGGCAGTGTATCAAATCAAATCAATATTTATTTATATAGCGCATTTCACAACTAGTTGTCACAATGTACTTCACAGCAAAACCCAGCCTAAACCCCCCACAAGAGCAAGCCAAAGGCAACAGTTATAAACTCCAATATCAATTAACACACACATTCTTCACAGGTAAATCAGCAATCAGAGCTTTAGCACAAATAAAAGGGTAAAATGCTCTCCTGTATGTGGAGAACAATGGCTGACGAACATTTAGAAATGCGAATAGGTAGACCTGCTCTATTGTTATTTACTGTTACATATTAATACTCAGTGATTCCTGTACTGCAGAGTACCTAATTTATACTACTACAAGGGGACCGCAATACAGATATCATAGTGTGCACAAGCTAAGCTGGCAGTATCCCTCATGTGCAGTTGAAGTCGGAGGTTTACATACACAGGTTGAAGTCATTAAAACAAATTTTTAACCACTCCACAGATTTCATGTTGGCAAACTGTAGTGTTGGCAAGTCAGTTAGGACATCTACTTTGTGCATGACACAAGTAATTTTTCCAACAAATTTAGGAAAATTCAAGAAATCCTTGGGAGCAAATTCCAAACGCCTGACTGTACCACGTTCGTCTGTACAAACAATAGTACGCAAGTTTAAACACCATGGGACCATGCAGCCGTCATACCGCTCAGGAAGGAGACGCGTTCTGTCTCCTAGAGATGTAAGTGCTTTGGTGCGAAAAGTGCAAATCAATCCCAGAACAACAGCAAAGGACCTTGTGAAGATGCTGGAGGGAACAGGTACAAAGGTATCTATATCCACAGTAAAACGAGTCCTATATCAACATAACCTGAAAGGCTGCTCAGCAAGGAAGAAGCCACTACTCCAAAACCGCCATAAAAAAGCCTGACTACAGTTTGCAACTGCACATGGGGACAAAAAACTTCTGACCCACTGGGAATGTGATGACAGAAATAAAAGTTGAAATAAATAATTCTCTCTACTATTATTCTGACATTTCACATTCTTAAAATAAACTGCCTAACTGACCTAAGACAGGGAATGTTTGCTAAGATTAAATGTCAGGAATTGTGAAAAACTGAGTTTAAATGGATTTGGCTAAGGTGTATGTAAACTTTCGACTTCAACTGTACGTACCGAAGCCACCCCTACATGGAGCAAATACGGGAGAGCCTGTTCCCTCTGCAGCTCAGAGTAGCTAAGCATGGTCTTAGCATCTTACCATCATTACTGTAAAGAGGACCTGAAACACAGAGGAAATATGCCTTTCGCAGTGCTGCAGAAATGAGCTCCACACACATTTACCCAGACACCCACACACATGCACATACACACAGAAACACACACACACACACACACACACACACACGATAGACCAGAGCAGCTAACACGTGTTGTCATATGGGACAATGTGAGTTTCCACCGTGATGCTCTGTTTCGAAGTTGGTTCAATGAAACCATTACCTTTTCATTTCTCAGTCATGCCAAGGGTGGCTGTGTCATTAAAACTCACTTCTCAAAATTATAAACACAAAACGCACACGGTCAACTCTTTCTGCAAAACCTCATATATCTCTTGTCAAAATCAAGCACTATTTTCAAAATCATACACTCATCTGAAAATTATATTTTTCCTTCAAACAATAAACACTAGTCAACAAATTAATACAAATTATAAATGGCAATTACACACTGGTGTAAAAAATGAAAGCCACTATTACCGTTATATTAGTTAGGCTTCAGTATTGTTTGAGTCTACTGGCCAATGCAAATATTGTTATTTTTTATTTTTTCCAAATTACAAAAATGTGGTAGAGAGTAAAATAAAAACAAACAGGAGAAAATGGAAAAAGAACTACTGTACTGGGAGTAAACAAAAAAATGTAAAAGTAAAAGTAAATTAGAAAAAAGAATGATCTGGTCTCTGCCTATGATCAGGCCACATATTCTCATGCACATCACACATTATATTTTCTCTGGCCAAGCAGGGGGAGAAGTGTCTTTTGGAATGATACAGTCACCCTTGGCACCAACTTCGAAACAGAGCATCATGGTGGAAACTCACATTGTCCCATATGACAACACGTCAAAAACTGCAATAGGCATCATCTAAAGTGCTTGCTTTTTACAATCGTAATTTATTAGCTACGTTTGCATTGTTCATTTCAGAGGCTACATTTTGTCATGTGAATTTAACTGAAAGTAAAAATAAATTCACGTTCAAATTGATATTGAGAAGCTACATTTAGTGGCATTTTGAATTTACGAATGTAATTCAAAGGTATGTATGGTCCTGAGCTGGTGTAAAGTTTGTTCGTATGTACGAACAAATCTGATAGGAAAACGTTGATGAATGCCAAAATACTTACACAATTGCTAATATGAACGATTTACATACAAATTCGTTCTGCTCACATTTCATGAATGAGGCCCTTTGTGTGTAATCATGGTGTGTGTGCAAGCATGCTGATATTGCAGTTTTTCCTCATTTGCTTGAACACATTTGTCCATTCAGAAGTTACATTTTCAAAACAGTTCACACACAGGCCTAAACTGAAAGTCGCTGGCCAAAATGCTCTAACACTCACAAAACATTAAAAACATGTAACAAAAGCAAATATTTCCATCAAACAACACAACTTGTGGTCAAATTAATATATTGTTTCAATCAATCATTACACAATGGACAACAAAATACAAAATACAGCTATCAGTATGAACCGGTTCAACCTTAATTTGTGCTATATGCCTGTGCCATTTGTTGATACTTTGCATAGTCATAGTATGTGCCTAAAAAGGCAAGCAAGCATATCACAGCATGAATTGTATTCTTTTCTCCAAAGATGATTTTACTAGAGATAACAAACCCTGCTGCACTCTGCACCTGCACTTTTGAGATTCCCTGTTGAAATACTGTAAAAAAAAAGAGACATTTTCGAAGAAAGTTTTCTTCATTCATTTTATTCTTGTGTGCAGGTCTTTCTGTGCCCATGAACTGTCGTTGACATGTAAGACCTACAGACTAGAAAAATTCGGACATTCATTATGGTACAGCTTTTGTACTGCATTCTTTCTTCACCAAAGAACCAATAAAAAATTTCACCTGCATCAGATTTTTCCATGTCATTCTACCCTCTAACATTTCATACACGGTCCAGCCATATACTAGTTTTTGACCTAGTCTTATTTCCATACTTTTCAAACTCAGAAATGCTGAATACTGTAAATAAAAATAAAATAAACATAAAAGCAACCAAAGGAAACTTATGGGTGGAAATATCCAAAAAACAAAATAAAGAGTTGAAATACTCTGAACTTCACATTTAGTCCATCCGTTCCTGACCATTAGGCCACAGGTTCTCATCAACATCGCATTGGATGTTTTCCCTTGCAATGCACTTAGGGGAAAACCTCCTTGCATGGCGTATCCATCCCTGGCGGTCCTCTGCACCTATTGCCAGGCAACCAGCATTCATTGCCTCCAGGAGGGACATCTGGTCACATGGCCGGTGATCATATACCTTCCATCTCCAAGCAGAGAAGAACTCCTCAATTGGGTTCAGAAAAGGACAGTATGCAGGGAGGAATTGCATCATCATACAGGGCTGCGCTGCAAATCATTCATTCACAAGGCGAGAGCGGTGAAAGGCAACATTGTCCCAAATGATGACATACAGAGTCATGCCAGGCCTCAACAGCCCTCTCTCTTCAGGTGGAATCAGTCTTTCATTCAGTGCATCAAGAAGTGTGATGAGGCATTCTGCATTGTATGTCTGTAATGCTGGTATGTGGCAAAGGACACCATCATTGGAGATGGCAGCACACATGGTGATATTGGTGCCCTTCTGACCTGGCACGGTAACAGTGGCCCTCTGCCCAATGATGTTCCTCCCGCGTCTCCTCACTTTAGAGAGGTTGAAGCCGGCTTCATCCACATAAATTAATATGTGATGTGCCCCTTCAGCTTCAAGCTCCATTATTCTCTAAGAAAAAAGCAAATTCAGAAAGCAAATTATTCCAGTTGCATGTAACTGTATGGTATGACAAGGCATTACAATAACAAATCCTTACCTGCACATACTGGAGTCTTGCCTCCTTCACGATGTCAGAGTTTTTTTGGAATGGAACTCTGTACAGCTGCTTCATTCCGACATGGTTTCGTGTAAGGACTCGATCAATAGTAGCCAAACTCACACTGTTGATATTTCTAAATGCTCCCTGATCTGCAATTACTGCTGCCTGGATTTCACGCAGTCTGATCGCATTGTTTGCCACGACCATGAGAAGAGAAGACTTCTGCTGTGCTAAGAAGGTGATGATGAAGATCAAGTGGATCCCAGTTTCATTAAGCATGTCTTAGCAATCGAGAAAAACTGTAAGTACACGCATTTTTACTGCGCGTGAGAGCTTTACTAGTGAATATGTGAGTTCTTTGTGTGTATATGAGAACATATACAGTGCGTAAACAGACAGTAAACTAATCTCTCTCTGTCTTTCCCTCTGTTTATATCTCTCTCTCCCTCTCTCTTGCAGGCAGTAAAGTAATCTCTCGGGAGCTCAGTGTAGACTCCCTGGCAGAGGTTCAGAGTGTGCTGCAGCGCCCCCCGCTGGTATGGGATAATCTCCACGCTAATGACTATGACTCACGGCGGGTCTTCCTGGGCCCATTTAAAGGGCGTCCTCCTGGCTTGCGCTCCCAGCTCCGGGGGCTCCTGCTCAACCCAAACTGCGAGTTTGAGGCCAACTACATCCCCCTGCACACCCTGGGACTCTGGCACAGAACTGGAGCTCAGATACTGAAGGGTGAGAGAGGGAGGGAGGGAGGGAGGGAGGGAGAGAAGGAGGCATAGAGGGGGGAGGGAGGGAGGGAGAGAATGGTAATAAGACATTTAGAATGCATATATTACTTCAAAAATAAACTGTTGTGGGCGCTGCGGTGGCGCAGTGGTAAAAGCATCGATTTTGAGTCAATGCAGTTGCACACTGAGGGCCCGCCCGGTTCAGGCTTGGGTCCTGCCAGATCCGAGTATGGCCGGTGCCTTGAGGGAGCAGCAAATTGGGCAGCCACTACCGGGGTGGGGGGAGGGACTCGTGGGGGGAATCGTCGCACACATAGCGGCTCTGTGTAGTGCTGGAATCACGGTCAGGTGCACGAGGAGTCACGCCTTGAAGAAGACGTGGTGACCTCCTCCTTCCTACCACTGGCCAACGGGGTTGTGTAGCAGCAAATTCTCAGTACACAGGGAGTTGAATCATACTAGGATACAATTGGCTACCAAATTGGGAGAAAAATGGGGAACATCTGAAAACAAATAAAAAAATAAAATAATAATTTTGTTCCTATAAATTTAAATTTAAATTTGAAAGAGAGAGAAAGAAAGATGGAAGGGAGATGGATGGGAGATGAAGGGAGACAGATTGATTTATGGGGGTATACACAGGTGCTGTGCCTCCCAGCCTTCTGTCTTCTCTTTCAGATGGCGTTGGGCAGTATTGTCCAGAGGGGGCTCTGTCTGCTGCACTGCAGGACTGGATGGAGGAGCTGAGTCAACCCTTACAGCCAGGTGTGTGTGCGTGCATGCATGTGTGTGTCTGTCTTGACTGTGCTGATGCAGTATAACCCTGTGTTGGCTGTGCTGATGCAGTATAACCCTGTGTTGGCTGTGCTGATGCAGTATAACCCCGTGTTGGCTGTGCTGATGCAGTACAACCCTGTATTGGCTTTGCTGATGCAGTATAACCTTGTTTTGGCTGTGCTGATGCAGTATAATCCTGTGTTCTTTTATTCTTGTGTAGGGAGGCAGGTCAGGCCAGCGGAGCTGGGATCCTCAGGTTCCGTCTCAAACAGCGCGGACAATCCTCCCACCAGCAGGGGGAGTAAACTCAAACCTCCACCAGGAACTGAACACTGGAAAGATTCCCCCAGCGCTACCCCACCAACTACCTCACCCACTACCTCACAGGGCGGGGCAGAGGAGATGCCCACTGACAGAGCAGAGGGCCGTCAGGGGACAAACCCTGAAGATGCATGGGAGAGAGAGAGGGAAGGAGGAAGAGAAGAAGAAAGGGAAAGGAAGAGAAATCAGGGCTCAGGGCGGAGCGTTCGGGAGAAAGGGCGGGGCAGGGGGCTGGGTGGGGGCAAGGCCCCGCTCAGTGAAGAGGAAGTGAGGCTCCTTGTGGGGCTCTACTTCCTGCCATACGAGCACGGGCCTTCAGCACAGAGCCTGCTGCAGGACCTCACCTGGCTCAAATCAAACTGCCACTGCGTTAGCGCCAACAGCAAGAAGGGCTTGCCTCTGAAGGTCAGGGGTCACACACTGTGTGTGTGTGTGTGTGTGTGTGTGTGTGTGTGCAAGAGAGAGAGAGAGAGGCTGATGGTGTCCATAGCATTATTCTGTACTGGGTGTCTCCGTTGTTTATGTCCTTTGATGTTACTTTTGTATGTGGATAATAAAAGTATTAAAATGTGTGTGTGTGAGTACATGTGTGAGTGTGTGTGTGCGTGTGGCTGTGTGTGTGTGTGTGTGCAGGCATGCATGCATGCATGTGTGTGTGAGAGAGGCGCTTGGCTTAATTGAGCATTGCTATGTCAATTACTATGTATGCCTATGTTCTCTGTCAGATTTTGTCAGACTAACCTGATTAACATATCTCCTGCACAACTTTCTCTCCCTTCCTCCCCCTCTGTGTCTCTCCCTCCTTCAACCTTTCTCCTCCCTCTCTCCCTCTCTCAGGTGGAGGAGTGGCGTGTGTGTGCAGGTCGTTTCTTGGCAATGTGTGATGACATCGCCCGTCTGCACGTGAGCGTGGTGAACAGTGTGAACCGAGCGGTGCTGTACGACCTGTACCCCTACATCTGGGATCTGAGAAACACCGTGCTGGTGGCCAACGCCTTCGTCAGTTGGCTGGGTGAGTGGAGGAATATGTATAGCGCCTTTTGTGTCAGGATCTCAGTGCTTTGCAGTGAAGTTAACACTGTGGTTAATACAGTTGAGGTTCTCATTCACACAGTGACATTGTCATTAATCTATAAGTCATCAAGGGTTTGAAATCAAACAAGCCTGAAATCATCACTCTGCTGCCAGATATGCAGTAGATATGGATGGATCACTTTAAGGGTTGTTTCTCCTGAATTATTTTTCCATAGAGTTCAATAGGAAAATGATTCAGGACAAACAACCCACAAAGTGATCCATCCATATCTATTGCATATCTGGCAGCAGAGTTCCCATTGAGATCCCAATTCCCATAGAGATCCATTCAAATGCAGGTTATAGTATCCCTGAGTAGCTGAAAATAAGGTATCAAGAGTCTTTTGATGTTGTTGTGTCAGAGACATCAGGAAGTCATGGCATGCCAACGGATATGCAACCAAATATTAAATATGATACCTTTATTTAAGTTTATGTTCTTTTGTCCAATTACATTTGGTCCACTAAAATGGGGGTGCTATGTATAAAAATGGCTACAATTGCTACAGGGTTCACCCGATATGGATGTAAAAACCCTCAAATTAAAGCTGAAATTCTGCACTTTAACCTCATAGTCATGGTTCCATTTCAAATCCAATGTGGTGGAGTACAGAGCCAAAACAACAAAAATTGTGTCACCGTCCAAATACTTACGGACTGCACTGTAAATGCCTAAAATGTAAAATGTAAATGTTAGTAGCCCTATATACTTTGCCCCTAGTGGTTGAGACATATCCGTCTCAATTACTGAAATTATAAACTACAGCTTTAAGAAAACCCCGTAAATTTTGACGCAGTAGTTTTTAAAAGGGTAGCCGCCTGCAAAATCCTCAGCTTCTCCAGTTACACTGCAGTGCCCAAAGCACTTACGACCCTCCTCTCGCCACAGCCACAGACTGTAAAATGCATAAAATGCACCGTTTATACACGCTAAGAAAATCATGTTCACGTATAGAAACAATAATATTTTTTTAAAACGTTGTACAAATGAGCATTCGCCATTTTCCTTTGCTTACTGTACTATATACAGTACCTGATGCACTTTCAGTTTAGAAGACAACTAATTTTTTTCTCCAAAATCTCTCATATAAATATGTTTATGAAACTAAGTACTTACCAGTATATTCAGTTACAGCTGTTTTCTGATTAACCCTAAAGAGTTTATCTTGTTACATTTCGCCAAAGTCCTGTACAGTAAACATTTCCACAGCAACCACCCGTCGCACTTAGGGATGAAATATGTTGCTGTTCTTGTGTAAATACACACGCTTTTGTACGTTTAAAAAAAAACGTATTTAGATACATTCGGCGACGTATGTTATGGTTATTATATATACACTGTATGTGACTATTCTGAAATAAATGTATTACGTTGCAAATTTGTGAATGATACAGCTTCTTCTTCAATTTGAACTTTAAACCATGGATGTGCAAGGAATATTTTTTGAGACATTTAAATAAACTAGTAGAAACCAGGTGGAAATTGCCTCTGGAGGGCCAAAGTAAATAGGGTTACAGACATTATGTTGAGGTTCTCATTCACACAGTGACATTATCTTTAACACACAGGGCCCTATCTTACACCCGGCGCAAACCCAAACGCAAGTGTCTTTGCTATCTTACACCCGGCGCAGGGTTCATTATAGCCCCTAGCGCTCACGTTGGTTAAATACCAAGTGATGTTGCACCCATAGCAAGTGAACTGGGCGTGTTGGTCTTAAGATGAGGTGTGGCCAGGATTATCATCTTGAGCCAGCAGAAAGCGTTTGTGCTAAAACCACCGAAAACCTGGTCTAAAGTGATGTCGCAGTTGTTTACATGTTATTTTAATGGCACATATAAGTGCGTCTACATAGGCGTGTGCACAACCCGCGTACACCCTCCTGTGTTACACACAGGGGCGTGCACAAGCATGACTAAAAATATCAAGATTACAATGTGAAATATTATTAGGCCTATTGTGTAGGCTCTGTCAAAAAATGCATAATAATAAAAGGGTCCATAGATCAAAGACCACATACCTGTCCCTCAGCAAAGGGGAATGGTGCATTAACCCCTTGGCGCAGATGGCAAATTTCACCTATTTAGGGGTGCTCTGTTTAAGGCTTTATAACTCCAGGTGTGAGCATCACATAAACTTGGTAAATGGCTTAAATGAAAGAAGACAGGTGTACCATTTACAATACAAACTTAGATTTGTTTATTTTCATAATTTAAGTCAAAATAAAGTGCCACAAATGCAAAGAAACTTAGGGAAAACTTTTTTTTAAATAGTTTTTTTTAATTTTGCTGAGAGCTACATAAGTGAAATCGGTAATATATATACATTTCCTGGATCATAAACTCCATGTCCACAAGTTTTGCAAAATCTGAGGATGATATGCAGAACTACTAAAGGTCTATGATGCAAAATATAGCAGTGTATCCTGTTGTCCATTAGTGTCTCCAAATCTATCCAAATGGCTAAATTGTGCACTGCTGCAAATACAAATAAAAAATGAAATATTTAACTACAAATCAACAGTTTGGGCTCATAAAACTCACTTGTGCATAATTTCCAAGTGAGAATTATATATTTTCAGCAGTATAGGGGGGTAGATATCTATGGGTCCAAAACCCCTATGCAAAACATGTCATAAAATTAATAAAATTAGTTTTCTACATTATAACGCATACACATTTGCTCCCTCTGGTGGCTTAAGATAAAAAACATTGATATCACAGTGTTACATCACCTAAATATGTTGCCTAATCATTCACTCTTGTACCTCAATAAAACATCACTTGTCCCTGTACTCTACAGTATGTATACTTTTGTCCTGGGATATTCTTTTAATCTTTTAAGTTTTCCTATTCATAATAACTCCAAGGAAATTTTTACCTTAATCTACCACATATTAGCGCAACAGTAAATTGGAATGAGCACTTGTCATGCCCTAAGAGACTCGTATAGCCTACGGAACGGCGCCATAGCCTATATTATGTATGATAACATGAACATAAAATAGTTTTCCACCATCTGTAAAATGCTGCCAAATATTCTATCTTCAATGAACATCGGTAGCCTAGTTCAAAAATACATTTAGCTAACGATTGCACTACAGTATGTGAAATGCACTCAAAATGCGAAAATAACAACAGGGCTATCAAACATATTGGAAAGACAGTGCTCGAGTGGAAACACGAACGTACGTATGTAGCCAGCGAGACCAACTGTATTTTAGACGCAAAAATACTTACATATCGCAAAAGGGGAATTCCCTTGCATAATGCGTATTGTATATCGCTTGCGTAATACTAGACAGTTAAAACGAAAACTGCCGTTACGCTGGGCTGTAGTAAATTGCTCAAAGCACCCAAAAAGACTTGGCATATACCGTTGCTAAGGTTATAATGTACTCTATTGGATAAAAAAGCCGACAATTAAACCAGAATGAACTGTAATGCATGAGACAGCCTAACAGGGCATGGGGCTATTACGCGGCGACGTTTCAGATAGTGTAATAGCGGTATAAAGTGTTGTATATTTCTCAAACCGATTGTACCAGACAATAAATGACAACTGAATTTTGAAAGGAACATCTCGATGTATAAAACCAATGGTAGGATTGTATATTTATTTCATATTTAGTAGCATATATTGCTAGTAGAATACATGGTAGAATGAGATAGTACTTTCACAGTTTATTTTGCATTTGAGTGAGCAGGGCTTTTCACAGCTTTTCTGGCATACGATCATGCTATTGTTGGGTTTATCTCGTTGCTATGACGTTATTCTAATTTTATATGATGAATAAATATATGTATGAACTCAAACATAGACGCTATTGTCCACTATGTCACGCATAGGTAGGTATAGACTAGGTGGGGTTTGCTTGATAAATGGACTTGCTACAGGGAAATAGTGGCACTTAGAAACTACGTATTCGGCAGAAGTCGTCACGAACCGTCTACCAATAAATTTAAAACACAGAGTTTGTGATTTCCAATAATAGTTTGGCTGCAGTAGCAACGAATGTCTCAGTTGAGCAAAAAAGATTCCGCCGGCGGAATGTATGCGCCAAGGATTGCTTTCAGCCCACTCCATCAACATCCAGGCGATGTGCGATGGGAGGCAATGTGTAAGGTTACATGTATAGAATATTCGTAATTATCCTGGATCTAGCTATGACTTAGCCTATATTTGCCAGTAGTTCCTGTAATCTTCTGGGGGGACAATCTTCTGTTACGGGACAATGGCTATCCATTAAAAACTATGCTCATAACACCTATCAAGCCTAATGCGCGAATTGTCATTTACACCTAATGCCTGAATCGTCATTCAATCGAAAACTCGCGCACTGCAATAGACGGACATTTGAGTTCTGAAAATGCGCTTCAGATGTCATTACAACACAGCTCTCTAGTCCTACAGCCCGTAAGTAAATAGAATGGTTTTGACTGAAAAACGTTCTAAACCTTATCCATGGAATATTGCATTTGTTGTTTTTCAAATAGCCTAGGCTACAGCGGATTCGCTGTACATAAGGTTTTTTCAATAGCCTACGGTTAAAAAACAGAGATAAATGTCACGTTAACTGAATTTGAACCTTATTCTTCATCCTTCATATTTTTTTAATTACAGTGACAAGGTTTCCATACTATCAGCTTATTAAAACCCTGCTGATTTCACCTGTTATTCCATAATTGAACAAAACGATTTTAAAGAGAACTAAGCGTCTAATTAGAAACGAAAACAAATTAGCAGTACGTTACACAATTAATTTCAATGCAATTCTCTGCATGTGCACTTTAAAGAGAGAGCCTTTTCTAAGGTTTTTTTTACCGCTTCAATTTGAACTGGAACTCGTGAGTACGTGTGGTCATATGATGATGATGCCACGTAGTCATATTATGAATATTCATACGGTCAAGGTGTGAAAGGGTGTGTCTTGGTGAACTGACTCAGCACCCTTCCTGCTGTCTCCTCACTACTAAACAAACAACAAGCGACAAGAGTGACAGCAGTACTGCAGGGAGTTTTGAGGTGGAGGAGTTTGAAGTAGAGGAAGAGGATTCCTTTGTGGTGGAAGACTCTCCTCGCGAAGATGTTGCTTGGGCAATACAGCCGTATTCATTCGAGCCACTGGCAGCAGCAGCCGCCGCCCTGGCTGTATTGGTTGAGCAACGTCTTCGCGATAAGAGGACCGAGGATGTAACCGAATGGTAAAGCTAACGTGACTGTTACGTCCGCCGCTCCCTTCCAGTCCACTTTCCCATTGTTCTCCCTGTGTTCCCCATTCCTCTCGTTTCATGTCATGTTTTTACTTTTACCCTGCCTGTCTTTCATGTTGTGCAGTCTGGGCGTGGTTTCCCTCCTCATTTCCTCATTCCCCTCTCTTAATCTCCCCTCCCAGCCTATCACTCGCCTTGCCTGTTCGCATTCCACACTCACTCTCGTTAGCTCATTCATTCTTGCAGACATTCCGCACGCTTCACTCATCAAGTCTCCCTATTTAGGTTCCCTTCTCTATTCGTCTCGTTGCCAGTTTGTTACGTCAAGTCATGTTTGTTGCTCTTGTTACTCGGCCATGGTCTGTTGTGTTTTGCTAACGTGTCAAGTCTTCCTTTTCTCAGTTTACCCGCCAGTCTGCATTCCCTGCTCTGCCATTGCCTTCGCCAACCCTGCTTCCTGTCTGTCACCGGTTGTCTGCCATTCGCCCAGCTCTTCCCCTGTTTTCCCTGGTCTTCATCTGCACCTGTTTATCGGCAACCCCGTATCCGCCTTAAATAAAGTGCTCCACTGGAGCTTATTGTGAGTCTGTCTCCGAGTCCTGCGTTTGGGTCCATACCAGTTGGGAGAAACGTAACAGTTACCTAGCTAAGTTAGCTTGTTTGTCTGCCTAAAGTAACGTTACTATTGAATACATTCAAATACACAGCAAAACACAGTCACACAGTAACGTTAGTATATACAGTATATTAGCATGTTGTAGCGCCCTCATAGCTCCACTTGGTCCGGAGAGAATTGTTATCATTTATTAGCTAACATTATTCATAAATGATAGCTAACATAACTAGCTAACTAGTTAAGTTACCAGTTCTCTCTGGACCAAACGGGGCTAAACTCACACACAGTAGACTGCCTTGCATTTCCTAACTTATCGATACATGCAGAAGCAGGAAGCAGGTCTGTATCCCCTGCTGTAATTTTGCAAAATATATGCGATTAAATTGTTAAAAGCACCTACAACAGCTGAGAATAAGCTACCAATGGCTTCCGTCTCACCGTAGAAAATGCCAAATTAGCCTGCATGTTTAAGAATCTAGTTTGATTATCCAATGAAGTATTGTCAAACATCAATTCCTTGAGGATGTTCTCATGGAGTACTCGAAGTTCAAGCTTCATCCAAAGCTGATAGCGTAATGCTTTAAAACAATACACTTTCCCAGGAAGACAGTGAAAAGTGTGATTTACACTCTGCACATGCAGAGAATGGCATTAAAATCAATTGAATTCATTGTGTAACGTGCTGCAAATTTGTTTTCATTTCTAATTAGATGCTTAGTTCTCTTTAAAATCGTTTTGTTCAGTTATGGAATAACAGGTGAAATCAGTGGGGTTTTAATAAGCTCAGAGTATGGAAACCATGTCACTGTAATTTAAAAAATATGAAGGACGAAGAATAGCTAAGGTTACAATTCAGTTAACATGGTGACATTTATCTCCGTTTTTTAACCGTAGGCTATCGAAAAAACCTTATGCACAGCGAATCTGATGTAGCCTAGGCTATTTGAAAAACAAATAAATGCAATATTCACTGGACAATGTTTTGAACTTTTTTCAGTCAAAACCATTCTATTAACTTACAGGCTGTAGGTCTAGAGAGCTGTATTGATGACATCTGAAGCGCATTTTCAGAACTCAAATGTCCGTCCATTGCAGTGTGCGAGTTTCCATTGAATGACAATTCACGCATTAGGTGTAAATGACAATTTGCACATTACGTTTGATATAGGTGTTATCAACAAAGTGAAGATTGTCGACATTCCCCTTTGCTGAGGGACAGATATGTGGTCTTTGACCTATGGACCTTTTTATTATTATGCATTTTTTGATATAGCCTACACAATAATAATATTTCACATTGTAATCTTGATATTTTTAGTCATGCCTGTGCGCGCCCCTGTGTGTAACAGACAGGAGGGTGTATGCGCGTTGTGCACACGCCTATGTAGACGCACTTATATGCGCCCTTAAAATAACATGTAAACAAGACTTTAGACCAGGTTTGTGGTGGTTCTAGTGCAAGCGCTTTCTGCTGGCTCAAAATAGCAATACGCCAAAAATAATCCTGGCCACACCTCATCTTAAGACCAACACGCCCAGTTCACTTGCAATGGGCGCAAGAGTATTTAAACGACGTGAGCGCTAGGCGTTATAATTAACCCTGCGCTGGGTGTAAGATAGCAAAGACACTTGCGTTTGGGTTAGTGCAGCTTAGCACTGTGTTGAGGTTCTTATCAGAGATGTTTTCTTCCCAGACGGACGGGTGCTGAATGACAGTCAGGCCCTGGGCTCCTGGAGGAACTGCTTTCACTGTGAGTCCAAACAGGTGCTCAGTTGATTGGTTGACTATTGATGGGTTGGAGTGTTGAATGATTGAATAGTTATTTATTGACGGATTGACTGCTTGGGGCCCTGGAAGTTTTAGACTAAAAGGGGTTTGTATTCTCAGGGTGCGGGGTTACCATGGGAGCAGACATGCTGGGGGTGGACTCAGAACCCTGGGTGTTCAAGGGTGGTCTGTCGGGAGAGGTGCAGGTAGGGAGGTCTCAACTACTGCCCTGATTTTGGGATGGGGGAGGGGGTAATGATCTGTGACTGTTGAGAAACAAGGGCAGTGTCCGAATCAGAGCCCTATCTACTGTGTCCTGTCTCCTGTGTACAGTGCACTGGCTGATGTGCACTGTTTAATGTGCTGTGTAGACGCAACGTGCAGTACACAAAAAAAAAAAATCCTCGATACTATTTTCCAACCGTACTGTGGAAGTGTCGTAAGACGTCCCACCCTTGCACGGCCATGTCACGTGTTGTTTTTGTTGTTATTGAAGGAAAACGTCAGCAAAGCTCCATCTCATTTTTCAAAACATAGCTTCGCGTCACATTTATGCAACCAAATGTTTGTGTACTTCTGAAAAGTGTGCTCCCAAATATACTCAGCGAAACTCCAGAAGTAAGTGTATTATATTTAGAGAAAATTTTGCCTACTTAACGACTTTCTCGTCCTGTCTACTCAACAAGCCTACCTAATAGTATGGAAGGGTGCTGATTGAGACACAGCCTAGGTTATCCCTTCACTGGTTCAGCATGCATTTATGCACGCATTTATGCACGGCCTGCTGGGTAATCAATCGTCGTGAGGGAGTCATCGATTTGTCAATCTGATGATCTGCTTGTGACCGGCCCAGTCTCTCTGATGGCGATATAAACCACGCGTGATTTGTCCTGTCTCTCTGACGGTGGTCTGTCTCTCTTCAGATGCTGCTTCCCATTGGTACCAGTACTGAGCTCTTCACCCACCCACCCCCCCTCTTTCCCACCTGCAGACTCTACAACATCCGGCCCTTTCAGCTCAAAGACAAGGTGACAACAATGCACACACACACACACACACACACACACACACACACACACACACACTATTTTTATGATAGGTCTGTTTCCATAATCCCTATTTTCCAGGCTCAGGGAGCACTGGCTCTCCCTGTGTGTTTATTACCTAGAAAGGACACCTGCAACCAGATGCCGGTGTCCATAACCATAGCGATCATGCTACCTCTCTCTCTCTCCCTCTGTCTAGGTGGAGCTGTACAGGATGGTGCGACAGCTTCACCTAAAGATTCAGGGGAGGCAGGATACCACCCTGCCCCACCCAGACCTCATTGGAGACAGGTAAACTCCGCCTTCACACCTTCTACCTGCTACTGTCCAGAACCAGTTCCTCTACCTGCAGAGGGCAGGGAGAGGGGCTGTAGCACACAGGTCATAGCATTAAGCTCATGAGTATCTTATGTGTGTGTGTCTCTGTGTGTGTGTATGTGTGTGTATGCAGGTACCTGGGAGCCTCCTTGGCTTTGTGTCCAGAGTACAGCTTTGTTCTGGAGGATGAGCTGGGTGTGTGCGGTGGTGCCCTGGGAGTGCTGGATGTCCGATCCTTCAGCAAGCGCTATCAGGCCAGCTGGCTGCCTGCCATGAGGGACAAATACCCCACACGCACCCACGGAGGTGCCCAGGTAACACAACACTGACACAACTCTACCAGATAACACAACACTGACACAACTCTACCAGGTAACAGAACACTGACACAACTCTACCAGATAGCACAACACATACACAACTCTACCAGGTAACAGAACAATGACACGAATCTACCAGGTAACGCAACACTGACCCAACTCAACCAGGTAAGACAACACTGACACAACTCAACCAGGTAACACAGCACTGATGCAACTCTACCAGGTAACACAGCACTGACGCAACTCTACCAGGTAACACAGCATTGACGCAACTCTACCAGGTAACACAGCACTGACGCAACTCTACCAGGTAACACACCACTGACACAACTCTACCAGGTAACACAGCACTGACGCAACTCTACCAGGTAACACAGCACTGATGCAACTCCACCCGGTAATACAGCACTGACACAACTCCACCAGGTAATACAACACTGACACAATTCTACCAGGTAACACAGCACTGAATCAACTCCACCAGGTAATACAACACTGACACAACTCAACCAGATAACACAGCACTGATGCAACTCTCCCAGGTAACACAGCACTGACGCAACTCTACCAGATAGCACAACACTGACACAACTCTACCAGGTAACAGAACACTGACACAACTCTACCAGATAGCACAACACATACAAAACTCTACCAGGTAACAGAACAATGACATGAATCTACCAGGTAATGCAACACTGACACAACTCAACCAGGTAAGACAGCACTGACACAACTCTACCAGGTAACACAGCACTGACACAACTCCACCAGGTAATACAACACTGACACAACTCAACCAGGTAACACAGCACTGATGCAACTCTACCAGGTAACACAGCACTGACGCAACTCTACCAGGTAACACAGCACTGACGCAACTCTACCAGGTAACACAGCACTGACGCAACTCTACCAGGTAACACACCACTGACACAACTCTACCAGGTAACACAGCACTGACGCAACTCTACCAGGTAACACAGCACTGATGCAACTCCACCCGGTAATACAGCACTGACACAACTCCACCAGGTAATACAACACTGACACAATTCTACCAGGTAACACAGCACTGAATCAACTCCACCAGGTAATACAACACTGACACAACTCAACCAGATAACACAGCACTGATGCAACTCTCCCAGGTAACACAGCACTGACGCAACTCTACCAGATAGCACAACACTGACACAACTCTACCAGGTAACAGAACACTGACACAACTCTACCAGATAGCACAACACATACAAAACTCTACCAGGTAACAGAACAATGACATGAATCTACCAGGTAATGCAACACTGACACAACTCAACCAGGTAAGACAGCACTGACACAACTCTACCAGGTAACACAGCACTGACACAACTCCACCAGGTAATACAACACTGACACAACTCAACCAGGTAACACAGCACTGATGCAACTCTACCAGGTAACACAGCACTGACGCAACTCTACCAGGTAACACAGCACTGAATCAACTCTACCAGATAGCACAACACATACACAACTCTACCAGGTAACAGAACATCGACACAAATCTACCAGGTAACACAACACTGACACAACTGAACCAGGTAAGACAACACTGACACAACTCTACCAGGTAACACAGCACTGACACAACTCCACCAGGTAATACAACACTGACACAACTCAACCAGGTAACACAGCACTGACACAACTCTACCAGGTAACACAGCACTGATGCAACTCCACCCGGTAATACAGCACTGACACAACTCCACCAGGTAATACAACACTGACACAATTCTACCAGATAACACAGCACTGACTCAACTCTACCAGGTAACACAGCACTGACACAACTCTACCAGGTAAAACAGCACTGACACAAATCTACCAAGTAACACAGCACTGACGCAACTCTACCAGGTAATACACCACTGACACAACTCTACCAGGTAACACAGCACTGACACAACTCTACCAGGTAACACAGCACTGATGCAACTCCACCCGGTAATACAGCACTGACACAACTCCACCAGGTAATACAACACTGACACAATTCTACCAGATAACACAGCACTGACACAACTCTACCAGGTAATACACCACTGACACAACTCTACCAGGTAACACAGCACTGATGCAACTCCACCCGGTAATACAGCACTGACCCAACTCCACCAGGTAATACAACACTGACACAATTCTACCAGATAACACAGCACTGACTCAACTCTACCAGGTAACACAGCACTGACACAACTCTACCAGGTAAAACAGCACTGACACAAATCTACCAAGTAACACAGCACTGACGCAACTCTACCAGGTAATACACCACTGACACAACTCTACCAGGTAACACAGCACTGACGCAACTCTACCAGGTAACACAGCACTGATGCAACTCCACCCGGTAATACAGCACTGACACAACTCAACCAGGTAATACAACACTGACACAATTCTACCAGATAACACAGCACTGACACAACTCTACCAGGTAACAGAACACTGACACAACTCTACCAGATAGCACAACACATACACAACTCTACCAGGTAACAGAACATCGACACAAATCTACCAGGTAACACAACACTGACACAACTGAACCAGGTAAGACAACACTGACACAACTCTACCAGGTAACACAGCACTGACACAACTCCACCAGGTAATACAACACTGACACAACTCAACCGGGTAACACAGCACTGACGCAACTCTACCAGGTAACACAGCACTGATGCAACTCCACCCGGTAATACAGCACTGACACAACTCCACCAGGTAATACAACACTGACACAATGCTACCAGATAACACAGCACTGACTCAACTCTACCAGGTAACACAGCACTGACACAACTCTACCAGGTAAAACAGCACTGACACAAATCTACCAAGTAACACAGCACTGACGCAACTCTACCAGGTAATACACCACTGACACAACTCTACCAGGTAACACAGCACTGACACAACTCTACCAGGTAACACAGCACTGACACAACTCTACCAGGTAAAACAGCACTGACACAAATCTACCAAGTAACACAGCACTGACGCAACTCTAGCAGGTAATACACCACTGACACAACTCTACCAGGTAACACAGCACTGACGCAACTCTACCAGGTAACACAGCACTGACGCAACTCTACCAGGTAACACAGCACTGATGCAACTCCACCCGGTAATACAGCACTGACACAACTCCACCAGGTAATACAACACTGACACAATTCTACCAGATAACACAGCACTGACACAACTCTACCAGGTAACAGAACACTGACACAACTCTACCAGATAGCACAACACATACACAACTCTACCAGGTAACAGAACATCGACACAAATCTACCAGGTAACACAACACTGACACAAATGAACCAGGTAAGACAACACTGACACAACTCTACCAGGTAACACAGCACTGACACAACTCCACCAGGTAATACAACACTGACACAACTCAACCAGGTAACACAGCACTGACGCAACTCTACCAGGTAACACAGCACTGATGCAACTCCACCCGGTAATACAGCACTGACACAACTCCACCAGGTAATACAACACTGACACAATGCTACCAGATAACACAGCACTGACTCAACTCTACCAGGTAACACAGCACTGACACAACTCTACCAGGTAAAACAGCACTGACACAAATCTACCAAGTAACACAGCACTGACGCAACTCTACCAGGTAATACAGCACTGACACAACTCTACCAGGTAACACAGCACTGACGCAACTCTACCAGGTAACACAGCACTGATGCAACTCCACCCGGTAATACAGCACTGACACAACTCCACCAGGTAATACAACACTGACACAATTCTACCAGATAACACAGCACTGCCTCAACTCTACCAGGTAACATAGCACTGACAGAACTCTACCAGGTAACACAGCACTGACGCAACTCTACCAGGTAATACACCACTGACACAACTCTACCAGGTAACACAGGTAACTCAATCAACTGATTGATTAGCTCCACCCAAAATTGTAAAAATGGACATTTGGTTAACCTCTTGCTGCCAAACGCCCCCTAGCGGTAACGCGGGCGTTACAGAAGTTATTAAATCATACATTTCATTAATTTAATAATATACTGTATAATAAACTGCTCACCTCAATATTTTGATTAAATATCCTTAAGATATATCCATTCCTTCTGGTGTCACACCATAAACAATGCGCTGGTAAACTGTTCTGCTTAATTGTATTTCACAAAGTTTTGGTTTGAAAAATCATTATACCTTTAGGCTTCAAGAAAAAATACTTTAAAACTTTCATGCGGCTGTACATGATTTTTTTCCAATTTTAAACCGACTTTTCTGCACTTCATCACAAGTAGTTCGGCTGTGTTCAGTTTGGTGAAACTCAGCCAGTTTCTGGAGTACCAATCCCGTGGCTTAGTATATTTTAGCCAAAAGGGTTTTGTACTTGATTGCAGAGATTTATGCAAAACCGTCAATTGGGTGTATTTCTTTGACTGATAGCACAATAGACCTATCTGAAGTGGGAAAAACTCGCATCGACCCACCTCCACTGCAAGTATTATTTGCTTTCCATTGGGTTTTAAAACTGTCTGTCAAATATTCCAGCCAATAGCCAAGACTCTTATCTTTCAGACAAGCCCTCATTCAACACAAAGCCCTCTGAATTCAGGTAGATACAGCCCCGCGTAAGCGGAGGAGGCAACCAAGCATAATTATCTAACCAAGATGGCGCAGTGTTTTTACCTTGTAGCGTAGCACGCTACATTCCGTTTAGCAAAGCACAATTCATTAGGTAACTGCTGCTGTTTATCTTTTTACTTTACAGTCTCTTTCATACAGTTTTTGGTTAGTTATGTCTAGGTTATTCAGGAGTTTCTCCGTGCAGCAGGTCCTAGCCCAAATATGGTTTTGCGATCTTGTATCAGTGACACTGAGTGGTGTAAGGTAACAGATTTTTTTTTTTTTGCCGGTATACCAGTGCAAATTCACTGTTATGTGTAAAACTAATCCCTCTGAATTAAATGAATATAGCTAACATTACTATATTGTAACAATGGCAAGATAGCCAGTAAAATTACACATAGCAGCTAGCTATCTATTTGTCTCTGAGACGAGCTGTTCTGAGTTTCTTTTGAATTAAATGGCGTCTGAAGGGTTTGTTTTGTTCCACATGAGTAAATTGTTCTGTATGCAGTACAGCATGCTGTGCAGGTAATCAAAATTTATGCATGACGTAACATGAGGGAGAGATAACATGAGGATGAGTTTGTTGTTGTTGATTATTATGCAGGGGTTTATTTTATCTAGGGTGGACATTTGATTTTATATCCCATTTGCATATACCTGGACTCATTTCTGGCTAATGGGGCTCTGGTGGAATACAAGATTCACTGTGCTGCTACATGGGTTTGGAGAGCTTTTTGGGGACCGTGGGTAGGCGAGTTAGTTGTATAATATGAAACACATCAAAAACACATCTAAAAATGAACTTTTATTGGCAATTATCAATTTTTTTTGTAAAAAAAAAAAAAAACTTAAAAAATAAATCATATTGAGACTTTTCTGGAACATTTCCATTTTGTACAATTTGGCACAATTTGTGCCAACTTTGGTAACCAAAATGGTTCACCTGAAAGAAAGCTCTGTAGAATTTGAATGGTTTGAGATATTGACACCATATTTTAGCAGAGATAGGCAGCATATTGAGGAATCACAAAGAGGAGTTATTTCCTCCATAGCCCTTGTAGCTCATCAGGTAAAAAAATCAGAAATTTGAATGTAGGTACCTGTACAGTATATCTGTACGGTATTTCTGTACATAAATTGTTGTAGTTAAGTAACAAAAAGTGTATGTATATGAATTATGACTATTTAGTCATAATAGTGCAGTTCTCTGTTTTAATAAAAAGCAATGAACCATATTTGTAGCCTTTACAGTTTTTGAGATAAACAGCTTTGTTGGTCACTAGTGAAAACAGGCGAAAATTGGTATATTTTGCCCTTGGTAGGAAGACGTTAACAAGCTTCCTGGATTAATCAGTGTGTCAATAGTGTGCATCTGTCAACTCACAGACTAGCCTCTGGTTGGATGAAGGCATTTGGCTTCTGTTGTTGTGATATACAATGAAGTAATTGTAAGTACAGAAATACAAATATGTAATGGTAATTGATTCAGGTCTGACATAAACACACATCCCAAGCCTCTTTCTGGTTCACTCTAACTGCAGTTCCTCCTCCTTACCAACAGGAGGCGCTGCAGCTGTTCCAGGAGGAACAGGCCGATTACCCCGATTCTCTCCTGTATCACTTCCCCTCCCAGGTGTGGCTGGATGCCCTGCCTGAGCTGGTGGACTGCAGCATTACCCGTAGCTTGCTCACCGCCCTGCTGACTGCTCTCAAGGCCAACGGTCAGTCAGTCTCTCTGTGTTTCTGTCTGTATGTCTATCTCATCCCAGTCTCTGAGGAAGGGTAGTGCTAGTGCTTCATTATCGACCGGCTTTCAACCATTTACAACAGGGTACAACAGGGTCACCAGCCCTGATCCTGGAGGGCATGCAGCCCTGCTGCTTTCAGTGTGTTTCAGCACTGAAGGACACCGATTAATTAATTGATTGGCTGTAGTTCCCAAGCCTTAAATTTGTTGCTGATTGAAAGGAAACCATGAAGATGTGCAGACACTGTGGCCCTCCAGGAATGGGTTTTTGATTTGATCCCATTGATCCCATTCCCAGAGAGTCACGTCCATTTTTGGATTCCAAGTTAATATGTTATAGGAGCGACAGTGCCGAACTGGGTTAAAAAACATTTTCAGTGAATGTACTGTATACAGGAAATGTAACTAACGCAGTAATGCAAGTTAAGGGTTAGAACTGTAGTACAGATGCTGAATAGGTCCACATTACATCCACATCATGTTGCTGGCAGGGTCAGAGTTAGGGTTAGAACTGTAGTACAGATGCTGAATAGGTCCACATTACATCCACATCGTGTTGCTGGCAGGGTCAGAGTTAGGGTTAGAACTGTAGTACAGATGCTGAATGGGTCCACATTACATCCACATCATGTTGCTGGCAGGGTCAGAGTTAGGGTTAGAACTGTAGTACAGATGCTGAATAGGTCCACATTACATCCACATCATATTGCTGGCAGGGTTAGAGTTAGGGTTAGAACTGTAGTACAGATGCTGAATAGGTCCACATTACATCCACATCATGTTGCTGGCAGGGTCAGAGTTAGGGTTAGAACTGTAGTACAGATGCTGAATAGGTCCACATTACATCCACATCGTGTTGCTGGCAGGGTCAGAGTTAGGGTTAGAACTGTAGTACAGATGCTGAATGGGTCCACATTACATCCACATCATGTTGCTGGCAGGGTCAGAGTTAGGGTTAGAACTGTAGTACAGATGCTGAATGGGTCCACATTACATCCACATCATGTTGCTGGCCGGGTCAGAGTTAGGGTTAGAACTGTAGTACAGATGCTGAATGGGTCCACATTACATCCACATCATGTTGCTGGCAGGGTCAGAGTTAGGGTTAGAACTGTAGTACAGATGCTGAATGGGTCCACATTACATCCACATCATGTTGCTGGCAGGAGTTAGGGTTAGAACTGTAGTACAGATGCTGAATGGGTCCACATTACATCCACATCATGTTGCTGGCAGGGTCAGAGTTAGGGTTAGAACTGTAGTACAGATGCTGAATGGGTCCACATTACATCCACATCATGTTGCTGGCCGGGTCAGAGTTAGGGTTAGAACTGTAGTACAGATGCTGAATGGGTCCACATTACATCCACATCGTGTTGCTGGCCGGGTCAGAGTTAGGGTTAGAACTGTAGTACAGATGCTGAATAGGTCCACATTACATCCACATCATGTGGCTGGCAGGAGTTAGGGTTAGAACTGTAGTACAGATGCTGAATGGGTCCACATTACATCCACATCGTGTTGCTGGCAGGGTCAGAGTTAGGGTTAGAACTGTAGTACAGATGCTGAATAGGTCCACATTACATCCACATCGTGTTGCTGGCAGGTTCCCAGGGCGTGTTCTGTGATGTCTTGCCTACGGATCGGCAGCGGCTGGAGCTCCTCGCTAAGCTGGGGTTCCTGGAGATCCTACGCGGAGAGGTGCGGCCCAGGGAGGGCGTGGTTCTGGGCCGGCTGCTGTAGGGGGTGCGTCTGCCCCCCAAGCCCCCCCCCCCTTTTTTTGGGGGGGGGGGGGGGTGTTTGTTTTTGGTTGTGTGTTATCTTGCGGCCGTTTCTGATAGTTTGTGAGAGTGGCGGGGGGGGGGGGGGGGGGGGGCAATCACACACATGGTGCAGTGTAAAACATTGTAGGCACAGTTGGGGCAGTAGGTGAGGATAAAAGAGATGCTCACACACGCACATGCACACACACGACAGAGACATACACGTGCACACATACACACACACCTAGACAAACACACACAGACACACACTTACACATGCACAAACACACATCAGGGGGCATCACTGCTGCAGGACCACATGTCAGTGCCACGCCCACTTACCTGTGCCCTGTGACTGGACAGGTTGTGCATGGGGGGGGGGGGGGGGGGGGGGGTACACATTTACATCTGTACCCAGGGTGACCATTTTTAAAGTAGCTGAATAATGGACTTCTGCAGCTCTGGTTGTTAAAGACAATTATTTCCAGAGAGATGTGTTCCTTTTTGAGGACTCAGTTAAAGGGCTGTTTGATCAGCCTTGTAGGGACTCAACATTTTATATAAGTGCTGCTGGTCACAGCTTTCTTTCCTGGTGCTCTCCTTGCCTGCTGTCACCATGGTGATACATAGCATTTCTGGTGCAGTCCTTGCCCACTGTCGCCATGGTGATGCATAACATTTCTGCTGAGCTATTCAGTTTCGCCCCTAATCAAGGTTTGGATCTGCACAGAGATGGGATCAGGTCCGGATCAGGTCCATTTCAGTTCCGTCAACTTAGGAAATTAATTCAGTTAATTAATTGAAAATGAAACTCAGTTAATTAATTGAAAAGTGCTCACAGAACTTAATGTGCATTTTATATATTTTTTTATTTCCCTTAATTTACTGAATTGAACTGGAACCCACCGCAGTCCTGGTCCGGATCCACCGAGGGACACAAATACAAAAATATTCAGCTTGAAAAACGTCTCTGTCTGTGGTTTTTTGAACTTCCTCTTCAAATGGCATTAAACTTTCTTTCTTCTCAAAATGTCACACTGTGGTGTATGAAAGAACACCGAAAGATTATGTAATATTATGTACTTCATAATCACCGGCCAGGGTAACCAATCACAGCTCACAGAACCAGTCAGAGCTCAGCGAATAGCTAAGGTAACCAATCACCAGTCGACGATAGCCTATTATGGTAAGTCTGCTCATTTCTGGATTCACAAAGCCTCATTCTTCAATCGCTACCGGTAATAGCCTATCCTCTAAATTAGCAGCAACTAAACTTTACAAGCCCTCTTCACTCCACTGTGGTGGTGCTTTTTCAAATGATTAATGAGCCACCGACTCAATGGCTCAATAGAGGATCAATAGCTACGTTTTCTCCAAATAGTGCTTGATAGCCTACTGAAGATGCTCCTCCTTAATCATGCTCTCCTAACTGACTCTATAATTACATTAGGTCTGAACACATCTCATCTGCTTTATATGTAGGGTAGATGATGTTGTTGGTGTGGGTCCACCCTAGTATTGAGGTCAGGGCTTTACTTCAAGGCAAAACATTTCTAATGCACTTCATGAGTTCTTGTGAAATCTATGAACATTTAAAGTCATAATTTAAACAGACCTCTCAACCAAAGTTGTCCATTAGAAATATGAGTACATTTTTATTTGTGTACAATAATCACACATTCACAGGTAGGTAGGTAAGATGCATCTTACAGCTTCTACAGGTTATATGTGCTACTTGCCCAGTAAGCTAATCTTTTAGTCAAGCATGTTACTATGCTTGACTAAAGGATTAGCTTACTATGTTGAATTTTAATAAACTTAGAATAAATATTTAGCTAAGCATGTTACTATGAGTCTTATAATTTCAGAATAAATCTTGAGCAAAGCATTTTACTACAAATCTTATAATTTCAAAGCAAGAATAAAAACAAGCTAAAAAAATGAAAATCCCCAACCCTTATCGCATGTGGTCTCACAAGCTAAATGTCATTATTCGGATAGCAGGCTGGCGGTGATCTTCTACAAATCTGGGCACTCAAAAATTGGTTCCCCACAAATTGTATTTAATCTATATCACTGCTACTTCTTGCTTACTCCCCCTGCCACGTTAGGCTGGAGGAAACTCTCTCTGCCTTCCTGTTCTCGTACTCTTAACACTAAGGACTCTTTTTATATCCTTCTGCATATTTGCCTCATGATGTCAAAATTACCTTCTGCATTTAGGCTTCGATTGTACATATGCACCTCCTGGCACCTGTCAACCACACCACCATTTATAGGATCTGACGCAAGCTTTCCACCTCCTCTGTTGCTTTGTGGTTAATCTTTTTGGCCTACCTTTTCTGTTTGTCGCGCTGTTTTGAACGGGAACTTTTGTAAATTGCACCGTCTGCACTCTTGCCTTTTCTGCCCGCATGGGCGGTTTTGCGTATGTGCTTTCTGACTCTCGCTGTCTGCACTCTTGCCTTTCCTGCCCGCATGGGCGGTTTTGCGTATGTGCTTTCTGACTCTCGCTGTCTGCACTCTTGCCTTTCCTGCCCGCATGGGCGGTTTTGCGTATGTGCTTTCTGACTCTCGCTGTCTGCACTCTTGCCTTTCCTGCCCGCATGGGCGGTTTTGCGTATGTGCTTTCTGACTCTCGCCGTCTGCACTCTTGCCTTTTCTGCCCGCATGGGCGGTTTGGCGTATGTGCTTTCTGACTCTCGCTGTCTGCACTCTTGCCTTTCATGTTGAGTCTAGTAGTTCTTCAACACATCATCTGCTCCGACTTCTCTCTCTAACCATTCCTGTTAAGTCACTTCTGTATGTCCCTGGTCCAAGCCAGAATATGACAGTGTGTGTTTATACATGTGTGTGTGGGTGTGTGTGTGCAAAACCATGTTGGTTTTAGGTGAGTGCTTCTTGTTTGGTTTAAGTTGGTACTTCCTGTTGTTTTTTGAGAGCAGGGTTTTCTCCACATACAGGCTGAATCTCAAACTGAGCCCTCATGGACTCGTGGACTTGCAGACATTAATGGCGTATTTCTGAGGCGTATATTGATGCAGACTTGCAAAAAGTGCAGGTGAGAACGCGCATTTATATCCACGGGTGTGCGAGTCCAGAGAATGGGATTCAGCCACAGACTGTACGGTCTTTTCCCTCCTCTCCTGCTGTCCTGAGAGTTTTTGTCCTTCTGTTGGTGGCCCCTAAAATGCAGGTCGACGGGCTGCAGCACAATCTCTTCCCCTCTCCACATGGGGTGTATCCCAATACTTGACAAATGCATCCTCCTTTCTTCCACTACCACCTCCTCTCCTCCGTGCCCCAGAAACCAATCTTTATGTCCTAATCTAATCTGGTTGGTTACATATTACATATTGTTACAAATTAATGTCTCAACGCAAACCACAATGTCAGGTACATTGTATACTGTACATGCAACTACTTGTACTTGACAGTTTTAAATACTTCCGGGTAGTAGACGAGTGGAGGAAAGGAGGTGAGAAGTGGAGTGAAGAATATATACATTTTTTTGGGATGAAGAACGGGGCACACCTGTTCTATTGCACGCTAGTAACCATGGCAGCAGCAGGTCACACAGGAAGTGCATGAAACACTCTGGCTTTGCCTATTCAGAGTGCCTTCATAACACCCAAATCTGGCTTTTTCATGGGTCACCCCTTTGAATTTGGGGACCAGATTTCAGTATTGAAATCTTTTGGATAAGGCATCTAATGCAAGGAAATGCATTTAAAATAGTTTATTCATCACCAAAATTCACCTGACTGACTTCATCTGTTTTAAGTCGCCATGGAAATCGAATTTACCCAGGTCCTGAGGCCTTAAAGCCCTTTGTGGAAAAGCAAGTGTGTTCAAAGCAAGTGTGTTACCGATCAGGCCATACATGTCAGTTATGCTGTTCATATAGCGTTAAACTTTTAAAGATTTCTTTCATCTAACTGTCACTCGGTGGTTTGTGTATTATCGCTGAAACTGACATTGTGTTTTTTTAATTACTGGGCTTAAAGCCCCAGTGCAAGGATGCTGTCTTTGAAGTGTCTCCCCCTACAGGCTGGGAGGTATAGTGACAGCGGGCCTGCAGGTGTGTCCCTGGTTCTTGTAGAAACTCCAGTGTTGGCGGAGGTGGTTGGGCTCCAGCCTGTGCAGCACTAGAACCCCAGCATAGGTGCAGGGAGGCAGATAAGGGGAGAACTCCAAGGGCATGAACCCCCGGTGGTGCTGCGTAGTGATGTTAGCCACCCGGGCGCACATGCCCACGTACACGTCATCAATGGGGAAGAGGGGCACACTGGCTGACGCGCCCAGGAACAATCGGATGGTCTCTTGGGAGACCAGGTAACCTCCGCCTCCCAGGTAGGGGGGGTAGGGCCCTTGGTGGTAGAGGGACTGGGGCACGTAGTACTTGTTCCACCACAGGCGGACAGGGTAGGTTCTCACAAAGGCTCGGCCCACGTACAGCGGGGTGGACAGGGTGAAGGCGGAGTAGGGCCAGGACTCCGCCCACATCCACAAAGACGTCATCGTCGGTGCGCAGCACGTAGGGGGCAGAGCCTGCGTGCTCCTGACAGAACCAGCGCCAGAACAGAAGCTCCTTCAGAGTCACGTTGAAGAATGACTCCCGGAAATCCCACTGCAGGACGTCGCCGTGACGACGGCCCTCCTCCACCACCGCCTCTTGCCCCGCTCCCTCCTCACCTCGCCCCAGCAGGAAGACCGTGCACACGCCCTGCCCTGTCCGGGCCCAGGTGTCACGTAGGGCGGCCCGACGCTCATGGTGGGCCACGTGCGATTTGACGGCCAGCAGAAGGGTGTGGGGGCGGGGAAAGAGGCAGGCGCGGGGGCGGAGCAGGACGGGGTACGTCTGCACCTGCCGGGACAGCAGAAAGGTGCGGTGCAGCTCGGAGGGACCAGCCCTATACAGGAGCACCGCCCCAATCACCCACCCAGCACACAAAGCCAGTGCCAACACACGCACACGCATACGCCTCAGGCCTTGCACAGACCAACCGCCTGAGAGAGAGAGAGAAGGAAGGGGGGAGGGGGAAAAGACACAATGATATTTTATTGAACCATCACAAAGCCATTTCATTCTAATGAAAGGTAAAAACATGATAAATCCACGTGAATCAAACACAATCAGTTTACTGGATTTACAACACAATCAGTTTACTGGACCCCTTCCAGTTCAATATTGGGCACCACTTTCAAAGACAAATATCATCTCCAGTCAACACTCTCGTGGCTACTTTGTGCACTGGTAACATAATTTGAGTGTTACTTCACCTCTAGAGGAACCTGTTCGAAACACCAATACATTCCAACAAAAACAGTGATTTTGCCACTCATTTTTTATTTATTCTTTTACTAAATGAGATTTCCCTGCGCAGTGCGGTTTAACCAACAAGTAGGGAGAGCGAGAAGATGAGATGCAAAGCTCCAAACAAATAGGATGGGCACAGGAGTTCGGAAACAACGCATGCTTAGTAGACCTATACAAGCAAGGGTTATTAGGTCACCGAATTTAACGCCATTTGTTTACACTAATCCACTTCTATATGTCGCTCTGGATAACAGCGTTTGCCACGTGCTTGTAATGTAATGCAACATACACCCTATTATTTATTTCGTCGCACAGTGTCATTCCATGCAACAGTGCCCCAAATTAATTGTGTTTGTTTCAGCGAGGCTACTTATTAGACAACTTATTGACATTGGCATAGCCTATTCATAATGAACATCCCATATTTTCTTCCTCTGTTCAATTCACCAGACATTTGATACGACACTAGGCTAGCCTACTGTTAACATGTGATTGATAGGCCTACGTACTCAAAACGTTCTACCGTGTCAGCAATTTCCATCCTTTGCCCCTCCCCTCAGAGGACTGTCTGATATGAGTATATTGCTGAAATTAATTTATTGGGATGGCAGGTATGCCATCCGCCAAGTTACGGCTTGGTGGGGCATGCCCCATACCTATACAGGACTGAGAGTTTGCCACTTTTCAGGGTTTCCTACAGGAGTAACCACAATGACCATAGACTCTCAGCCCTTAAAAACATTAACTTCTGTATGTTCTGACCTCATGTAACCACACAGCATTCAGATACAACTTCACACATCCACACAATAAAGCCCCAAACTTGGGTTATTTTGCCGTTTTTCTCCTTCCTCTTCCGCTTCTTCTTCTTATTTTTCCTGCCAAACTGCCTGCCTCCGTCGCGATGTTATCCAATGGGGAGAATTATTCTTTGAGGGTATGGTCCGTATACCTGCTCATCAAGCTTATCGCCCAATAAAAATGCTTCATACTAATGTTTTTTAATGTTAATAAAGCTAATGGCTTCATGCTTTCCAAGAAGCAACTGTGGCCGAATGGTTAGAGTTGCTGTCTCTCACACAGAGGATTGTGAGTTCGAACCCAGCAGGGCACATGCTTATTTTCCACAAAAACAATGTGCAACTGTTAAGTACTTTTCATTTATTAGACTGTTATTATTTTCACATTAACATATTTTTTTTGCAAAGGCAAAAGAGGTTTCCAATATTAACTGTTCAATGTTTCACTTGTACTATATCACATCCCCCCCATCATTCCCCAAACATATCTGTTTCATGGTTAGTCACTTTAAAAAAACAAAAAACAATAGTTTCTGAATGTGGCTCTAGTCTACGCTACTCTGCAGGTAATGTAGCTTACTGAAAACACTTTTAATTATAATAATAATAAGAATCTCTGGTATGTACTTTCTTAGTAGTATCTATTGTTTTCTTTCTGGCTAAGATTCCTGGGAAATATGTGTTGTCCAATTAAGCTTGTTAGCCAACATTACTGTTGCCAGAGAAATGTCAGTCTGCTTCTAGTCAGGAAGCAGGTACAAGCTAGGCTACTATGAAGCGAATCAACATGCTTTTATAGCTTACATTCATTGCACTACAGAAAACTAAACTAAACCTAGCTGTCCGGTACCAAAACATTTCCCGCAGGTAACGTTCTACACTACCGGAAGAAAAACTGCAAAGGAATTCTGCTGTGCTTATGAGCTCACTAGCGCACTCGCTAGCTCTTAGCCCACACATGGAAGGTTGGAGTTACGCATCCGGCAATCCAGTGTCGAATAGCCTAACATTAAATGCATTTCATTTTCTATAGAATACTAATAGCCCTATTTTAAAACTGTATTTCCATATTTTACTGATGCAAACTATTTAGGCTGTATGTCTTTCAGCTAGAATGTGTTTGCGTCTAGCCCATTGTGCATGCATGTCTCCATATAGACTTGGTTCATTAATTTACATGCTTCTTCGTGATCCATAGCTCAGGTGGTGCTGTTCATTGTATTTCATTACATATTAAATACTGCTCATCTACAAACTATTTTAATGTAATTGTATGCTGTCTGTAATAGGATAACTGTTCTCATTCTTGTCAATAGAGGGTGTTATGGTTACGCGAATGTCTGCATGCATTTCTTTGGAATGCATGTCTCTCTCCGTGTTTATCTTCATGCATTATTCATCATTAGTTAGCTATAAAAAAATAAGTGATATCAGATCAAAAACGTCTACAACGTAAAAAAAGTCAAGTTACTCACGCATAGCCTACATAGCGCTGTCTATAAGTCCTTAATTCCAACTTGCAAAAACTAGGCCTGCCTTTAAAAGGTGGTGAACGATATTATGGGCGTTGTGGATAAAAAGCAAAGTTGTGCAGCTCTATTTATCGATCTGTCCAAGGCTTTTGATACCGTTGACCATCTAATTCTGAAACAGACGTTGTCTAGTATTGGTATATCTGACCAGGCAGTGGGGTGGTTTGTGAATTACCTCTCGGAAAAGTCTCAATGTGTCCAATTTTATTTTCCATTTATATTAATAGTTTAGGTCAAAATGTGGATGGTGCCTACTTTCATTTTTATGCGGATGATACCGTGGTATATTGTGCTGGTCCCTCCATTATAGAGGCGCTTGCCAATTTGCAGGTTGTCTTTAATATTATTCAGACTCAGCTCTCACAACTAAAGCTGCTTTTAAATGCTGATAAAACTAAGGTAATGCAGTTCTCAAATGTTAGGAAGAAGCCAGAGAACACCTTGGATATTATTACTGCTCAGGGAAAGAAATTAGAAGTTGTCTCCTGTTATAAATATCTTGGTATCTGGCTTGATGACTGCCTTTCTTTTAAACCACAGGTTAATAATCTTCTTAAAAAATTGAGATTGAAGTTACATTAGGGTTTTATTTCAGAAACAAGTCCTGTTTCTCCTTTGAGGTCAGAAAAAGACTGGTCTCTGCAACCTTTTTACCGGTACTTGATTATGGTGATCTGTTGTACATGAATGCTCCTGCCTATTACCTGCGCATGTTAGATACTGCATATCACAGTGCCATAGAAAACTGTAAAGCATTAACCCATCATTGTACTTTGTACTCCAGGGCTGGCTGGCCTTCGCTGACATTGCGGAGGCTCAGTCATTGGTACCTGTTCATTTATAAAGCCATTCTAGGTAAACTCCCATCTTACATATGCTCTCTGATTGCACAGAGATCTGTCTGTAATTATAGTCTGAGATCACACGATGTGATCTTGTTGTCTGTGCCAAGTGCAAGGACCGAACTGGGAAGGAAAGCTTTTATGTGCTCAGCTCCACATACTTGGAATAGCCTTCAAAATGACTTGAAACTAAGGGAATTGGTCTCTGTCTGATTTTAAAGCTCTTATAAGTACAATGACAAATGATTCGGTTGGTACTTGTCACTGTCTGTAGGTATTTAAATTTATTTTAACGGTTTTAATGCATATTTTCTATGTTTCCTTGTTGCTTGTTGTTGTGTTGTCCGTAACTTTTTAACTCAAGAGAATGTGGTTAATTAAACTGTATGTGCCACATCAAACTGCAAAATGAAAATAATTTATAGTGGAAATACTGATTCAGATGTGTTGCACTTAGAAATTAAACAGAACAATTACTACACTATAGGGCATGTTTGAACAATTGTCTGCATCCACTGCTTTGGGTCTATGAAAAGCACAGAATGAATAAAATATATTATTATTATTATGTATTTATTGATTTATTTATTTGGATTTCTATCAAAACCTGTGTGGTCCTACAGAGCATAGATATCCTTGTGTTCACAAAATTCTGTTTGCAAATATCATAAGTACTATTATGTTAAGAAAATTGGTACTATTACTTATTTGCCACCATCTGACCCACAAACATTTCTGGATATGTTTGTATAAATGCTATATGTACGCTATTTTCTAGGTAAAAATATTACTAATTTTTATCTGCATTTATTTATTCATCACCCCTTTCTCTATTGTACATGATGTTTCTTTATATAAATGTCTGTTTGTGAATTGCAAAGAAATCTGTAGCAGCAGTTAACATTTTAAAACCTGTACATTTTCTAAAGTAAACTTGCCAACAAAGTACAAGCATATCCTTTCTGGAGTGTAATTATTCATCAACTGTTAAAAACATTCATTGAAATCATATGTTGTTCCATGAGGCACAATCTCTTCACATGCAAAGATGAAGAAACACAGGGCCAAGTTGCATTAAATAATTTAGGAAAGTTTGGATAGCATTGCTTTGGAATAGAGCTAGTTTATTTAGTGTGAGCTACAATAGGCAATATTGTTAGTTGTAACTTGGCCACATTTTGATATCAATACTTTTAAAGACAGGCCTAGTTTTTGCAAGTTGGAATTAAGAATTTATGGACAGCGCTATGTAGGCTATGCGTGAGTAACTTGGCTTTTTTTTAAATAAATTTTTTTTACGTCGTAGACGTTTTTGATCTGATACAATTATACGCCGCATACTGATGCATCGAACAAGTAAACAAACCTAAATAACCCAACTGCCATAATGTTGACATAGTTTAGCGGTACAGTGCCCTATTAATTTAATTCAGCAACGTAATCCAAACCTCTTTTCAGAAATTCAACGATGCAACTCATCAACTCACCCATCTCCTCCACAGCAGCGATTCCATTTGGAAAAGGGGGAGCTGAAGCGATCTGCAGCTCTGAACCGAAAGCCAGCTTCTCATGTGACCATTTTAACGGCAGCGTAAAGACGACAAACTGTAGCCTGCGTAATCACGTGAGTTAGAGCACCTGCTATCGAAACAATTTGTGGAGAATGAAGTTCGAAGACAAAGCAACTGGAAAAAAAGCCAAACCGACATTGTGTTATATATTAAGTTTAAGGGAAAATATCGAAGGACGTAATTATTACTGATTTCTCTGACAAACATGCGTGTATCTGAACTGTGCAACGCCAATTGGTTAACTCCCTAGGTTAAGACTTCTATATAATTTTATGTTTTTATTGATACCGTCTCAGTTGAGCTTGTTACTTCTGCCTTCAACGTTAGCAGTTCGGGTAGTAGCCTGATTTTATTCGCATGTAGTCTGTATGTTTAGTGCAGTTTTATTGAAGTTTGGTCTAATCAAATAATACTTAATGAGAAAAACAACCAAATTCACCGGTTTATTATTTTCTTTACATTAAAATAAATATATACATTTAACCACAAGAGGGCAGTCGAGTATGGAAGCATATCGCAGGCAAAATTCAAATGACAATGCAATACGAAAATGGCAATGTAATCCTACATTTGCATTTAAATTTCCCACTCATATGTGCAAATTACAATTTACAACATATACAGTTCTAACAAATGGGAATATTATATCACTTGTTTTCGTACATTAGTGAATATAACATTAAAATGTAAAGCAGGGCTGCCCAACCTTGTTCCTGGAGATCTACCTTCCTGTAGGCTCCAACCCCCCCCCCCCCCCCCATAAGCAGGTGAGATAATGGATGGATTGTTATAATTGTTTATTTTTCACATTATGATAAATATCTACAAATCATCACCTTTTTACTGCATGCCATGTGTCCCTGTGACCTTCTTCAGATAGCTAGCAATGAATGGATTTGCCTTAAATGATCAACCCTGTTATTGTCAACCCTGTTGCTTTGAGACACCCATAAAAAGGGTCAAAAAAAAAATATATATGGCAAGCTTACACGCCCAGATTACAAGGCCCAGATACAGAGCAACCAGGCACAATTAGCAAGGGAACCACAAGAAAAAGAAAACTTAAATTTACAGATCAAGAAACATAGGTAATGGTCAATGAGGCATAGCTTCACAACGCCATATTATAGCATAGTAATCCAACACCAATGGAGAAAAGAGAAACATTTTGGAGTGACATTACATACAAAAATAATTATTCATTAGGTATAACAAAATGAACAGAGAGGATGTAAAGAAAAGATGGCATGATCTTAGGACGCATACAAAATAAAAACTTTCCTACAACATAATGCGGGCAGAAGACATAAGTGGTGGTCTAACTAATAAAAGACACAGACAGAACAACAGTTGGAAAAATCCCTGCAAAATGGCTTGCCGTCATGAGAGTAGAAGCAATAAACATGGATGAACTTGTGATGGGAGAAGGCCACGGATCGTCTGAAGGCAAAACTGTATTCACAATTTATTATATACCCTACTGAACACATAGGCACAAAAATTGCTTAAATTGTTTAACCCCTTCACGCAGATCCCCTATTGGCCATGGTGCTGGCGCCATGTGATTGCTCAACTAAGAAATGCATTGCTTCTGCAACCAAACTATGAGTGGAAACAACAAACACTGTGTTCTAGTTTTTAGCTTTTACAACTGTACAGAGCTTATAAGTGCCACTATTGTCGCATAGCTTGTCCATTTAACAAGCAACCCCCCCAACCCCCAGTCTGACTTGCAACTATACCGACCCATGCATGACACAGTGGATCATAGTGTCTATCTGTGAGGTCATAAAAATATTCTCTCACCATCAAAAATTTGTATTCCATCTTAGCAACAAGATAAAGCCAACAATAGCCTGAACTGAGAGTTCCCATAGAGTTCTATAGGAAAATGAGTCCGGAGAAATAACCCTTGCAGTGATCCATCCACATCTACTCCATATCTGGCAACAGAGTGATGGTTTGGGGCTCGTTTGATAGCTCAGACCCTTGATAACTTACAGCCATTTAGCCAGCCATGTGTTCCATACTGTACCAGTGTAATTTACAGCTGAATCTAGTCTCACCCCCAAATTTCCATAGAGATCCATTCAAATGCAGAGAGGTTATAGTATCGCTTGTAACAGTACCTGAAAATAAGATATCGACAGTTTTTTGATGTTGATGGTCACAGACTTCAGGAAGTAACAGCATGTAAAGGATATGCGACCAAATATGAAATATGATACTTTAAAAATACGTTAAAGCAAAGGGTATGAATACTTATGTAAATGAGAAATTATATTTTTTTATTTTTAATAAATTTGCAAAAATCTCAAAAAAACTTTTTTCACATTGTCATTATGGGGTGTTGTGTGTAGAATTTTGAGGGAAAAAATGAATTTAATCAATTTTGGAATAAGGCTGTAACAGAACAAAATGTGGAAAAAGTGAAGCGCTGTGAATACTTTCCGGATGCACTGTATTTAATTGAAAACAGTACAAAGAAAATATATTTAATGTTTTACCTTATCAACTTTATATATTTTTATAAATATACGCTAATTCCAAATTTGATGCCTGCAACAAGTTCCAAAAAAACTCTTGATATCTTATTTTCAGGTACTCTTACAAGGGATACTATGACCTCTGCATTTGAATGGATCTCTATGGGAATTGGGGGGGTGGGACTAGATTAAGCTGTAAATTACACGTAAATAGTATGGACCCCATGTTTGGCTAAATGGCTGTAAGTCATCAAGGGTCTGCGGTATCAAATGAGCCTCAAACCATCACTCTGCTGCCAGATATGCAGTAGATATGGATGGATCACTTGAAGGGTTGTTTCCCCTGACTTATTTTTCCATAGGGTTCAATAGGAAAATGAGTCAGGAGAAACAACCCTTAAAGTGATCCATCCATATCTACCGCATATCTGGCAGCAGAGTGATGTAAATCGATTTTGGGAGTGGGTCAGAAGAAGATACCATAGTATTGATTCTATCGGAGAATATGCCTACGAACATGACAGAGATTTTCCTCCTCGATATGTCAGTATTACTGCTTGTAAAATTTAAAATATGTATGTTAGTTTTCCCACTCCACCACTGTCTTGTGCTATATGTTTGATATTGTTATTTTTGCATTTTGAGTGCATTTCACATACTGTAGTGTAAGCGTTCATAGGTGGCTCAGTCATATTTGACCAATTTGCTGTGAAGCTATTTGCCAGCATTTTCTTGATGGTGGAATATTATTTTATTGTAATCTTATTTTACATAATATACACTATGCGTATTAGTATCTCCCTGGGCTATACTTGTGACTTATGGCATGGAAAATACTCATTCCAACTTACTGTGCACAGATATGTGCTAGATGAATGTAATCCCAGGGCATGCAGCAAAAGATTATATACTGTAGAGTACAGAAAAAAGTGATGTTTTATTGAAGTAAACTCCACCAGGGAGTTTTTCCTTTCCGCTGTTGCCATTGGCTTGCTCTTGTGGGGTTTAGGCTGGGTTTTCTGTGAAGTGTATTGTGACAACTGGTTGTGAAATGCGCTATATAAATAAATAAATATTGATTTGATTGGTTTGGCTATCTGTGTACCAGTGTAATATCAATGTTTTCATGTTAAACAAGTGTATATGCATTTTATTCATTTTATGAGTTTGGGATAGGTTTTTGACCCATAGATATCTAGCCCCCTATACTGATGAATAGATAATAAAGTAATTCCCACTTGAAAATCATGCAAAAGTGAGTTTCATTAGTAAAAACTGTTGATTTGTAGTTAAATATATCATTATGTTGTGATTTACAGCAGTGCACAATTTAGCCATTTTGTATAGATTTGGAGACATGAAAGAAAAATGGGGTACACTGCTTACATTTTGCATCATAGATCTTTAGTAGTTCTGCATATCACCCTCAGATGTTGCACGCTTGTGGACAAAGAATGTATGATCCAGGAAATGTATAGTTATAAAGCCACAAATAGAACACCCCCTAAATAGGTGAGAATTGACCAAATTGACCATAAAATACAGTATGTCTGTTACAAACATTATGGAGGGCATACATATATAGAGAGAGACGGGGGGGGGGGGGGGGGGGGGGGGGGTGGCGGGGGTTTACACATCAGTGCTTTCTGTGGTTCCGCCCATCCAGTGGCTGTGTTTACGCAGGCTCTGTTCCGGGGTTGTGACCCTGCCTATGGGAATCCGATAAGAGGATAGGTTCTGAGCCGTCAGCAGCAGCATGAGTGTGGCAGTGAGGGTCGCAGCCCAGCTGCATGCTGGGAGACCCACCTGTGGGGTGGGGTGGGGCAGACAGAACTGTTAATACTTGGTTTCCATGGTGACAACGGAGCAGGAGTGTAATTCACAAAGCAGAGCTATAGAGAAGCTGGAGAGATGAACAATGGCAGCATTATGTATGAAGTCAGAAAATACTGAAGGGAAGGTCACTGCCTAGCGTGACCTGTGTGTGTGTGTGTGTGTGTGTGTGTGTGTGTGTGTGTGTGTGTGCATGTCTGTGCGTGTGTGTGCGCTTGTTTGTGTTTATGTGCATGTGAGAGTGTATCTGTGAGTGAGTGAGTGAGTGAGTGAGTGAGTGAGTGAGTGAGTGAGTGAGTGAGTGAGTGAGTGAGTGAGTGAGTGAGTGAGTGAGTGAGTGAGTGAGTGAGTGAGTGAGTGAGTGAGTGAGTGAGTGAGTGAGTGAGTGAGTGAGTGAGTGAGTGAGTGAGTGAGTGAGTGAGTGAGTGAGTGAGTGAGTGAGTGAGTGAGTGAGTGAGTGAGTGAGTGAGTGAGTGAGTGAGTGAGTGAGTGAGTGAGTGAGTGAGTGAGTGAGTGAGTGAGTGAGTGAGTGAGTGAGTGAGTGAGTGAGTGAGTGAGTGAGTGAGTGAGTGAGTGAGTGAGTGAGTGAGGAGTGGACAGTTTCTCACCCTTCCCAGAAGGTTGCTAAGGGCGATGTCGGCATATGCTGAGAGGAAGGCTGAGGGAGGAAGACAAAGGGCACTTATCTCTTTGTTTAGTTGCAGCACCACCCTTTCACCCCAACCAGCACACTTGGCCTCCTGCTTTACTCAAACATGCCAACACCGTCCCAACTTACACTGCCTTTACACACAATACTGTATATGACATAGTGCAGTTGTATGAGATATGCAGTCTTTACACATGGCATAGTGCGGTTATATCAGATATGCATTCTTTACATGTGACAGTGCAGTTGTATCAATAATCCAGTCTTTACACATGACATCGTGAGGGAAGTGGGGCGGGGACATTGATAAGCAGGCTGCTTTTTTCCCGTATCCCTTTTCGGCTGGAAATGTATGTGTTAAATGAATATGTCAGAAATGTGATGTAATGTGATCATTCACATGCCGAAATAAATGAAAAAAAAAAAAAAAAAAAGACATAGTGCAGTTCAGATATGCAGTCTTTACACATCACATAGTGCAGTTCAGATATGCAGTCTTTACACATCACATAGTGGAGTTGAATCAGATTTGCAGTCTGTACACATGACATTGCAGTTGTATCAGTCTTTACACATAACATAGGATCAGATTCAGAGTTGAGATAATCATGCGCAAATGTAACTTACTCCTGAAATTCCGCTTAGCTTAAGCTATTTGTGATTCAGACATTTGACTTATCCGCTGTTTTAAGCATCTTTATAGTATGTACGCGTGTGTGGTGGAGATTTGATGAAAATGAGGCGTGTCTGCAAGATGCGCGGATTCAGGGTTTTTCACTTAATAATTTTTTCCCGCGCAACTTTGTTCGGAAACAAAGGTTTAATGTCAAGCGTCACCAATAGATAATACAGCATCTTTCACATAAATGAGCGTCGCGAACAATTACGTGATCAAGTTCTGTCAGGCAACTCATGCTGTAGCCGACCATTGGTCAGCTAGCACCATTTTTTTTGTTTGTGTAATGGATATATCTCAGTTGTCAATATCTAGGAGTTATGATCATTTCATCAAGGCTATACAATGTATCAATATGTTCACTGCCTTCCCCACCACCCAAGTGTAACTACGACGCACAAAGGCAGGATTTTACAATGGCAAATGTGGTTGCTAAAGGCAGTGTCACTGACACATTGAAAATGTATACCCCCACAGATATTTTTTATTAGAAAGCTGGCAACCCAGGGGGCAGGTACAAGAAACAGGTCATTAGAATATCATACCCTGTGCCACCCACAGTTTGAGATAAGCCCCCACATAGCTTGAGTTAGAATACGACGGAGATAAAAGTTGCGCAGGAGAGGCACTTAAGCGCATGACTTAAGTTGGCCATCTCTGAATCCGGCCCATAGTGCAGTTGTATCAGATGTGCAGTCCTTTTACATGACATAGTGCAGTTGTATCAGATAAGCAGTCTGTACACATGCCATAGTGCAGTTGTATTAGATAAGCAGTCTGTACACATGCCATAGTGCAGTTGTATTAGATAAGCAGTCTGTACATATGCCATAGTGCAGTTGTATTAGATAAGCAGTCTGTACATATGCCATAGTGCAGTTGTATTAGATAAGCAGTCTGTACACATGCCATAGTGCAGTTGTATTAGATAAGCAGTCTGTACATATGCCATAGTGCAGTTGTATTAGATAAGCAGTCTGTACACATGACATAGTGCAGTTGTATCAGATAAGCAGTCTGTACACATGACATAGTGCAGTTGTATCAGATAAGCAGTCTGTACACATGACACAGTGTAGTTGTATCAGATGCTCAGGCCGTAGGATTGGCTTCCACTACCCTCTGCTGCATATCATTTACCCAGAATACTCTGTTCCTGTGCCAAGGACAGGGAACTAGCGTAACAGGCACTGCAACCCCACCAGACACTTCTGTTGCTCATAATTACACTCTTCTGATGAGGTAATTGAGCAGTATTTGCATAATGCAAATACATTGCACTGGCTAACGAGGTCCTACCTTGTTCAGAGATCAGGGATGTAATATGCAGATCAGGGATGTGAAATTACAGCCCTGCAGATGAAGTGAAGGCTTTGCTGCTGTGTGCACATACTGTACACCAACAATGATATCAAAGCAGCAAGAAAAACTGCTGATAGCTAATGAAGCAGAGTCTGATCGGTGAGGGAGGGATGCAGGAATGGAAGGCGAGAGAGACAGTGAGTGAGTGAGTGAGTGAGTGAGAGAGAGAGAGAGAGAGAGAGAGAGAGAGAGAGAGAGAGAGAGAGAGAGAGCTAGTGCGTACCGCTGGCTATGGAGAAGAGATGGGTTCTCCAGCTGATGGTGAAAAATAGACCTCCCACACTCATGCAGCCCAGCGCCCCATTAAACCCGGAAAGCCCCGAGTAAAGAGAGAAGTGGCGTACAGCCACCGAGAGACCTGCAACACACACAGAGTACACCTCATACTGCGCACATATACCACACACACATAGTAGACCTCATACTGCGCACGTATACCACACACACATAGTAGACCTCATACTGCGCATGTATACCACACACAGAGACCACCGCATACTGTGCACGTATACCACACACACACATAGTATACCTCATACTGCACACGTATACCACACACAGAGACCACCGCATACTGTGCACGTATACCACACACACACATAGTAGACCTCATACTGTGCACGTATACCACACACACATAGTAGACCTCATACTGCGCACGTATACCACACACAGAGACCACCGCATACTGTGCACGTATACCACACACACACATAGTATACCTCATACTGCGCACATATACCACACACACATAGTAGACCTCATACTGTGCACGTATACCACACACATAGTAGACCTGATACCGCAAACATATACCGCACACAAAATACATCTTATACTGCACACATATACCACACACAGAGTACACCTTATACTGAACATACAGGGGGTGGACAAAATATCAGAAACACCCCTGAAAAATGGCTTTAACTTTGAAACATCTAAACCACAATTACAAAAGCATCTACACAGGTGATTCCTATTAATTTGAATGCTAATTAGCAGTATGTGTCTTTGCTAGGTAAGTCTCCAAAGCAAGATGAGGATACTAACAGAGTTCCAAAGGGGCCAAATAGTTGGGGCCCGAATTGCAGGTGCGTTGGTCACAAAAACGGCAAAATTATTTAAGGTAGCAAGGGGAACAGTGTCAAAAATTGACAACGTATGCCCAATACCAAAAAACAGCATCAGCAACAAAGAACTGGCAACAAGTCAAAGCTCTCTGACAGGTACAGATGGACACTTGATAGTTAATAACCACAGAACTACAGCTCTAAAAATCACAGCAGAATTGAATCAATCCATATCTGAACCAGTCTCAACAAAAACAGTACGGTGTGAGCTTCACAAAACTGGTATTCAGGGCTGCCATTTGGAAACCATTTGCATCCAAGGCTAATAACATGGTGTAAGGAACACAAAACCCGGACCACTGAACAATGGAGAAAAGTGATATGGTCTGATGAGTCATCTTTTACTCTTTTTAATACATCTGGACGGGTTATGTTTGGAGAAAGCCTAAGGAGGCATTCAATCCACAATGTCTGTTGCCAACTGTTAAGTATGGTGGTGGTTCTGTAATGGTATGGGCAGCCATTTCATGGGACTCATTGGGTGCAATGATTGCTCTCCATGGACGGCAAACAATATGGAACCATTTTACAAGACCAGGTGCACCCTATGGTGCAAACACTGTTCCCTCATGATGTCCCCATATTCCAACATGATAACGCCCCCATACACACTGCTAAAAACATTAAAGAATGGTTCCAAGAACACAAGAATGACATCAAATGCATTCCATGGCCTGCACAATCACCAGATCTAAACATAATTAAACCTTTATGGGAAGTTCTGGAGCGCAGAGTGCAAACTAGATTTCCACCTCTTTCATCCCTCAAAGAACTGGAGATTGTCCTTCTTGAACAATGGGCCAATATCCCATTACACATAGTTCAGAAATTGTATGACAGCATTCCTAGAAGGATTTTAAACTGTTTTGAAGACAAAATGTGGGCCTACTCATTATTAGTTACTAGATATTCAGTTTTTGTAGGTGTTTCTGATATTTTATCCACCCCCGTACAACAGAGAGAGTACACCTTATACCGCACACATATACCACACACAGTACATCTTGTACTGCTAGCAATGTTGCAATATTGGTTTTCAGACTGTTAGCAGTCGAGTCAGAAGATTAAATACTTGAGGTGAGTAGAGATTTCACAGAGCTGCCTGCTCCCACAGCAACTACAGTGTCTGGTGTGGTTAGAGCTATCACCAGTATTTGTAAAATAGCATTACACCCTTCTTTATTATAGTACATTGATAATTGTGTCGGTGTTAATTCACAAGTTTGGTGCTTTGAAAGCACATTAGGCTAGAAAACAGGAATTTTCCCTTGTTTACACAACTTCTAGTTTAAGCCCCACCCTGGTTTTCTAGACGGGGTCATATAGAGATAATTTTGTTGATTGGTTGGACGGGTGCAGGTAGTGTTATATTTGCTCACCCATAGTACACACTCTGGGCCAGATTTGAGTTGAGATAAGCACGCGCAATTAGGACTTACTCCCGAAATTCCGTGTAGCTTAAGCTATCTGTGATTCAGACATTTAACTTATCTGCTGTTTTAAGCGTCTCTGCAGTAGCCTATACGTACGCGGAATTACGCGCGCGGGGTGAGATTTGATGAAAATGAGGCGTGTCTGCAAATCGTGCAAGATACGCGTATTCACTTTCCAATTAATCATTTTTTTCGTGCAACTTTGTTCGGAAAAAAAGGTAGTTTATGTCTAGCGCCGCCAATAGATGATTATGAAAAATACAGCAGCTTTCGCAAAAATATTGATATTAGATATTAATGTTGTTAATGATATTAGAATGAGTGCATGTTCTTTGAAAATAATATTGGTCATATTTTCCTTTGCCTAGCCTACTTACAATTATCAAAGAGCTGTCATAAAAAAGAAAAATACGTACAAGTAGGCTATGCTATGATTGACCGTCTGGTATATCATACCAGACCAATATTAGATGGATTACTTGATAGACAGTGTCTGGATCATATTCGCTTTGACAGAGAGACGATTTGCATCAGCACAGCTTCACCAAAATTATTGTCAAAATTAAGTTGAAGACGTTACATATAGGCTATTGTCTGTGTTACAACAAGGCTTCGTGACTTTATTAGGCACATCGTTAAAAAAGATTCGATTTTTAAATCTTTTTTTCAGTAAATGCAACGATGTACCTATTTGTTTACTTAATAATATTGTGTGCAACCACTGTCCAGCGATTATTTATTTTGGTTATTTCTTTTGAGTGATGGGTATATCCAAGTCATCAATAGGAGCTATGATCATTTTAACTATGCGACGGATTAATACGTTCACTGCCTTCCCCATCACGCAAGAGCAACTACGATTTTACAAAGGCAAATGCGGTTATTAAAGGCAATGTCACAGACATGTTGAAAATGTATAGGCTGCCCCACACACATTTTTTAGTAGAAAGCTGGCAACCAGGGGGCAGGAACACGAAACAGGTCATTAGAATATCATGCCCTGTGCCACCCACATTTTGAGAAACGCAGGTTACAGCGTATCTCATCCCTCGTTAAATCCGCGCAGAAGAGGCACTTAAGCGCATGACTTAAATTGGCCATCTCTGAATCAGGCCCAAAGAAAATACACCCTAATCCCAGTCAATCAGGTACTGCATCATGTGCACACAAATCACCAGACCTACTTTCGTCAAAAAAAAAGACATTAGTGCCTTGAATTAACTTTGACATAATCTGTCATCATCTGTTCGGGAACATTTCTCTTTTCTTTAAATGGAGACATGAATGGTCCATTTACTTTTCATCCCAGCAGTTCAGTTCCATATATGCCCAGCAAGGGGCATCAGTCATACATGTACACACAGTCACATACACACACACGCACGCGCACACACACACACACACACACACACACACACACACACACACACACACACACACACACACACACACACACACACACACACACACACACACACAGGTATGCATGTGCACACACACATATACACAGGTACATCCAGTCATGCACACACTCACACACGCTCTCATATGCACATGTAAACTCACATACACACTCACACATGCATGCCCACACATCCAGACACATTTGCACACACACACACACACACACATACTCAGAATTTGTATATACTGTATGCTTGCACACTCTTATGCCCCCTACGTATGTGTATGTGTCTGTATGTATGTGTGTGCATGCATGTGCATGCGTGTGTGTCTATGTGTGTATGTGTGCGTGGGTGCATGCATGTGCCTCTGTGTGTGTGTGTGTGTGTGTGTGTGTGTGTGTGTGTGTGTGTGTGATAGCTATGTGCTACCTTCTCTTACTGAGTCTGCTTTCTCTCACATCAATCACCTTTAGTGTTGAGGATGAACAAAGTTAACACTGAATGAGCAGCTAACATTTTTCGAGGAAGTATTAGCACCTGACCAGGAGACTGTTTGAATGAATATGCTACTTTTTGCATTACACTCACACAGAATACAGTAGCAGGATGTTTCTGAGTCATGTTGTCTGATTTCCTATGTAAATTATATTAGTCCGGAAGGCTTTTATGTCATTACTGGTAATATCCCTTCAGCCTGCAGTACAGACACAACTCTTCCTGTCCACTGACCATGTTCACTTATTAATCACCTCAGTATCTTGTTAAAATGCCCCATCCTCTCTCCTGTGCAGCTTCCTGTACTGTTAGCAGGTATATTAAACTCTGGCTCATACTGATTAACATTTGTGGTAATAACCCAGTTTAAAAAAAGGCATATTCAGCTTTAATATACACTGCCAAAAAACTTAGTGTAGCCAAGACACCATTTTCATAACCTGCGATAATGAGGGATTTGGGAAAATATGCTGTTTCCTTTAACTCCCCATCGCTTTGGTAACAGGTGTGCATGAATATGTTTAGTATGTGAGTTTGTTTAAGAGAAAAACATTTTGATATTTTGTTGAATATTAAGGTCATGAAAAGACAAGAGACTGTGGAATAGATGGTGGGGTGCAGTTTATAGTTTGAACAATTTTCTGCTGAAATGTCTGCTGGTTATGGACAGGCAGTGTGGACAGGTATGGAACAGGTACTGGTGTGGAATGGAACAGGTTTTGGGGACAGGTATGGAATAGGGACAGGTGTGGAATGGAACAAGTTTTGGGGACAGCTATGGAAGAGGTTTTGGGGACAGGTATGGAACAAGGACAGGTATGGAATGGAACAGGTTTTGGGGACAGGTATGGGTGTGGAATGGAACAGGTTTTGGGGACAGGTATGGAACAGATACAGGTATGTAATGGAACAGGTTTTGGGGACAGGTATGGGACAGGGACAGGTGTGGAAGGGGGCATTGGGCAAATTGTATTTTTCTACTGTCTATGGGCAAATGTATCTATGAACAGGTGTGGAGGGAGGGGCAGATTGTTTTGTTGGGGGGGGGGGGGGGGGGGGGGGTGTTACTGTCTGCCTTGCGCTGACCCAGTTGGACTGCCCTCTCATCATTGCTTGGAGGACCTGTTAATGGCACACTCCTCCTCTTATCCTGTCTTCCACCATCACACCATCTCTCTCTCTGTGTGCTATGTGCTGTGACTCACTCCGTGAGCTGTGACTCAGGAGTCTTTCCCCTCAGAGTCTCTGTGGAGTCTCCCCCCACCAGCGCTGCCTCCTCTGTGTGCTGTAACTCACCTCCCAGCGCTACCTCCTCTCTGTGCTGTGACTCACCCCCCAGCGCTGCCTCCTCTCTGTGCTGTGACTCCCCCCAGTGCTGCCTCCTCTCTGTGCTGTGACTCACCTCCCCCCACTGCATGTTCAGCTCTGGATGTTCAGCTCTGCATATTTAGCCCTGCATGTTTAGCACTGAAGGTTCTGTCTTCCTACTGTTGCAGTGGAAACATTTCAGTGTGATGCATGCTCATGAATATTCATTAAGGGATGGGGCCACGAACAATACAACAGTAATAATGCAGGTTCTGTACTGTGTAATGTCCCCCCTGCCCCCACTCACCTGCCAGCGTTCCTGCCCCAGACCCCAGCAGGGCGTGGGCACACATTACAGGGGAGAAGAGGAATGCAGCACACAGGATCAGCACTGAGGGCCAGACCGCTCCACAGGCATAGATCTGCCCCACACCCAACACCACTCCCTGTAGGAGCTGTGAGGAACAGCACACAGATCGCACAATCACTCATTCAGTAACACCACAACAACCCCGCAGTAACACAGGCATAGATCTGCCCCACACCCAACATCGCCCCCTGCAGGAGCTGTGAGGAACAGCATACAGATCGCACAATCACTCCCACTATAACACAGGCTCCATCTTCTCTGGCTCAACATCGCTCTATTTTCAGAGCTGCCTCCATGGAGACACAACTAACACACCTTCAGTGGCTCCAGGTACATATTTATACCCTGTGACATCCCATAATGCCTTGGAAAAGTGTTGGAGGGGTGGGATGGGGCTTAATGAGGGCTTCTTCTGATCTCCCAAGCCTCATCCACATCATTCACAGAAGAAGAGAGATCAGAGTCACTCTCTCAGTCAGAGCCAGGGATAGGAAAATAAGAAAGGAGACATGTCCAGAGAGAGAGAGAGAGAAAATTATTATATGATGGGAGATTTTAGAAATGGAGAGAGAAAGGGATGAAAGGTGAAGGGGGAGAGGAGGGAAAATAATAGAACAGGAGGGAGGGAGAGACGGAGCACAGAAAGAGACCCATTGAGTCACATTGTCAGTGCTAATGTCCCTCACGCCAGGAATAAATATCTGCATTTAGGGTTTGCAGGCTGTGGCTCTCCTGTCTCATTAAAAGAATGGAAGTTTCATCACAGACATCTTTATCAAGGAGATGCATTACAGGTTACAACCAACACCCTGCCTTTCCAGCCCCACTGAGTTTAGCACTTACCATAGAGTACAGCTCAGATTATGCACTTAAACTTGGACCATAGAGTTCAGTTCATACAAAGAGTATAGAATGAGTCCCCTTGGCTGTAAGTCATGCTTTAACTCTCAATCCTGTAACTCGCAAAAATAAAATGTAAAAAATGTAACCATAGAGTTCAGGACGGATTAGCGTCAACTGTATGCTGTGAATCTTTCAATTAACTAATAGTATGGGTGTGTCCTAATACTCGAAAAATGCTTTCCTCCATTATCACCTCCTCTCCTCCATGACCCGGAAACAGATCTTTGTGTCCTCCCTCCCTCCACTGTCCCAATATTGGAGGAGACGAGCGAAGCGGCTTCAAACCCGGCTCCTCCTCTCCTCTGGTGAAGGATACATGCATATAAGCTATGCCTTATATGAATTTCCCCAAGATAATGATTCCCCAATGCAAGATATTTAGCCCAAATTGTGTGTGCTTCAGTAAGTTATTATCACACATAGGACATAGCATCCTACCCGAGGGCTAGATTGCCTACAACGGATAACAAAATACCAGTTTGTTTTTGTGGTTCATATCCTAGAGACAAATTCAGCAATTTAAGATGGGGAAGCAGCTTTATTTATTTGTTTGCACATTAATGTTGTTTAAATAAACATGACTAAATATAAATAAGCATGACAGCTACAATTATTTCAGTAGCTATGTAAATATACGTTCATTAATTTATTCAACCAATCGTTTCCAAAAGACATATCTAAATTTGATTTCAGATGTTACAGGAAATAATAGTTTTTCAGTGTGCACACTGCGATACTATGAACATACAATAACAATAACTTCGAATGACCGAATGACCCGATAATTCGTTTCACTAATCTACGGAAATGTTTCCGAATTAGCGTATGTGAGATGCAAGGTACTGGCAATAGAATGTAGGCTGTCACAGTATAGCTACAGTAGCCTATATGAGGTGAATTAGTGCTCTGTATGTTCAGACATCGGGCACTGGAATTACAGGAAATTGTTATGTTTGCATTTACTAGGTGATGTTTAATTTGATCTAATATTGCTGATTACATATGAATTAGTCTCTTGACGTGAACTGCAATGTCAGGTGCATGTTTATACTGTACATGCAACTACTTTTACTTGAAACTTACAAGATATTTTGGAGCTTTAAATGGGCTAACCATGTGTAAAATCTACAGTCAAGCCGGAAAGTCTGCACACTCCTTTCACCTTCTCCACATTTTATTACGTTACAGACTTATACTACAATAGATTGAGTTCATTTTTTGCCTCAAACATCTACACACAATAGCCAATAATGACGAAGTGAAAACAGGTTTATAGAAAATATGCAATTTTATTTTACTGACAAAAATAGGTTATTTAGGGGTTACATATCTGTACACACCCTTAGCCTAATACTTGGTTGCTGCACCTTTGGCAGCGATTACAGCTTCAAGGTGTCTTGGGAAAGAAGCTACGAGCTTGGCACACTTGTTTCTGGACATTTTTGCCCATTCCTCTTGGCATATCCTTGCAAGCTCTGTCAGGTTGGATGGGGAGCGTCGGTACACAGCCATTTTCAGCTCTTTCCACAGATCAGTTCAATTGGATTCAGGTCTGGGCTCTGGCTGGGCCACTCAAGGACATGCACAGACTTTCTCCGAAGCCACTCCTTTGTTCTCTTGGCTGTGTGCTTTGGGTCGTTGTCATGTTGGAAGGTAAACCTTCGCCCCAGTCTGAGGTCCAGAGCGCTCTGGAGCAGGTTTTCTTCAAGGATCTCGGTGTACTTAGCTGCATTCATCTTTCCCTCTATCAGGACTAGTCGCCCCGTTCCCGCTGCTGAAAAACATCCCCACATCATGATGCTGCCACCGCCATGCTTGTAGGGATGGTATTAGCCAGGTGATGAGCGGTGCCTGGTTTCCTCCAGAACGTGTGACCAGTGATGCTTGGTATTCAGGCCAAAAAGTTCAATTTTGGTTTCATCAGACCAGAGAATCTTGATTCTCATGGTTTGAGAGTCCTCTAGGTGCCTTTTGGCAAACTCCAAGCGGGCTGTGATCTGCCTTTTACTAAGGAGGGGCTTCCGTCTGGCCACTCTACCATAAAGGCCTGATTGGTGGAGTGCTGCCTGGATGGTTGATCTTCTGAAAGGTTCTCCCATCTCCACAAGGATATGCTGGAGCTCTGTCAGAGTGACCCTCGGGTTCCTGCTCACCTCATTCTTGGTGGTTCCAAACTTCTTCCATTTACGAATGATGGTGGCCACTGTGCTTTTTGGGACCTGTAAAGCTGCAGAGATTTTTCCGTACCCTTCTCCAGATCTATGCCTTGACACAATCCTGTTTCTGAGGTCTGCAGATAATTCATTTGAACCCATGGCTTGGGGTTTGCTCTGACATGCACTGTCAACTGTGGGACCTTATATAGGCAGGTGTTGACAATCCCCAATCATGTTCAATCAATTGAATTTATCACAGGTGGACTCCAATTAAGTTGTAGAAACATCTCAAGCAGTATCAGTGGAAACAAAATGCACCTCAGCTCACTTTTGGGTGTCATATCAAAGGGTGTGCACACTTGTGTACATATGATATTTTACATTTTGATATTTAATAAATTAGCACAAATGTCTAAAATCCTGTTTTCACTTTGCCATTATGGGCTATTTTGTGTAGAATTTTGAGACAAAAAATGAACTCAATCTATTGTAGAATATGTCTGTAACGTAATAAAACGTGGAGAAGGTGAAAGGAGTGTGCAGACATTCCGGCTTGACTGTATAATTGGCGATGGGACTCGATTGTGGGCTCGCTGTGAGTCAAAATTATGATAGGGCAACTTCATCAATAGTTGACGGCGATTTTGATGGAGATTATCTGTCCCAATTTTCCTCAGGGCTCCTCGTTCAGGCCCTTAGAAAACATGCCAGACAATAGCAAATATACCAAACATGCACTGTCTCCTAGCCTTTACTGAGTTTATCAGTTTCTCTCTCTGTTGCTCTCTCAACAATCCTCTCTTTCCCTGGGTTCCCAATTCTTCACTCCCCTCCTCCTTTCCTCCACTCCCCCACTACTGCTCCTCTCCTACCCAGAAGTATGTGGAGGAATGGAGGGGAGGAGGGCAGTGGAGGAAAGGAGAGAACGAGGAGCACTGAAGAAAATTGTGACAGCTAATCCGCTTCTTCGTCATCAAAATCGCTGTCGACTATTGATGAAGTTGTCCTGTCATAACTTTAACTGATGCCGAGCCACAAATAGTCCCATCACCAATCACAGATCATACACGTGGTCAGCCCATTTAAAGCTGCAAAATATCTTGTAAGTTTCAAGTAGCCTACGAGTAGTTTTATGTATAGTGTAAACATGCAGTCATGTAGCCTACCTGACCTTGCAGTTTGTGTCGAGACTCGTTAATCAGCATAGTAGTATAGGCTACGCAAATATGACAATTTACTGTAATTCCAGAATCCCGATGTGGCCGGTGTCTGAACATAGAGCACTAAATCACCTCATAGCCGATACTAAGCTACTGTAGCTATACTGCTATTGCCAGTTTATTGCATCTCAAGTAGGCTAAATCAGAAACATTTCTGGAGATTAGTGAAACAAATTGAAACAATATTTCCCACTCTAACACCTGAAATCAAATTTAAATACGTCCTTTGGAAATGATTGGTTGAATAAATTCATTAATGCGTATTCACATACTGAAATAATGGCACCTATCATGCTTATTTATGTTTAGTCATGTTCGTTTAAAGCACAACTGAACTTTGGTGGAACTTTGGGTTGTGTAGTTACCTGGCCATGATATGAGCCAAATGGTGGCGAAATATGTTCGTTAGCTGCTCTGTGCTCCCCTGGCGGGATAAGTCAGAATAGGATATTTGTCGCTCTCCATTCACTTCTATAGAGCAGCTAAAACGGTCTCAAAATGACACTTCTAGCACGTATACGAACTAGAACGAAGCGGATTATGTCAATACAAACAATGACCAGTATTTACGTATAACAATAACATTTTTTTTTTCTGTGTAATTACAATTATTTATAAGTACTATTTTCCTCAATGTTGTTAGCAAGCTATCAGAAAAGACCAAGGGGCCAAGACTGGGCTTCCATTTTGAAGCTCACTTCCTGGTTGGGCTGGGAGCGGCAATTGTGCCGTTGCTCACTGGCGCCACTGCGGTTGGCTCCAGTATAGGTCTTTCACCATGTAAGTCAATGGCAGCAATGTGGTCAAAATACTCAATAAATAGTTAATAAATTTTTCCCGCAAAAAAATGTCATTGCAATAGGTGCCTTTCCTTCATCTAATGCCTCTGCATGTGCAGATTTTTTTTAAATATTGTGTCGTTTGAACAAAGTATTAACATTTGTTCAGCACCAATCAGAGGGACAGGTTGAGTCCTCTTCGGCTCCATGGAGCAGACGCAGTTTGTACAAACCGGCAGCGAAAAAGACTTCCGGAGACTCAATTCGGTTTTTACAAGGCCGTGGGGCAATGGGTGACGTCACAGTGACTTTGTCCATATTTTTATACAGTCTATGGAAAAGACTAGCATACCTCGGCAGGTCGGTTTGTTTACCATAGATATATACTACCAGGAAGGCTTGCTTCCGTGGAAATTTGGACCAATGAGTGGTTTCTGACGCATCGGCACATTAACGCTGTTTCTGGCACACAAATTTCCTACTGGATCTACGTTACAAATAAAATACGAAAAAGCCAGGAAAGGGCCATTTAATAAAAAAAAATATATATGTAAGAGACTGGTTATTGTTTGAATTGACAGAATCCACTTCGTTCACGTTCGTATACAGATCCTTTCCAAAAAATTTGAATATCATGGAAAAGTTTTTTTTTTTTCCATAATTCCATTCAAAAAGTGAAACTTTCATAGATTATAGATTCATTACACACAAAGTGAAATATTTCTAGCCTTTATTTGTTTAATTTTTCATAATTTTGGCTTACAGCTCCAGAAAACCCCCAAAACAGTATTTCAAGAAATTAGAATAGTGTGTCGAAAATCAGCATTTATTCCAGTTATTTCAGAGAATGAATGTTTTAGACTGAGTGTCACACTCTGTACGTGGTGGTTTTTGAAGCACTGACTCCAGCCTCAGTCCACTCCCTCTGCATCTCCGCCAAATTTTGGAATCGTCTTTGCTTGACAAACCGCTGAAGCCTACGGTCATCTCTTTTGCTTGTGCACCTTCTCCTGCCACATTTTTCCCTTCCACTAAACTTTCTATCGATATGCTTGGACACTGCACTCTGTGAACAGCCAGCCTCCTTAGCGATGACCTATTGTGGCTTACCCATCTTCTGTAGGGTGTCAATGATGGTCTTCTGGCCAATTGTCAAGTCTGCAGTCTTCCCCATACTGAACCAAACTGAGATACCTGTCCAATTTAACGACACACCTGTAGAAAAACTTTGTAGGTGTTTTGAGTAAATGAGATGATTAGAGTGTGACACTCAGTCTAAAACATTCATTCTCTGAAATAACTGAAGTAAATGGTGATTTTCGACACACTATTCTAATTTCTTGAAATACTGTTTTGGGGGTTTTCTGGAGCTGTAAGCCAAAATTATGAAAAATTAAACAAATAAAGGCTAGAAATATTTCACTTTGTGTGTAATGAATCTATAATCTATGAAAGTTTCACTTTTTGAATGGAATTATGGAAAAAAAAACAACTTTTCCATGATATTCTAATTTTTTGGAAAGGATCTGTACATGCTAGAAGTGTAATTTTGATACCGTTTTAGCTGCCCTATAGAAGTGAATGGGGAGGGGCAAATACCCTATTCTGGATTATTGCCATTTGGACTCATATCACGGCCAGGGGTGCGTCCCAATATTCTTCACTCCCCACCTCCCGTCCTCCACTCCCCCACTACCACTCCACTACTACCCGGAAGTATGTGGAGGAAGGGAGGGGAGGAGGGGAGTGGAAGAAAGGAGCCGTGAAGAAAATTGGGACAGCGAATCTGCTTCACCGTCATCAAAATCGCCGTCGACTATTGATGAAGTTGCCCTTTCATAACTTTGACTGACGCTGAACCCACAAATATTCCCAAAGCCAATCACAGATCTTCCACATGGTCAGCCCATTTAAGGCTGCAAAATGTATTTTAAGTTACAAGTACAAGTAACCTATAGTTGCATCAGTGTAAACAAGCCTGTATTGCGGTTCGCGTCAAGACACTAATTAACATGTAATCAGCAACAATAGATCAAAGATCATTAAACATGTTGTAGTATAGGGTACGCAAACATAACAATTTACTGTAATTCCAGAATCCCGATGTCCCCGATGTCTGAACATACCAAGCACTAATTCATCTATAGGTATAGGCTACTGTAATTTCTGAAATCAAATTTAAAAACGTCCTTTGGAATGGTTGAATAAATTCATTAATGCATATTCACATAGCTACTGAAATGGTAGCTGTCACACTTAGGCTATATTTATGTAGTCCTACAGTCATGTTCGTTAATAAGCAACGTTAATGTCCAAGCAAATAAATAAAGCTGTTTCCCTGATTTAAATTGCTGAATTTTTATGTAGGATATGAACCACAAAAATGGACTGGCGTTTTGTTATCCATTGTAGGATGCTATGTCCTTTGTGTGCTAATAGCCTACTGAAGCACACACAATTTAGGTTAAATATCTTGCATTGGGGCATCATTATCTTGGGGAAATTCATATAAGGCATAGCTACGCATCATCACTGTTGCCTCTGTGGGCGTGAGCGTGATGATGTCACCCAAAAATGTGAAAAAACTTCCACAGTAGCATACATCGATGTATGCTTCGCCGGAGGGGAGGAAAAGCCGAGTTTGAAGCCGCTTCCCTGTCTTCTACACTATTGGGACAGTGGAGGGAGGGAGGAACGAAAGATCGGTTTCCAGGGCATGGAGTAGAGGAGTGGTAGTGGAGGAGGAAAGGTTGCATTTTTTGACTATTGGAACGCACCCCAGGTAACTACACAACACAAAGTTCTACCAAAGTTCAGTTGTGCTTTAAGCAACATTAACGTGCACGCAAATAAATAAAGCTGCTTCCTCGTCTTAAATTGCCGAATTTGTAGCTATGCAGGATATGACCATAAAAACTAACTGGCATTTTGTTATCCGATGTAGCAATCAAAATTCTATATGTCCTATGTGTGATGATAACCTACTGAAGCACACACAATTTAGGCTAAATATCTTGCATTGGGGCATCATTATTTTGGGGAAATTCATATAAGGCATAGCTACACATCATCAGTGTTGCCATCTTTCAATCTCGGTGGGGGTGAACATGATGATGTCACCTAAAAATGTGAAAAAATTTCCACAGTAGGAAACACTGATGTATACTTTGCCGGAAGGGAGGAGAAGCCGAGTTTGAAGCGCTTCGCTTGTCTTCTCCAATATTGGGACAGTGGAGGAGAGGAGGTGGTCATGGAGGAAAGGAGGGTGCATTTTTCAAGTATTGGGACGCAACAATCTCTCTCTGACCTGAGGGATGTGGAGTGTTGCGTTGGTATCCTGCAGCGCCCCCGGTGGTGTGGTGGGCCAATGCGGATAGTAGGGGTTGGTGGTGCCAGTGCAGCACAGGTAGAGCAGAATGGCCATGTTAAAGGGGTACACGCTGACTGGCAGATCCCAGCGGTCCAGCAGAGCACCGAGACCACTGTAGAGAAACGTGCTGAGGGCAGAGCACACACACCCATGTGAGTGTGTGTGTGTGTGTGTGTGTGTGTGTGTGTGTGTGAGAGAGAGCGAGATGATGTATGTGTCTGTGTGTGTGTCTGTGTGTGTGTGTGTGTGTGTGTGTGTGTGTGTGTGTGTGTGTGTGTGTGTGTGTGTGTGTGAGAGTGTGTGTGAGAGAGAGAGATGATGTATGTGTCTGTGTGTGTGTGTGTGTGTGTGTGTGTGTGTGTGTGTGTGTGTGAGAGTGTGTGTGAGAGTGTGTGAGAGTGTGTGTGTCTCACCATGTAGCTCCTGTCAGGCATGCTGGCAGTAGTAGCCACCAGTACCAATCCCCTGCAGAGCTGAAGACACCAATCAGAAGAGCCACCAACATCCCATTAAAGCCATGGAGTCCCCCTGCCACCTCATCACTGCCACACACACACACACATACATGCACACGCACACATACATGTAGACAAACACACACACACATATGCACCCCCACGCACACAGACACACACACACACACACACACACACACACACATATGCACCCATACACACGCGCACACAGCCATATGCACCCATACACACATACACACACACACACATACATGCACACGCACATACACAAAGAAGAAAGATTAAGTTTAGTGAACTTGTTTCTGAACAAATGTCTCTCCTTAAAATAACATTCATCGGCTTGACAGTAACAGTTATCAGTGGCTTCACAAAATCACTGTGTTTTTACTGTAATATAACTGCTTTGGCAATGCTGTTTGATCTGGCATGTCATTAGAGCACATTTTGAGAGTGTGTGGGTGTGTGTGTGCATACATGTATTTGTGTGTGTGTGTGTGTGTGTGTGTGCGTGCGTGCATGTGTGTTTGAGTGTGAATATGTGTGCAAGTGTGTGTGTGTGTGTGTGTGTGTGTGTATACCTGTCCTGGCCGATAATGAGGGCGGTGAGTGTGGATGCCAGCAGACCCAGCAACCCCAGTAGAGCCTGCCAGGGACTGGCCATGAGCAGCGCTCCCAGGATCAGAGCTCCACTGATGGGGTTATTTGCCAGAATCACCCTGGCTACCCCTCTTAGGCACCACTCCACAAACTGCAGCAAGAAAGGCTTTTCTGAGAAGAACAATGCACACACTACTAAGCCATTTATCCACTACAGCATCCATAGTCCATGCAACTCATTTACACACTACAGTGTCCATACAACTCATTTACACACTACAGTGTCCATACAACTCATTTACACACTACAGTGTCCATACAACTCATTTATGCACTACAACGTACATACAACTCATTTATGCACTACAGCGTCCATGCAACTCATTTACACACTACAGTGTCCATACAACTCATTTACACACTACAGTGTCCATACAACTCATTTATGCACTACAACGTACATACAACTCATTTATGCACTACAGCGTCCATGCAACTCATTTACACACTACAGTGTCCATACAACTCATTTATGCACTACAACGTACATACAACTCATTTACACACTACAGTGTCCATACAACTCATTTACACACTACAGTGTCCATACAACTCATTTACACACTACAGTGTCCATACAACTAATTTACACACTACAGTGTCCATACAACTCATTTACGCACTACAGCGTCCATACAACTAATTTATGCACTACAGCGTCCATACAACTCATTTACACACTACAGTGTCCATACAACTAATTTACACACTACAGTGTCTATACAACTCATTTACACACTACAGTGTCCATACAACTCATTTACACACTACAGTGTCCATACAACTAATTTACACACTACAGTGTCCATACAACTAATTTACACACTACAGCGTCCATAGAAATAATTTATGCACTACAGCGTCCATACAACTAATTTACACACTACAGCGTCCATACAACTCATTTACACACTACAGTGTCCATACAACTGATTTACACACTACAGTGTCCATACAACTCATTTACACACTACAGTGTCCATACAACTAATTTACACACTACAGTGTCCATACAACTCATTTACACACTACAGCGTCCATACAACTAATTTACACACTACATCGTCCATACAACTAATTTACACACTACAGCGTCCATACAACTAATTTATGCACTACAACGTCCATACAACTAATTTATGCACTACAGCGTCCATACAACTAATTTATGCACTACAACGTCCATACAACTAATTTATGCACTACAGCGTCCATACAACTCATTTATGCACTACAGCGTCCATAGTCCATGCAACTAATTTATGCACTACAGCGTCCATACAACTAATTTACACACTACAGCGTCCATACAACTAATTTATGCACTACAGCGTCCATGCAACTCATTTATGCACTACAGCGTCCATGCAACTCATTTACACACTACAACGTCCATAGTCCATACAACTAATTTATGCACTACAGCGTCCATACAACTAATTTATGCACTACAGCGTCCATACAACTAATTTATGCACTACAGCGTCCATGCAACTCATTTACACACTACAGCGTCCATACAACTAATTTACACACTACAGCGTCCATAGTCCATACAACTAATTTATGCACTACAGCGTCCATAGTCCATACAACTAATTTACACACTACAGCGTCCATACAACTAATTTATGCACTACAGCGTCCATGCAACTCATTTACACACTACAGCGTCCATAGAACTAATTTACACACTACAGCGTCCATAGTCCATACAACTAATTTATGCACTACAGCGTCCATACAACTAATTTACACACTACAGCGTCCATAGTCCATACAACTAATTTACACACTACAGCGTCCATACAACTAATTTATGCACTACAGCGTCCATACAACTAATTTACACACTACAGCGTCCATAGTCCATACAACTAATTTATGCACTACAGCGTCCATACAACTAATTTATGCACTACAGCGTCCATACAACTAATTTATGCACTACAGCGTCCATGCAACTCATTTACACACTACAGCGTCCATACAACTAATTTACACACTACAGCGTCCATAGTCCATACAACTAATTTATGCACTACAGCGTCCATACAACTAATTTATGCACTACAGCGTCCATACAACTCATTTACACACTACAGCATCCATAGTCCATACAATTAATTTATGCACTACAGCGTCCATGCAACTCATTTACACACTACAGCATCCATACAACTAATTTACACACTACAGCGTCCATACAACTAATTTACACACTACAGCGTCCATAGTCCATACAACTAATTTATGCACTACAGCGTCCATGCAACTCATTTACACACTACAGCGTCCATAGTCCATACAACTAATTTACACACTACAGCGTCCATACAACTAATTTACACACTACAGCGTCCATAGTCCATACAACTAATTTACACACTACAGCGTCCATACAACTAATTTACACACTACAGCGTCCATACAACTAATTTATGCACTACAGCGTCCATACAATTAATTTATGCACTACAGCGTCCATACAACTAATTTATGCACTACAGCATCCATACAACTAATTTATGCACTACAGCGTCCATACAACTAATTTATGCACTACAGCGTCCATACAACTAATTTATGCACTACAGCGTCCATACAACTAATTTATGCACTACAGCGTCCATACAACTAATTTATGCACTACAGCGTCCATACAACTAATTTATGCACTACAGCGTCCATACAATTAATTTACACACTACAGCGTCCATACAACTAATTTATGCACTACAGCGTCCATACAACTAATTTATGCACTACAGCGTCCATACAACTAATTTATGCACTACAGCGTCCATACAACTAATTTATGCACTACAGCGTCCATGCAACTCATTTACACACTACAGCGTCCATAGTCCATACAACTAATTTATGCACTACAGCGTCCATACAATTAATTTATGCACTACAGCGTCCATACAACTAATTTATGCACTACAGCGTCCATACAACTCATTTATGCACTACAGCGTCCATGCAACTCATTTACACACTACAGCGTCCATAGTCCATACAACTAATTTATGCACTACAGCGTCCATACAACTAATTTATGCACTACAGCGTCCATACAACTAATTTATGCACTACAGCGTCCATGCAACTAATTTATGCACTACAGCGTCCATACAACTAATTTACACACTACAGCGTCCATTACATTACATTACATTTATTTAGCAGATGGTTTTATCCAAAGCGACGTACAGTAAGTGCGTACAGAGACATCATCAAGATCTACAGAACAGACAAGGCAAAGCACATCCTTCGCATAATGTAGCAGCTATCCCTAGCAATGAACGTCGACTGTAGTTCACAGTAAGCTGTGGGCAAATCAGCAACACCACACTTCCATTCCAAATACTAGTATAAACTATAATAAACAGACAGGAAAACACAGGGAACTAGTAAACAGGGAACTGATATTCCTAGGTGAGGATATCAGTCAAGGTGGAGTCTGAAGAGGTGTGTCTTCAGGCCTCGACGGAATGCAGGCAGGGTTGGAGTAGAACGTAGGGGAATGGGAAGTTCATTCCACCACTGAGGAGCTAATGTGGAAAAACTCTGCAGTCGGAACAAGCGAGAGCCTTTGACACGGAGGGGGGGAAGTGCCAGTCGCCCTGCTGTAGAAGAGCGAAGTGGTCGAGCAGGAACATAGTGAAAAACACGATACTTAGCCTACCCGACGGTAGATTGACAACGCTGGTCTGATTGCACTCTGAACTAGGAATTCAAAACACGCTATTTATTCACTCTAGCAACACAAAAGACTAGCAGCTGACCTAGAAAGACAAAGCAAGTAAACAAGTGACCGGTAATGCTGCAATTTACATTAACTAAACCGTGACTACACTACAAACAGTTCAATCAGCTAACGCACAGCTGAACCAAATGAAAAACACGATACTTAGCCTACCCGACGGTAGATTGACAACGCTGGTCTGATTGCACTCCATAGTCGATACAACTAATTTATGCACTACAGCGTCCATGCAACTCATTTACACACTACAGCGTCCATAGTCCATACAACTAATTTATGCACTACAGTGTCCATACAACTAATTTATGCACTACAGTGTCCATGCAACTCATTTACACACTACAGCGTCCATAGTCCATACAACTAATTTATGCACTACAGCGTCCATGCAACTCATTTATGCACTACAACGTCCATAGTCCATACAACTAATTTATGCACTACAGCGTCCATGCAACTCATTTATGCACTACAGTGTCCATGCAACTCATTTACACACTACAACGTCCATAGTCCATACAACTAATTTATGCACTACAGCGTCCATGCAACTCATTTACACACTACAACGTCCATAGTCCATACAACTAATTTACACACTACAGCGTCCATAGTCCATACAACTCATTTATGCAGTACAGCGTCCATGCAACTCATTTATGCACTACAACGTACATACAACTCATTTATGCACTACAGTGTCCATACAACTCATTTACGCACTACAGTGTCCATAGTCCATGCAACTCATTTACACACTACAGTGTCCATAGTCCATACAACTAATTTACACACTACAGTGTCCATAGTCCATACAACTCATTTACACACTACAGTGTCCATACATCTCATTTACGCACTACAGTGTCCATAGTCCATACAACTAATTTACGCACTACAGTGTCCATCGTCCATACAACTCATTTACACACTACAGTGTCCATACAAGTAATTTATGCACTACAGCGTCCATAGTCCACACAACTAATTTACACACTACAGCGTCCATAGTCCATACAACTCATTCACACACTACAGCGTCCATACAACTCATTTACACACTACAGCGTACATACAACTCATTTATGCACTACAACGTACATACAACTCATTTATGCACTACAGTGTCCATACAACTCTTTTACACACTACAGCGTTCATACAATTGATTTACACACTACAGCATCCATACAACTCATTTACACACTACAGTGTCCATACAACTCATTTACACACTACAGTGTCCATACAACTCATTTACACACTACAGTGTCCATAACTCATTTACACACTACAGCGTACATACAACTCATTTACGTAGTACTGCATATACATGAAACTCAGTTACACACTAGAGCTGAAGTCTTCAACTGGGGGTCCTTGAAGTTACTGTAAGGGGTCCCTGGCCAGACTTGATATGCAATGACTATATGTCGGTTTATATATAAAACTTTTTAAAATACCCTTAAATAATGTGATAACCCATTTTTAACTTATAAAGGGGGGTCCCCTGGATGGCTCTGAACCTAGGTGGGTGGCCCTGGATCAGAAATGATTGAAACCCCCTGCAATACAGCATGCATGCAGCATTTACATACTGTATGCATACAAATATGTTACACACTAGAGCATGCAAACAACTCATTTACACACTCTTACATCCAAACAACTTATTTAAACAACAGAGCATGCATACAACGTTGTTACACTAAAGCATGCAAACAAATCAGTTGCACATTAGACCATGTATCCAATTAATTTACACAGTTGCATTGAATTAAATTACAATTACATTAATTTCACTCGTAATTTCACTCTGCGGAAAGATCTCCTTGCTCCGTGCTCATGATCTGTAGTGTGTTTGCAGTAATAATGTATTTAAGTCATAAGATAACACATAATTTAGAAATGCATTGTTTAATGTTTCTGTGCCCTGTGCTCCTGCTCACACAGAGTTATGGTTTATGGTGACAATCGTAAAATGCTATGTGACTGAAATTCCACGATTTATTTTAAGCACTTAATGTAATTTGAAAAGTTACATTTACTCAAATTTCCCGAACAATGCTGGAAACATTGTTACCAGTATAATTTGTTATGTTTAAAAACAGTTTTATTCCTCTACTATGATAGTTAGGCTACTGACCAAATTCTAATTCTGACCAAAGAATACAATTTAAAATCGGCTCAATTCAACTGCAAAATTTGGTAATAAAAAAAAAAAACTCTCTCTTTTGTTTTAATTCTTTGTTTGTTTGAAATTAATAAATAAATAAAACACCTTACTTTCCATAAATTTCCGAAACTCAGCCATGTCGCCGGTACAATAGAGAAGGCCGCGCATGATGCGCTGGCGCGTGCCACTGGAACCGTCCCGAGGGGCGTTTTTATCGGAAACCCACATCATAAAGCTGAAGCGCGCGCTGCAGGGATACTATTCCACTGTCCTCTCCAGAGAGACGGGTAAATGCGATGGCCTTTTAAAGCAATCCGCCAAGTAACGCGCTAGCGGAGGCTATGGGCGAGTGGGCAAAGTCCGTATATAGTGGAGGCTTGGCGTTTGGACGGATGCTCCCTTTCCGGTCTCTCAGTCTCGCTCTCCAAACTTCTCCAACTTGTTTGTTTAGTTTGGGGGCTTTGTTAGAGAGACTTACTTCTTTACCCAGTTTAACCATGTAAGTGGGTCAGAGCAATATGCAAAATAGTCTGCTTGATTCAAAACAAAAAAGGTGGCTTCTAAAGAATGTTTTTCAGCTCAAATCAAACAAAGAAAAAATGTATTATATTACAGGTTTTGGAAGTTTTAAAACCTCCTGCCTAGCTCAGGTTTTGAATCAATGTGTCCATCTTTTTTTGTTTATTCGTATAAGATCTACTGTTGGCAGTATAGAGTGAGCACCATAATTCATTGGACAGTGATACATTTTTTGTTATTTTGGTTCTGTACTCTAGCAGTTTGAGTTTCAAAGGATACAATGACAATGAGGTTGAAGTGCAGACTGTCAGCTTTAATTTGAATGTATTTTCATCCATATCGGATGAACCATTTAGAAAATATAGAACCTTTTGTACATAGTCCCCCCATTTTCAGGCATCAAAAAATATTGGACAGTTTAACATAATGTAGAATAAAGTAATCATTTTTAATATTTGGTCGCATATCCTTTGCATGCCATGACTTCCTGACGTCTGTGACCCAACAATATCAAAATACTATTGATATCTTATTTTCTGGTACTACAAGTGATACTATAACCTATAAGCATTTGAATGGATCTCTATGGGAATTGGGGGGATCCATTCAAATGCAGAGAGGTTATAGTATTGCTTATAAAAGTACCAGAAAATAAGATATCAAGAGTCTTTTGATATTGTTGGGTCACGGACATCAGGAAGTTATGAAAAGACTGAAAAATTATGATTTTTTCCTGTTTTAAAACAGATTTGACTTCCGTTCATTTTAAAATGTCTTTTTCACTTGGTGCAGTTAATAGCACACTTCCAGGTTTTTTATCAAATTGTGCAGATTTGCTCTTTACCAAACCTGTTTCTCTGTGATGTGAGATCATTCAGAGATATGTGAAATGGGTATAGGTACAGGTGCTGTGGCTCTGAGGTATAGGTGGAATGGACAGTTATAGGTAACGCCAAGGTATTCATCACCTGCCACTGTCGCTCAGAGACTCTCAGTCATTTCCTTCCTCTGTTTTAAAAAAGGAATAAAGAGCTTATTAAACAACTCTCCGCTCTTCTGTGTTACTTAGATACCAACCGTCCCTGAGTTAATCATTCAGTGAGATAGAGATGGAGACAGAGAGAGATGGAATGAAAAAGGGATATATAGAGAGAAAGCAGAAGGGCAGGGAGAGTGAGCGATAGAACTTTTTTCAATCTTTTATTTTAACAATTTTTTTGTGTTGCATTATCATGTCAATAAAACATATATGAATCAGAGAGAGAGATGGGTGGAGAGAGTTATGGAGAGAAAGAGAGGGATAGAGGGTAAAGAAAGAGTGATGGAGAGGAGAGAAAGAAAGTGATGGAAAGGAGAGAAAGAGAGGGATGTAGAAGACAGAGAGAGGGTTTTCTTGTATATCTACTCTACTGATACTGTAGTGATGTCTGACTGACCAGATCCTCCCATTGTGGACAGAGAATGAGGGCTTCCTCGCTGCATCACCATGGAGACACAGCTCTGATACCCCCGGGCCTGTGTATGACTAATACTGCGGGAAGCTTTATGTGATCGATAGCATCTGCAGTCTGAGATTGAGAATGCCTGTGTATCATGTGCTTCTCTCTGAGTTTGATTGAGGATGCCTGTGTAACATGTGCTGCTCTCTGAGTTTGACTGAGGATGCCTATATCAATTGTGCTCCCCCTCTTTCAGTTTGATTGTGCTTGCCTGTGTAACATATGCTTCTCTCAGAGTTTGACTGTGCAACATGTGCTTCTCTCAGAGTTTGACTGAGGATGCCTTGGAGCCAGTTGTGTTGGGTTTATGAGGGTACTAACTGCGGCCCTTGGGTGAGCATCTCTCATGACATCATAAGCTGGAGGGGAGACGTAATATAACATTGGGTGGATTCCAATCGCTTATTTTATCTGTCCTCGTCTCCTTGGTCCTTGCCTGACCTGGAAATCGATTGAGGTTCGCCGTCTTTAAGGACATTCCAAACCACTAAATGCTCCTTGGAGGAGCAAGGAGTGGGGAACGACGAGGATTCTTCAGTGAGGAAGCACAAGTGTAGCCTTTGCGGAAGCCTTTTCTCAGAGCGTGTGACGTGTATAAATTATCCACCACTCTCCACATCTGCCATGTCGCTGGCACACCCCTACACAAATGCAATTTTACAGTTCCTTTCCATTTATTAAAAAGCGCTAATCCATAATGACACTCATTCTTTATAACTAACAAAAGCACCATTTATTCATTAAAAAATAAGCTAAAAAGCATTATAGTTAAGCACGTGAGCATAATATGACGATGGCGCTTGATTGAGCAAGGATGTTCCATTTGCCTAATACATGTTGCCTCGTTTCCTCCACCCTCATATCTGATCCTTGCATCCTTTCCTCTTCGTCCTCTGTTGCGTGCGAGGAAAGGATAGAAGGAGTAAATATAAGTGATTGGAATGAACCCATTGTGGGTTTGAGCCTCTGCCCTATCGTTAGGGTCAGAGGGTCAGAGGTCAGTTTCATCAGTCAGGGCCTGATGGGCAATGGATTAATCAGTGGTGAAGCACAGCAGGGCTGTTTTTCATTCTCATACATCTTCTTTTCTCCAAAGTAAACCTCTCGGGTGGGGTCATGGTGGGAGGAGCCTACACAATGATGTTTGCTTTCCCTGGCTCAGTGATCACTCAGGTGTGCTATTCAAGCCTTATGAGAGCCATTTTTGGGGAATTAAGTTACGTGCACATTCATGGACTATTTAAACTAACAGTACAACAGTAAAACTAAAGTTATAGGCCTTCTGCATGCATAGGCTAAAGGTCAGTGCTAGTTATGCTGACAGTGCATGTATGAAACCCATTTGGCTAGCTGTAAATTGATTGTGATGAATCAATAAAATAACCTATTCAATTGGCACCTGCTGCAATTCTGTAAATGCCTTCCTTAGTGTGCTGTTTATTACAAATTTTATAAAGCCATTTAGGAGTTTTTTCAGGGCAAGGCCCACTTTACGCACAGCATGGCACATGGTGGCTTTGCTGAGGCTCTCTGCATCGCCAACGGTGTACAAAAGGTGCCACGTCTTGCCAAAAAACGCAACAAACTTACTGTGCACGGTCTGTACTACACTAATGGACTGATTGCAATGAGTTTCATTTGCGATATCAACGTCTAGCAAATTGCAAATGTAGATGAATCCCTCCCTGGAAAATCTGTAGCATTCATAGAGATGCTCATCTGGATAACTGACTGTATCCATCTCAGAATACCCTCCCTGCTCGATACGCTCTCCTTACTATTTGTGCCCCCTCATCTACAGGGTTGTCAGTGAGCAGACATACCATGATTGAAACAGAACCAGTCAGACACATTTGTTTTTAAACACTACATAATTGGGTCCAATATTTCCATTAACGACGATCTATGTTGCGAATATTTCTATGTCGGCGACTCGTAGGTACACAGACCCCTATGCCTAGTTTACGCCTCTAAAATATTACAGAATGGCTTTTTTGAGAGATCCTACAAATATATTAATATGTCTGTGACCAAAACCATTAGTCAAAATAAAACTTTATACATAATATTCTCTTGAGTCTTTGAGTGACAGAAACCCTTTTTATCAACAAGAACCAGTTATAATGCTATATAACTGCCAAGATTTTTTACATTGGAATGTTTGAATGTCCAATCGCACGCTCACATTGCTATACTCATCACAACCTTCTTTGTCGATTTGGTAGAGTGCTGACATGTTCCCTCCTCTGTATCTTACCACACTGCTGTTTACAAGTCAGACTTGCACAGATATGAGTGGGAGGAAGATGTTTCATGTGCAGCTCAACAGGCAAACTGACAGGCCCCCAGTCGATCGGCGGGGGTCGCTGGTGTGTGCGTGTGTGTGTGTGTGTGTGTGTGTGTGTGATGAGATGCTGTTATCCTGGCCAACTGAAACCCTCCCATCCCTGGGTGACACTACAGTCAACTCTGTGTTGACCTGCAGGGCTACAGGCCACGAGCGCCAGTGACACGGTCCCATATGTGCACTAGAGCAGCGCCTTGACAGGATGAGCCAGACAGCGGTTAATGTTGTAATAATTTAGCTTGCGTGCATATAGGTAGAGGTTAGGCCTGCAGCACGGGCAACACATTTTTTTAAAGAGAAAAACTTCAATTTGTTAAATTTGAGCTCCGAATAAAGGAGGTGTGGGGAGGTGCAGTAGAGTGAAGAGAGGAGTCCACTGAGCTATGTGTGTGGCTCCTCCCTCCGTTTGGCCCTGCCCTGAATGTGTGTCAGTGGGGACACGCAGCCGGCCAATCAGCAGAGAGCAGCGGCTGTCTCTGTGGCTCCGGGAGCAAGTGTGCAAAGACGCGTTCTGAGACCAGCGAAATGTCACCCCCACCCCACCCACAGCCCTCTGCCTCCCATCCATCAGTTCTCTCTGAGTCATCGCCCCACAACCATATCTGATTACTAATCACCCCAATCAATGGCTCCCCATGCAGTGTGTATGTGGGTGGGTGCGTGTGATGCGTGTGTGTGAATGGGTGTGTATATATGTGTGTGTATATATGCATGTGGGTGGGTGTGTACTGTATACAGTATATATATATATATATATATACACAGTATGTGTGTGTGTGTGTGTGTGTGTGTGTGTGGGAGAGCTGCTGACTCGGCACACTTCACACTGCAACCCTAATTAGCGATTCTCCCAGTGGCTGCTGGCGATCGTTAGCCACACGGCAGGCCACGGCCTGACGTTGATCAGCTCTGAGGTGTTGCGTGTTCCTGTGCCGAAACATCCTGCCCCTGGTGACCTCCCTCTTGCCTGGGTCGTCGATCCCTCTCAGGGAACACGTCAAGCAGATAATGGAGACTTTGTATCACTGCTGAGATTGCCTTGGTTTCTAACATGTGGATGGAGTCTGCCACGCCTGTCACCCAATCTTTAAACACAAAGAAAGCCATCAATTTAAATGAGCGTAAACTGGGCCATCCCTGCCATTGAAACACACAATAGGAGACACAGGGGTTACACAGCAGGAATGTGGCTAAGACTAAAAACACACACTCACACGCAAACACACACACACACACACACGCGTATGCAAACACACAAACCCACACACATGGGCTCACATACACACACACACACACACACACACATACAAACCCACACACAGGCTCACAAACACACACACACACACACACACACACACACACACACACACACACACACACACACACACTCTCACATATGCGCACACACACACACACACACACACACACACACACACATACATACGCACACACACACACACGCATTTGAATTCTTTATGTAGGTCCACATTTATAAAATACATTATAAGGGCCCAAATATATTTCAGTTGTCATTCACTTGTGTAGCAGTACATAGATATAATAGATATACCAATATAAATATAACACTTCAAAAAATCACCACTAAGGCAATTGCATCTCAGTTATGAACACTGTAATACAGCGAGTTATGGATACAATGGAAACATCTTCTCCATATACAGCGACTGCCAATAATGGAGGAAACTGAACAATATTTTGCGGGTTGCTTTGCTTTCCATTTAGCCAACCCCATTATTCTTAAACCTCTGACCACAGGCTTGTGGATTTAGCCAAGCCTTCCAAAAATAAAAACTAGGAGCTGACACTTGTAACCTAGTTATGTAATGGCTTGTAGTAATGGCTGGTACTTGTTGTTTAGTAAGATCTGCTTCTTCTAAACTTGAATCAAGGGCAGGGTCGGCGTCAGGGGCGGGCCTTGGGGGGCAAAGCCCGCCCACCAGACTGCTGGTGCCCCCCCTGACAAAACTGTATAATGATACATACCTTTATCCATGTGGGGGAAAAATTCAATTTCAATAAACCAGTAATTCAGATGTATTATGTTTTACTGTTTTTAATTGTTATTTTTTAAATATAATTTTTAATTTTATATTCTAAAACTGTTTACACAAAATACAATAACCTACAGTAGGCTACTACTATGATTGAATTGCCTCAGACCCTATCATCTTTGAGGTTTCACTAATTGACTCCTCCCTCGCTGTTTGCATAAAAAAAACGGTGGGCTAATCATGCGGGTTCAGTTCAACTTTGAACAAAAAGTATAGCTAGGCGACAGTATGTCTATAGCTAGTAAATGATCGTTAAATTTAGTTGGTTAAATAAAAGTTTGTAGGCAAAATGGACATCCGAAAATGGCTTTCACGATCAGCGCCGTCAACAACCAGGAGATCTGAAGGAGACACGGCTGCGGCTAGCGTAGGCCTACAGCTCAACGTCGATAGCAGCCATACTCCAGCTAGCAATGCTACCGACTTTAATGAATCAGCCATCATTTTGGAAAAACAGGTTGGGACCAAAGAAGCCAATCCTTCCTCCGTTTCTTTTGGACCACAACCAGCGCCCCCAGGTGACATTGGCAGTGACAAACCGAATCAAATGATATTGGACAAATACCCAACACGTCTTTTTCAACGGAAAAGGCGTTCATTCGTGAGTAGCTACTTGGTTTAGCAATAGAGACTGGCGGATGCCGCATTTTGTTACCCATGCAGAAAGTTTCGCTCTGCTCGAGCTACTGTTGACTCAACTTTTATGATAAAGGGATATACGGATTGGAAACACGCTGTGGAACCCAACAAAGGTTTCCACAAGCATGGTATGTCCAAGGAGCATTCGACGTGCATGGCTATGTGGAAGGAGCGGGATAATCGGGCTGAAACTGGCAAGGAAATCTGCACACTTGTAAATGCAGATCAACTTAAAAAGAACCGGTACTATATGTCCGCTATTATTGGTGTAATTGAATTTCTCGTGGTTAATGAATTGCCTTTAAGAGGGAAGATGGAAGCCTTTGATGCCATGGCAGAGGGAAGAAGTGGGCTCTTTCTTTCATTATTTGACTACACAATCAAGAAAGACCATGAGTTAGCTGAGATTGTTAAAGCTATCCCCCGTAATGCTACTTACACTAGCCATGAAAATGCAGAACGACATTATAGGCATAATGAGCAGTGTGGTGACCGAAGCCATCGTTGGTGAAATAGGTGACTCTTGGTATACTATCAAAGTCGATGGGACTAAAGATCCAACTGGCTGTGAAAACGTGTCGATTGTTATTCGTTTTGTCTCAGAAACCAACGAAGTAACTGAACGTCTGCTTACTATGGCTACTGCTGATAAAGGTGATGCGCAAACTTTGACCGACACCATAATCGCAGAGCTGCGAAAAGCGGGACTGAGTACATCCAAGATTTTGAGTCAAGTTTATGACGGGGCTTCGTTTATGTCTGGTAGAAAAGGTGGCGTCCAAAAGCTCATGCAAGACAAGCTAGGCCGAGAAATACCGTACGTCCATTGTCTAAATCACCAGCTTCATCTCGTAGTTGTACATGCCATGTCAGCAGAGCAAGCTGTCGAAGATGTTTTTAATGTGTGTGGCACATTATACAATTTCTTCAGAAAACCTACTGTTGCGTTACATTACAAGGGTGAGCGGTTGAAGCGCTTGTTAGACCAAAGATGGACTGGTCACCTAGCCAGTGTATCGGTTATCCTTGCATCCTTTAATGAAATTACCTCACTACTCACCGAGATTGACGATCTACGGGCCTATGGCGCAGAAGTGAGGATGGAGGCAGTTGGGCTGCTGCGAGAGGTGTCTGAGCCCAGCTTCATGTTCATCGCTCAACTGGTACACAAGGTGCTAAAGCTACTGGACCCCCCGAACAAGCTACTTCAGGGAGAGGAGACTGACCTGTTGACGGGGCTGAAACTGGTGACAAGTGCTGCCGAGTGTGTGCGTGAACTCCGCTGCGAGGCCGAATTCACACAGCTGTGGGACACTGCCGTTGCAGCCACCGACCACGCAGTGACTGAACCTGTACCCACAAAACGGAGACGCTTGCTGAATAGGAACTTGGATAAGTACGTGGTTGAAGAGCCAGTCGGGTTAAAAAACAACGACAAAACGGAGCTATGGAGACTGTACTTTAGTACAATTGATGCGGTGCTTGGAGAGATGGACACGCGCTTCAGTGAGCGCAACACAAAGTTAGCAACTGCACTTGTTGCTCTGGATCCAGAAAGCGAGACATTTCTGGATATCAAAGCCATTAAGCACATCATGGACTTAACAAAGTCGACAATCGTTGAAGCAGAGTATGTCGTTGCAAAGAAATGTATCCGCACACAAATGGATGGAGAGGCAATCGATGGGAATTGGACCATTAAAGGGCTCCTGTCCGCACACAACAAAGCATTGGAGGCGATGCCAAGTGTTCTGGTGGCACTTAAACATGGCTTGACATTCGGAGCCTCCACTGCCATGTGTGAGAATTCATTCTCAACCCTCAAGAATGTCTTCACAGAACACAGACGCGCCATGCTCCATGCCTGTAAGGCTCAGCTGGTTCAGCTGGCCTTTGAAAAAGACCTAACAAGAAAGTGCAAAGATGAGTTGAAAGACGATGTACTGCGGAGGTTTCAAACGAGCACACGTCGCATCCAACTCTTCTAATGGTGAGTCCAGCTGTTTACTGATTTTTCTGCTGTTTTATTTTTCAGCATTGGTGCAGTTTTGCTTATTTACATTACAGTAAAAAAACTGGATTATTTGCGGCTCGGCCAATTTTATGTGGATATTGGAATTTTAGAAATGTGACAAATCTCATGCATTGACGGTCTAAAAACTTGAGTTATGCTATAGGGTAATGTGTATAGCAGCTACATATCGGTCGTGTTCGGTGTATTCAGTATGATTCTATTATATTACACCGGGGGTATTGTTTTCGCTCCTGTCTCTTTGTGGATGTGCTTTAAATCTAGATATCTAGTTTACAGTATGTTAGCTACTGTCTGGTGGGCCAGACAAATCGCGCCACCCGGTGTGTCTTTTGTGTAAACTGTCGGAACGGCTCACTTTCTTTCAAATTGGTCAACGCTCGACTTCACAGCGCGAGGTCAAAGTTTTAGCCCCAAGCATACTGTAGGCTACATACGGCACGGTCGCTGCATCTCTGTTATTCGAGTTCTATTCTATTCTATTCTCTTCTAATCTACTCTATATTAGTTGAACTGTGCTATGCCCCTCCCCTCTGCAAAATGTACTGTATGTATAATGAGTTTGTAAGTTTGGTCTCGGATTTGCCCCCCCATGAAAACCAAATGCCCACCCATTTCATTCATTCTGGCGCCGACCCTGGATACAGACCATAACACATTTATTACCATCGCTTCCGATACAGGCCATAGCGCATTTATTACAATCGCTTCCCATACAGACCATAGCGCATTTATTACCATCGCTTTCTATGCAGACCATAGCGCATTTATTACCATCGCTTCCTATACAGGCCATAGCGCATTTATTACCATCGCTTCCGATACAGACCATAGCACAATTATTAGCATCGCTTCCTATACAGGCTATAGCGTATTTATTACCATCGCTTCCCATACAGGCCATAGCACATTTATTACCATCACTTCCGATACAGACCATAGCACAATTATTACCATCGCTTCCCATACAGACCATAGCACAATTATTACCATTGCTTCCGATACAGACCATAGCACAATTATTACCATCGCTTCCCATACAGACCATAGCACAATTATTACCATTGCTTCCGATACAGGCCATAGCACATTTATTACCATCGCTTCCGATACAGACCATAGCACAATTATTACCATCGCTTCCCATACAGACCATAGCACAATTATTACCATTGCTTCCGATACAGGCCATAGCACATTTATTACCATCACTTCCGATACAGACCATAGCACAATTATTACCATCGCTTCCCATACAGGCCATAGCACATTTATTACCATCGCTTCCGATACAGACCATAGCACAATTATTAGCATCGCTTCCTATACAGGCCATAGCGCATTTATTACCATCGCTTCCCATACAGGCCATAGCACATTTATTACCATCACTTCTGATACAGGCCATAGCGCATTTATTACCATCGCTTCCCATACAGACCATAGCGCATTTATTACAATCGCTTCCCATACAGGCCATAGCGCATTCATTACCATCGCTTCCGATACAGACCATAGCGCATTTATTACCACCGCTTACCATACAGACCACAGCACAATTATTACCATCGCTTCCCATACAGACCATAGCACAATTATTACCATCGCTTCCCATACAGACCATATCACAATTATTACCATCGCTTCCCATACAGACCATAGCACAATTATTACCATCGCTTCCGATACAGACCATAACACATTTATTACCATCGCTTCCAATACAGGCCATAGCGCATTTATTACAATCGCTTCCCATACAGGCCATAGCACAATTATTAACATCGCTTCCGATACAGGCCATAGCGCAATTATTACAATCGCTTCCCATACAGACCATAGCGCATTTATTACCATCGCTTACCATACAGACCACAGCACAATTATTACCATCGCTTCCCATACAGACCATAGCACAATTATTACAATCGCTTCCCATACAGGCCATAGCGCATTTATTACCATCGCGTCCCATACAGACCATAGCACAATTATTACCATCACTTCCGATACAGGCCATACGCATTTATTACCATCGCTTCCTATACAGACCATAGCGCATTTATTACCATCGCTTCCTATACAGACCATAACACATTTATTACCATCGCTTCCTATACAGACCATAGCGCATTTATTACCATCGCTTCCTATACAGACCATAACGCATTTATTACCATCGCTTCCTGTACAGACCATAGCACAATTATTAGCATCGCTTCCTATACAGACCATAGCGCATTTATTACCATCGCTTCCTATACAGACCATAGCGCATTTATTACCATCGCTTCCCATACAGACCATAGCACAATTATTAGCATCGCTTCCCATACAGGCCATAGCGCATTTATTACCATCGCTTCCTATACAGACCATAACGCATTTATTACCATCGCTTCCTATACAGACCATAGCGCATTTATTACCATCGCTTCCTATACAGACCATAGCGCATTTATTACCATCGCTTCCCATACAGACCATAGCACAATTATTAGCATCGCTTCCCATACAGACCATAGTGCATTTATTACCATCGCTTCCCATACAGACCATAGCACAATTATTACCATCGCTTCCCATACAGGCCATAGCGCATTTATTACCATCGCTTCCTATACAGACCATAACGCATTTATTACCATCGCTTCCTATACAGACCATAGCGCATTTATTACCATCGCTTCCTATACAGACCATAGCGCATTTATTACCATCGCTTCCCATACAGACCATAGCACAATTATTAGCATCGCTTCCCATACAGACCATAGTGCATTTATTACCATCGCTTCCCATACAGACCATAGCACAATTATTACCATCGCTTCCCATACAGACCATAGTGCATTTATTACCATCGCTTCCTATACAGATCATAACGCATTTATTACCATCGCTTCCTATACAGACCATAGCACAATTATTAGCATCGCTTCCTATACAGGCCATAGCGCATTTATTACCATCGCTTCCTATACAGGCCATAGCACATTTATTACCATCGCTTCCTATACAGACCATAGCGCATTTATTACCATCGCTTCCTATACAGACCATAACACATTTATTACCATCGCTTCCTATACAGACCATAGCGCATTTATTACCATCGCTTCCTATACAGACCATAACGCATTTATTACCATCGCTTCCTATACAGACCATAGCACAATTATTAGCATCACTTCCTATACAGACCATAGCGCATTTATTGCCATCGCTTCCTATACAGACCATAGCGCATTTATTACCATCGCTTCCCATACAGACCATAGCACAATTATTAGCATCGCTTCCCATACAGGCCATAGCGCATTTATTACCATCGCTTCCCATACAGACCATAGCACAATTATTACCATCGCTTCCTATGCAGGCCATAGCGCATTTATTACCATCGCTTCCTATACAGACCATAACGCATTTATTACCATCGCTTCCTATACAGACCATAACGCATTTATTACCATCGCTTCCTATACAGACCATAGCGCATTTATTACCATCGCTTCCTATACAGACCATAACGCATTTATTACCATCGCTTCCTATACAGACCATAACGCATTTATTACCATCGCTTCCTATACAGACCATAGCGCATTTATTACCATCGCTTCCTATACAGGCCATAGTGCATTTATTACCATCGCTTCCTATACAGACCATAACGCATTTATTACCATCGCTTCCGATACAGACCATAGCGCATTTATTACCATCACTTCCTATACAGGCCATAGCGCATTTATTACCATCGCTTCCTATACAGACCATAACGCATTTATTACCATCGCTTCCTATACAGACCATAACGCATTTATTACCATCGCTTCCTATACAGGCCATAGCGTATTTATTACCATCGCTTCCCATGCAGGCCATAGCGTATTTATTACCATCGCTTCCTATACAGACCATAACACATTTATTACCATCGCTTCCTATACAGACCATAACGCATTTATTACCATCGCTTCCTATACAGGCCATAGCGCATTTATTACCATCGTTTCCTATACAGGCCATAGCGCATTTATTACCATCGTTTCCTATACAGGCCATAACGCATTTATTACCATCGCTTCCTATACAGACCATAACGCATTTATTACCATCGCTTCCGATACATTACATTACATTACATTACATTTATTTAGCAGACGCTTTTATCCAAAGCGATACAGACCATAGCGCATTTATTACCATCACTTCCTATACAGGCCATAGCGCATTTATTACCATCGTTTCCTATACAGGCCATAGCATATTTATTACCATCGCTTCCTATACAGGCCATAGCGCATTTATTACCATCGTTTTCTATACAGGCCATCGCGCATTTATTACCATCGTTTCCTATACAGGCCATAGCGCATTTATTACCATCGCTTCCTATACAGACCATAACGCATTTATTACCATCGCTTCCGATACAGACCATAGCGCATTTATTACCATCACTTCCTATACAGGCCATAGCGCATTTATTACCATCGCTTCCTATACAGACCATAACGCATTTATTACCATCGCTTCCTATACAGACCATAGCGCATTTATTACCATCGTTTTCTATACAGGCCATCGCGCATTTATTACCATCGTTTCCTATACAGGCCATAGCGCATTTATTACCATCGCTTCCTATACAGGCCATAGCATATTTATTACCATCGCTTCCTATACAGGCCATAGCGCATTTATTACCATCGTTTTCTATACAGGCCATCGCGCATTTATTACCATCGTTTCCTATACAGGCCATAGCGCATTTATTACCATCGCTTCCTATACAGACCATAACGCATTTATTACCATCGCTTCCGATACAGACCATAGCGCATTTATTACCATCACTTCCTATACAGGCCATAGCGCATTTATTACCATCGCTTCCTATACAGACCATAACGCATTTATTACCATCGCTTCCTATACAGACCATAGCGCATTTATTACCATCGCTTCCTATACAGACCATAACGCATTTATTACCATCGCTTCCTATACAGACCATAGCGCATTTATTACCATCGCTTCCTATACAGACCATAACGCATTTATTACCATCGCTTCCTATACAGACCATAACGCATTTATTACCATCGCTTCCTATACAGACCATAGCGCATTTATTACCATCGCTTCCTATACAGGCCATAGTGCATTTATTACCATCGCTTCCTATACAGACCATAACGCATTTATTACCATCGCTTCCGATACAGACCATAGCGCATTTATTACCATCACTTCCTATACAGGCCATAGCGCATTTATTACCATCGCTTCCTATACAGACCATAACGCATTTATTACCATCGCTTCCTATACAGACCATAACGCATTTATTACCATCGCTTCCTATACAGGCCATAGCGTATTTATTACCATCGCTTCCCATGCAGGCCATAGCGTATTTATTACCATCGCTTCCTATACAGACCATAACACATTTATTACCATCGCTTCCTATACAGACCATAACGCATTTATTACCATCGCTTCCTATACAGGCCATAGCGCATTTATTACCATCGTTTCCTATACAGGCCATAGCGCATTTATTACCATCGTTTCCTATACAGGCCATAACGCATTTATTACCATCGCTTCCTATACAGACCATAACGCATTTATTACCATCGCTTCCGATACATTACATTACATTACATTACATTTATTTAGCAGACGCTTTTATCCAAAGCGATACAGACCATAGCGCATTTATTACCATCACTTCCTATACAGGCCATAGCGCATTTATTACCATCGTTTCCTATACAGGCCATAGCATATTTATTACCATCGCTTCCTATACAGGCCATAGCGCATTTATTACCATCGTTTTCTATACAGGCCATCGCGCATTTATTACCATCGTTTCCTATACAGGCCATAGCGCATTTATTACCATCGCTTCCTATACAGACCATAACGCATTTATTACCATCGCTTCCGATACAGACCATAGCGCATTTATTACCATCACTTCCTATACAGGCCATAGCGCATTTATTACCATCGCTTCCTATACAGACCATAACGCATTTATTACCATCGCTTCCTATACAGACCATAGCGCATTTATTACCATCGTTTTCTATACAGGCCATCGCGCATTTATTACCATCGTTTCCTATACAGGCCATAGCGCATTTATTACCATCGCTTCCTATACAGGCCATAGCATATTTATTACCATCGCTTCCTATACAGGCCATAGCGCATTTATTACCATCGTTTTCTATACAGGCCATCGCGCATTTATTACCATCGTTTCCTATACAGGCCATAGCGCATTTATTACCATCGCTTCCTATACAGACCATAACGCATTTATTACCATCGCTTCCGATACAGACCATAGCGCATTTATTACCATCACTTCCTATACAGGCCATAGCGCATTTATTACCATCGCTTCCTATACAGACCATAACGCATTTATTACCATCGCTTCCTATACAGACCATAGCGCATTTATTACCATCACTTCCTATACAGGCCATAGTGCATTTATTACCATCGCTTCCTATACAGACCATAGCGCATTTATTACCATCGCTTCCGATACAGACCATAACACATTTATTACCATCGCTTCCTATACAGACCATAGCGCATTTATTACCATCGCTTCCTATACAGACCATAACGCATTTATTACCATCGCTTCCTATACAGACCATAGCACAATTATTAGCATCGCTTCCTATACAGACCATAGCGAATTTATTACCATCGCTTCCTATACAGACCATAGCGCATTTATTACCATCGCTTCCCATACAGACCATAGCACAATTATTAGCATCGCTTCCCATACAGGCCATAGCGCATTTATTACCATCGCTTCCTATACAGACCATAACGCATTTATTACCATCGCTTCCTATACAGACCATAGCGCATTTATTACCATCGCTTCCTATACAGACCATAACGCATTTATTACCATCGCTTCCTATACAGACTATAACGCATTTATTACCATCGCTTCCTATACAGACCATAGCGCATTTATTACCATCACTTCCTATACAGACCATAGCGCATTTATTACCATCGCTTCCCATACAGACCATAGCACAATTATTAGCATCGCTTCCTATGCAGGCCATAGCGCATTTATTACCATCGCTTCCTATACAGACCATAACACATTTATTACCATCGCTTCCTATACAGACCATAACGCATTTATTATCATCGCTTCCGATACAGACCATAGCGCATTTATTACCATCACTTCCTATGCAGGCCATAGCGCATTTATTACCATCACTTCCTATGCAGGCCATAGCGCATTTATTACCATCACTTCCTATACAGACCATAACACATTTATTACCATCGCTTCCTATACAGACCATAACGCATTTATTATCATCGCTTCCGATACAGACCATAGCGCATTTATTACCATCACTTCCTATACAGACCATAGCGCATTTATTACCATCACTTCCTATACAGACCATAGCGCATTTATTACCATCACTTCCTATGCAGGCCATAGCGCATTTATTACCATCACTTCCTATACAGACCATAACACATTTATTACCATCGCTTCCTATACAGACCATAACGCATTTATTATCATCGCTTCCGATACAGACCATAGCGCATTTATTACCATCACTTCCTATGCAGACCATAGCGCATTTATTACCATCACTTCCTATGCAGGCCATAGCGCATTTATTACCATCGCTTCCTATACAGACCATAGCGCATTTATTACCATCGCTTCCTATACAGACCATAACGCATTTATTACCATCGCTTCCTATACAGACCATAGCGCATTTATTACCATCACTTCCTATGCAGGCCATAGCGCATTTATTACCATCGCTTCCTATACAGACCATAACACATTTATTACCATTGCTTCCTATACAGACCATAACGCATTTATTATCATCGCTTCCGATACAGACCATAGCGCATTTATTACCATCACTTCCTATACAGGCCATAGCGCATTTATTACCATCGTTTCCTATACAGGCCATAGCGCATTTATTACCATCGCTTCCTATGCAGGCCATAGCACATTTATTACCATCGCTTCCTATACAGGCCATAGCGCATTTATTACCATCGTTTCCTATACAGGCCATAGCGCATTTATTACCATCGTTTCCTATACAGGCCATAGCGCATTTATTACCATCGCTTCCTATACAGACCATAACGCATTTATTACCATCGCTTCCGATACAGACCATAGCGCATTTATTACCATCACTTCCTATACAGGCCATAGCGCATTTATTACCATCGTTTCCTATACAGGCCATAGCGCATTTATTACCATCGCTTCCGATACAGGCCATAGTGCATTTATTACCATCGTTTCCTATACAGGCCATAGCGCATTTATTACCATCACTTCCCATACAGGCCATAGCGCATTTATTACCATCGTTTCCTATACAGGCCATAGCGCATTTATTACCATCGCTTCCTATACAGGCCATAGCGCATTTATTACCATCGCTTCCTATGCAGGCCATAGCACATTTATTACCATCGTTTCCTATACAGGCCATAGCGCATTTATTACCATCGTTTCCTATACAGGCCATAGCGCATTTATTACCATCGCTTACTATACAGGCCATAGCGCATTTATTACCATCGCTTACCATACAGGCCATAGCGCATTTATTACCATCGCTTCCTATATAGGCCATAGCGCATTTATTACCATCGCTTCCTATACAGGCCATAACGCATTTATTACCATCGCTTCCCGTACAGGCCATAGCACAATTATTAGCATCGCTTCCCATACAGGCCATAGCACAATTATTACCATAGCTTCCTATATAGGCCATAGCGCATTTATTACCATAGCTTCCTATATAGGCCATAGCGCATTTATTACCATCGCTTCCTATGCAGGCCATAGCGCATTTATTACCATCGCTTACCATACAGACCATAGCACAATTATTACCATCGCTTCCTATATAGGCCATAGCGCATTTATTACCATCGCTTCCTATACAGGTCATAGCGCATTTATTACCATCGCTTCCTATACAGGCCATAACGCATTTATTACCATCGCTTCCTATACAGGCCATAGTACATTTATTTCCATCACTTCCCATACAGGCCATAGCACATTTATTACCATCGATTCCTATACAGGCCATAGCACATTTATTTCCATCACTTCCCATACAGGCCTTAGCACAATTATTACCATCGCTTCCTATACAGGCCATAGCACAATTATTACCATCGCTTCCTGTACAGACCATAGCACATTTATTACCATCGCTTCCTATACAGACCAAAGTGCATTTTCTACCATCGCTTCTCATACAGGCCACAGCACAATTATTACCATCGCTTCCCATACAGACCATAGAGATTGTGCTAATCTTTTACAGACGGGGGCTAACAACCCTGCAAAACTGTCCTGGAATCATAAACGTCTTTGACAACATTGCACCAGGGTTGATGCCATTTTCCACAGTCCTATTCAAAAAGAACCTATTCCCTCTGTTCCTCTCTCTCTCTCTCTTTCTCTCTTTTTTCTTTTTTCTTCCTCTTTCCCCTTTTAATTGTATTCAATTCACATTGAATTATTGGCCAAAACAATGTACATAATATGGGTGGTAAGGCTAACGATCATAAGTGTGGTTAATTTTTATTCAGGCAGCATCCCGGTGTCACTCATTAAAATGTACAGGCCCAGCATTGCTCATTAAAATGCATGGTCCCGGTGTTGGCTCCAAAGTCCAGCAGGCAGCTTAATGTGTGATTCCTGGAGATAGACGTGAGCCAGCCTCTCTGCCCCTCCCAGGGATGTGCAAAACTGAGGTTTACAAGCAGAGCATGAGACTAATAAATGGTGTGAAAAAGAGCATGAGGAGGAAGGAGACCAGAATGATTAGATCTGCAGGGGAATCAATAGAGAATATATGTCTGGGATTAGTTTACTGCTGGAGGAAGATCAATGCTTCCTACAGGGGAGGGAGTGGACAGAGCGGCATAGATGTGTGTGTGTGTGTGTGTGTGTGTGTGTTTGTGTGTGCGCGCACACTCACCCCATTTATTTGACTAATGGCTAGTCCTTAGCCCTTAGGAACAACTGCCAACCAGGGAGAATAATGCACTAATCAGGAGAGGGAGGGAGAGGGGAGGAGAGAAAAAAACAAGGCACGGAGTCAGCCTAACATTTTTGTATATCTCTACCAATTGGTGCGCATCAAATTAGTTAATCAATATCAAAGTTTTACTGCTGCATAGTTCAGCTCCTAGCCTTGATGTGAATGATACAGAAGCTGAATTTATCAGTGCAGATGACCTGGGTTTGCCATCACACACTGAAGAAGGTTTATAGTAACACTTGCATCTGTTGGAGTAAAACTGGGTCCTGGCAAAAATTTAAAAGCTTTCCAAAAAAAATTATAATAACTCACTAGAACATGCACTGATTTACAATTACCTTGGACTGGCAATCTGTAGGTCTGGAAGAGTCTGACTGTCTGCATCAGCAGAGAAAATCTGATAGAACTAGACAAAGATAAATATTCCCATTGTAATTTGGTACTTATTTTACCACAATGTGATTGTTCTTCTGTATGGAAAGGAAATATTGGGTCCACTCAGTAGGCAAGACTAACCTCAATGCGAATAACATCTGAGTGAGAATCCACGTCCATACCAGGAAGTAGCATAAGCAGCTATGTCTTTTCAAACTCCTTTTTATATGGTACACAGATTCCCTTTGTTAAAAGTATGTAAGGGGGGAGTGTAAGGTTCGAAGAACCAAGCGCCACAACCAAGGGATCTAAAAGTGTATATCGTGAGAAATACACCTCTAAGCGGACAGCACAAAACAACCCCAAAAGAGGGCAAACTCGGCGATCGCGAGTAATAAAACAACAAAAGAACCTCAAGCTGTCACACAAGAAGTGTATAATTGGAGGTGAGAGAAAAACAAAAGAAAGCCAGTGTAACAAGGGTGAAAGAAATTAAATAGAAATAGAACCTGTTACCTACAGCTCTAGGTGTGAAGGAGCTGAACAAAAGGTAACAGCTAGAGGAGTATAAAAGGATAGAGAGAAAAAGAAACAAAAGACTAAATAAATCTTTACCCTAACTCTTAACCGGACTACCTACGTTTCTTATTTGTAACAACCAGAAATGTAGAGACCGCTATCCTTTACCTTATCGACTTCGATGTCAAATAGCAAAGACAATATCGAAGCGTCGGAAATGCGGAAGTCCTGGGCTATTTTTAACCGGCAGGAAATCCAAAACAGGTGAAAGGAATAATTGCCAGGCGAGATTCAAACACCAAAACGGAGGCGGAAAAATCTAATAGATTGCCCTGACGTCGCCAAAAGAAAGAACGACAGAAACCATGACAAAGTAAGAATTAAACATGAATGAGTCACACCATTTGATTGATTCAGATGGAAATACACCGCTACAACTGAGTGTTGGGTCCATTTGACATCAACAAATTAGGAATAAGTTTTCAAAGGAGACAGTAAAAGGGCATGTTCATTTTATTGATGGAATGGTGGGGGGGGGGGGGGGGGGGGGGGGGGGGGGGGGTGAGGAAGAAGAAGATGAAAGCAGGATATGGAGAGAGAGGGAGCAGTGAAAGGAGAGAGAGACTCCCCTCCCTCTCTAACACTACCCATCCAGCTCTCCATATTCTGAGAGTGATCTTCCCTTTGCAGTACATCTATCTTCAGCAGACTCACAGTCTGTGGGCTGATGATTACTTCCCACCTCAGCTTTACAACATATTTTCCTCTCCTCCACAGTAATCCATTTTCGGTTCTTGTTTCAGCATTTTGGGTTGCGCACCCTATCAACACTCAACCGTTTAGGTGAGAGACTGTGACTGATGAGATTTCATCATGATATTTCCAGGGCCTTGTTGTGTACAGCCTCCGAATGCTCCTCTTCCGATGTGAAAAATAGTATACTTGAGCATACTTGAAGTATAATTATGTAAGTATTAATTAGGCTTAAAGTATGCTGAAATACAACATGGTATACCTTTTTAGATGGGTCACACACACACACGCACACACACAAACACACAAACAAAAAAAACAAACTCACGCTTTACCTCAAAGAAAGCTGCTAATTGACCTTTGCTCTGGTTAGAAAGTGAAACATTGACCATATGTGCAAAATATTTGTCTTTGAAAAGAGAACAATGGGTCTTCTGGGACAATGAAAGATAAATAAATAAAAAATGCAGTCCATCCCCAGTGTCTGGATGTCTCAGGGGAATGTTCTACACTGCAAAAAATGTCCGTCTTAACAAGTGTTTTAGTCTTGCAATGAGACTTAAAATCTTATTTTTTTCTCAAAAGTGGAACATATTAGCTTGTTTTAAGTACCTTTTTGCCACGCAAAATCTAGTGGGTGATTCAATGACACAGTCACAGACTAAAGCCTGGGTTTTCAACAGGCTTTTTTATGTATTGGGCCTGTTAGACAGGTCACTACAACTATACTTTACACACATTGTTAGAGAGAAACCCATGGGTTTTAAGAAATGTCAAAAAAACATGATGTTGGTTTACTACAATGTGAACACATGTACAGTATTTGCATTGTCTTTTTTTTCAAATGCAGTTTGTTTAACAAAAAGCATATTAGATGAGGAAACATAAATGCATAAATTCTAGTAGGAATAACTTAATCTTTTGACTAAAATAAGGCTAAACTAAAATTTTAACTTGACTTAGGTTAATTATTTATCTGAACCACAGCTAGCTTCATCTTCAGAAAGAGAATCTGGACAATCCTCCTCGGATTCAATTTGTGCAGGTCATCTTTGATGGGCTCAAGAGTTTAAAAATTGACTGAATATCCACCAGCTTCTCAACTCTTTCATTTGTCAGCCTGTTGCACACTCTGCTGTATGTTCCACCAAACAGCACCAGTTCCACTCTGATGAAGCTGATGTTGGAGGGATCTGGATAATAATTGAAGCAACAGGGGACATGGCTTCCCACTCATAGTCCCTTCCACCAGGTTGATGCCTTGATGTGTTTGGCTGCCTCCCAGATGGCATCAGCACTCCACAGCCCTTCCTTGCAGGAAAATTTACCCAAACTTGTAAGAACCCCTGACCTAGATTGAGGTGCTGTGCTAGCAGTGATGGTACCATATGTCGCAAAACCCTGCTCTCCAAAAAGGACCTGGGCCAGTTCAGCACATTTTCTTTGTTTATTGTTTTCTTCAACGTTTTGTGTTTTATTGTGTTTTATAAGCGTTTTATAAGCATGAGATTGTTACATTGAGTGGTGATTTACCCTGAAAGATTTCTGAAAATTACCATAAGTTACTGAAAATTTCCTCTCTTTGCAACCCTAGTTTTAGCCCTGGATGTGATTTAGGCAAGGATGTGTTTTAGCCCTGGAAGTGCTAGCATGGGTCAAACTGTGTTTATGAATTATGGCGAGCTGCTGACTCATGCTCGCTGCCTCTCTGAAATAAATTTTTTCCCAGGGCTCAGCTGTGCTACCAAACAAACGCAGGTGGCTGTTGCTCATAAATCAACCCTTCTGCTTTCCACTTCCAGAGACTGCCATCAAAACTGAAGGTGGTCAAATTGAACCATTTCTGGTTCTGCCTGCCCGGACTCCAGCAAAGTCCAGTGGAGGCCAGCATGGCTTGGCATGGTTCAGACCAGTTTCTGTCCAGCTTCACTTCCATTAAGACTGAGAGTGATTGGATCATTTACATTTTCGGTATTTGACAGATCCAGAGCAGCTTACATTATATTAACATTTTAGGCACTTAACTGATGCTCATATCCAGAGCGACCTACAATTAGTGCACAAAGAAAAAGACCTAAATTCGTAAATCACCAACATTCCAAGTAGCAATTAATAAGAATGTAATGGTCAGTCCATTATGCAGCTTTTACAGAGCTTCCACTCTTTAACATATACAGTCCATTTACACAGCAGGAGATTTACCGAAGCAGCTCAGGTTAAGTAGTTTTACTCAAAAGTACAACACCAGTGCCCCACCCAAGTGTCAAACCTGCATTCCTACAGTTACATGCCCAGTTCCCTATCCATTATAATGTTGCGCGAGTAAGGGGTGCGAGTAACTAAATTTGCTAAATGCTCCTTGGAAGAGAAAGGCTCCTGGAGGATGCTAAAGTGAGGATACACAAGTGTAACCTTTGGAACACTGTAAATGATCCACCTCTCCACAGATGGGAACACCCCTACACAAATCTAATCTTAACGCTCCTTTCAATTTATTATAAGATGATTTAATCCATAATGGCACTCATTGGACTAACAAAAGCCATGTTTATTCATTTTGAAAAATTATAGTTAAGCATAAGCATAATACGTGTGCAGCACGTCATTAGTAATTGACGTTGTTTCAGACTGACGCTTGCTTGAGCAAGGAAGTTCCATTTGACATGTTGCCTCGATTCCTCCGTCCTCGTATCTCATCCTTGCAACTCGTCCTTGCGTCCTCTGTTGGGTGGAGTTAAGGTGTGAGGAAAAGACGCAAGGAAGAGATGCAAGGAGTGAAAATAAGTGATTGGAATGAACCCCAGGTGTATGAGTGTTCTGGCTGAGGTTGAGCAGCAGGTAGGGAGGGTTGAAGGAGAGTATGTGCTCAGCTTACGGAGGCTAACTGCTACTCAGCCACAGCAGATCTCATCTGATCACCACAGAACCCAACATCTGGTCCTTATAGTACACACACGTGTATATATATATATATATATACAGATCCTTTCCAAAAAAATAGAATATCATGGAAAGGTTGTTTTTTTTCCATAATTCCATTCAAAAAGTGAAACTTTCATAGATTATAGATTCATTACACACAAAGTGAAATATTTCTAGCCTTTATTTGTTTCATTTTTCATAATTTTGGCTTACAGCTCCAGAAAACCCCCAAAACAGTATTTCAAGAAATTAGAATAGTGTGTCGAAAATCAGCATTTACTTCAGTTATTTCAGAGAATGAATGTTTTAGACTGAGTGTCACACTCTAATCACCTAATTTACTCAAAACACCTACAAAGTTTTTCTACAGGTGTGTCGTTAAATTGGACAAGTATCTCAGTTTGGTTCAGTATGGGGAAGACTGCAGACTTGACAATTGAATAGAAAGTTTAGTGGAAGGGAAAAATGTGGCAGGAGAAGGTGCACAAGCAAAAGAGATGATCGTAGCCTTCAGCGGATTGTCAAGCAAAGACGATTCCAAAATTTGGCGGAGATGCAGAGGGAGTGGACTGAGGCTGGAGTCAGTGCTTCAAAAACCATCACGTACAGAGTGTGACACTCAGTCTAAAACATTCATTCTCTGAAATAACTGAAGTAAATGCTGATTTTCGACACACTATTCTAATTTCTTGAAATACTGTTTTGGGGATTTTCTGGAGCTGTAAGCCAAAATTATGAAAAATGAAACAAATAAAGGCTAGAAATATTTCACTTTGTGTGTAATGAATCTATAATCTATGAAAGTTTCACTTTTTGAATGGAATTATGGAAAAAAAAAAAAAAACTTTTCCATGATATTCAAATTTTTTGGAAAGGATCTGTATATATATATACGTATATATGTAAATATATACATCTGTATGAGGAGCGTACAATTAAAAAAGGAAAGAGGATTATGGCCCTTCTATCACATCTCCTGAACTCTCTCTTTGAGATTCTTCCATGAGGTTGAAGAATAAGGTCCTTGCCCCTTAAAGCCAAAAGAGCCCGAAACAGCTTTGTCCCTACAGCTGATAGACTGCTTAATGACTCTGGATATCTCAATAGAAACAGCCTTGTCCCTACAGCTGTTAGACTGCTTAATGACACTGGACATCTCAAGACAGAAAAGGCAGATGAGGAATTGCTTTTGATGCTCAATTTTTCATCATAATGAATAATTAATTAAATTGAATGTCATTTGATCATAATACTACTAATAAAAGTAATTTTAATCATAATCATAATGTATTCCACTCCACTCATAGCTTCAATTTTAATGTGAAACATCTGATTCAATTGAATGTCTATATTTAACATGTTTGTTTGTGTTTTGTGGGTCTGTCCCACTGTCTATGTTCCCTCATAGGAAAATAAAAATTATTCTATTCTATAGAATAGCTGTCTTTGTTTTGACTTGAAAATAAAATGTTTACAATCTTAACATAGTTAAACCTGGGGGGTATTTCGCAAAGAAGGATTAGTGAGTTAGCTGGATAACTGCACTGAATAACACCCGGAACCCTCCAAAATTTGGAACATGGACTGAAGTAAAAAGAGCCGTTCTGGGTTTTACTCAGTGCAGTTATCCAGCTAACTCAGTAATCCTACTTTATGAAATATCCCCCTGCCTATTCTTGGATATTCCCAACTGTCATAATATTGTGTCATAATAAATTGTTTTCCCTTTCTCAGTGAATTCAAGGTACATGGTTCGCTTATACGCTGAGCAGGGTGTGCATCTCTGCAAGAACCAATCACTGTATTGATCTCTTATGCAGCTTTTGGGTAAAACTGTTAACGGGTTACTCGCTGGGCATATTGATAGTCTCACAAGCTGGATGTGCAGCTTCTCTGGGATCGCTGTTAATTTCAGTGTCCAGATGGAACGTAGTGTTATTTTGTTACAGGTTGAACCGGGATAATCCCGTGCCCGAATCCAGACCAGGTTTTTTTTTGGATCCACCACTCTCCAAACAGTACGCCAGACAGTAATAGAGGTAAAAATGATCTTTATTTACTACAATTCATAAAAAAACAATGAGTTACAGTATCACACGCCTAACAGAGGCTATGCCCATCTGTGGGTTCCTTTCCTCTCCAGTCTCTCTCTCCACACTGCCAGACAAAGCCGACCCCAATCACAGGTAAGCGTGCCTTCCCCCACACACACCACACAGTACACACTGGCACACACACCACCCGTAGCCACACAGTGCTCGTAATAGGTATTCAGGCTACAGCAGATGGGCATACACACACACACACACACACACACACACACACTCGTGATCACCCTCAACAGCCCACCTCGGGGGCTGCCAGCCGCCCGGCCCCACAATACTTCATGAGGGGAACGCCCACACACAAACGAACACAGCGGTATACACTCATACAATAACAAAACTCACTACCATCCCACGCCACAAACAAATAACATGAAACACACAAAAGAATATATGTTGTGGAGTCCTACCCATGGCACCACTCTGAGAGGACTGCCACAAAAATAAAAAATAAGAAACACAAGCCGCCCGGCCCAAAAATGTCCACACACACAAACACACACAGAAAGCTTTTGCCTTCCTTGGTGGTCGCCAACGAGGATTCCCACTGTCCACTACTCGGACGAATCCCGGGACCCAGGCCTTCACTGTGCCCTGTCGACCTTGTCGCACTCGCCGGGCTCGATGCGGGTAGGGAAGAAAGAGCACACCCGCTGCCGCTTAGTTCCCCGCTCACTCCGGTCTGAGACCCACACACACGCTGCTGCCCCAAATACGGTGAAAATACGTTCCTTACGGTCTGAGGGAAGTCAATTCCCTCAGCAACAGCTCATCGCCGTATCTCCCGGCACAGTGGCTCTGTCGCACTGATCAGCTCTGCAGTTCGCCGTCGTTGCTTTCCGCTAGTTCCGAGTCTAACGCCGCTGTTGTGGTTTTTGTTTTCACAGGCGCCTCAGATTGCGTTCAGCTGCCCGCCTCGTTCAAGTTCTCACTGTACATAGACACAACACATTCGCACTCATACAAAGAAAACGTAATCAAACTAATAACGAAATTAAAAGAAAAGAAAAGAAAAAAAAACACCGCCTCATACAAGCGCTCAGAGAACCACACACGCTCTGTCTCGCCCTCCGTCAGTCTCTGCCTTTTACCCCAGGTGCACTTCATTATATCCCCGCAGGGAACCCAGCCCCAGCATTCCCTTCCAATCACTCAATCCCAATGAGTACCCTACACTCATGCAAACATTCATTCTTTCAATCATCCAATCATTCCATCAATCATTCAATCTGGCTTCATAATTATCCCGTCACTTACTACGACAGCCACCACCATTCCCTCCTCACTGAGGGAGACCGCGAACATGCTACATCCCCCCCCCCCCCCCTATGATAACACTCCACAATGTACCAGGATGGGGGCCGTCCCGTCATCTCACAGGTGGAGCATCAAGGGGACTGGCCTTCTGGCTCCACAGGCAGCTCAACATCGATATTTACCTCCTCCACCAGTTGCTCTACAGGGGCTCAGGACCCGGAGCCACCGGCACCGGTCTTCTACATGTTGCCGGAAAATATGGCTCCACCTCCTCTTCCCGGAGGACCACAGGCCATCTCACTGGTTCTTCGCCCCATCCTGCCACCGGGCACGGCTGCAGATGGTTCCGGTGGATGGTCCTCATGGGTCCGCCACCCTCCGGCCAGATCTCAAATACGGAGAACCCTGGATGCACTTGCCGGACAACAATGTAAGGCCGGGGTTGCCACCGAGGGGCCAGCTTACCAAACTCCCGCCGCCGGAAGTTCCTTAGGAGGACCCTCTCTCCTGTCACCAGAGGGAGGTCCCTGGCCCGACGGTCATGGCGTTGTTTGTCTCGGAGCTGCTGCTTGGCGGCCTCAGCTGCCACCTGCTGGTAAGCATGGATCAAACGGTAATGATGATTTTTACCCACCCCTCCAGGTCCCAACGCTCCTCCATCACGTGCCTCCCCGTCAGGACGTAGTGAGGGGTGAGACCCGTGCTGCCATTCACCGAGTTGTTGTAGGCCAGCAGCAGCTCCGGCAACCATTCGAGCCAGTGGTGTTGCTTCTCCTCCCTCAGGGACCCTAAGCGAGACAACAGTGTACAAATAAAATGCTCACAAGCCCCATTGCCCTGTGGATGGTATGGCATCGTGCATATTTTGGTACACCCGTACAGCTCACAAAACGCCGCGACTAAGGAGGACTCAAAAGGTGCCCCCCGATCCGAAAGGAGCTGCTCGGGAAACCCCCAGTGTTGGAACACGGCTCTCCATAGAACCTGTACGGTGGTCTCAGCAGATTAGTCCTTCACTGGTACCACCCAGCCATACCGGGAGAAGCGATTAGTTATGACCAGGAGGTAGGGGTACCGATCCCCTGGGCACCAAAGCGAGAGATGATCCATGGCCACCACCTCCAACAGATAAAAGGTGGAGAGGGGGATGAGGGGGGCCCATACTTCCAGTCCCACCTTGGTGACCGCACACTGCACACAGCCCTGGGATCACCCGCGGACGTTCGCCCCATCCCAGGCCAGAAGAACCGCCATCGTACGGCTGCTTCAATCTTCCCCCCTCCCTGGTGGCCCAAGGCCTGGTGGTACAGCCGCCACAAATTTTCCCGCCTCTCCAGGGTTCCAAGACCTGCCACACCTCTTCACCCCCATCTGGCCTGTGGGTTCTTCTGTACAAGATTCCCCCCCTTCAATTGGAGCCGCTCCCACTCCCTCCACCACTTACATTTTTCTGGTGGGGCCCGTCTTCGCTCCTCTTGTCAGGGGTCTCCCCTAACCGCACCCACTCAGCCAGGGCCTGCAGCTGGTCATCCCCCCGCTGCAGCTCCTTCCAGTCTGAGCCCACTGCAGAGCCTTCTCCCTGCACTAGGCACACTGGTCCATGCTCTGTTGTTCCACCCTCCCCTGGCAACCTGGAAAGCACATCAGCATTAATGTTAGTGCGGCCGGGGCGATTCTTAAGGGTAAGCTGGTAGTTGGCTTGCTGGGCTATCCAACACTGTTCCATTGCTCTCAGCCACGCCATCTCCAGGTGTACCAGGGGATTATTATCCGTGAACACGGTGACCTGGGCACCCCACAGGTAGTCCCAGAACTTCTCGGTGACGGCCCACTTCGGGGCCAATAGCTTGAGTTTGAAGGAGCTGTAGTTCTGATCATTCCATTCGGGGGATGCAGGCTCCGGCTGTTTCAATCGCTGGAAGGTCGCTGGCACGTTCATTAGACCGAACGACATATGATTGAATTGGTACAGGCCCATGGGCATGGCAAAGGCCGTCTTCTCGCGGTCCGTGGGATCAACCTCCACCTGCCAGTAGTCACTGGCCAGATCCAAGGTGGAGTACCACTCTGGCCGTTTTAGACCCGTCAACGATTCCTCAATCTGGGGCAGAGGTTGGCGTCTCGATGTGTCACTGTGTTTAGCCGCCAGTAGTCCCCGCAGAAGCACCACACCCCATCCTTCTTCCTCACGAGGACCACTGGCGCAGCCCATGGGCTGGCACTCTCAGCGATCACCCCACTCTCCAGCATCTCCCGCAGCAGGGACCACAACTCTGGGAAAAGACTAGGAGAGAGAGGTCGATACCTTTCGCGGCTAGGGGGAGCCTCTCCTGTAGGGATAGAATAGAATAGAATAACTTTTATTTTCCCATTTGGGAACTTCAGTTGTAGCCCCAGCAACAACAAAAGACAGAGACAGATGGGCAGACCCACAGCACACAAACAAACATATCAAATAAAGACAGTCATAGAATCATTTCATTAATCAAGTGAATTAAAGTGGAATACAGCCATGATGCCATGATTAAAAATAGCCCCCGCTGTCCCGAGATGTCCAGTGGCATTAAGCAGTTCAGCACACAAACTGCGCCTCTGCGACTTTCCTCCATACACGCAGTGTTGCGGTCTCTGTACACTTTCGAAACGGATCCACCAAACTGCGTCAACCTTCCCAGTCGTCGCCTCACTCCTCCCCCGCATTATCTTATCCTCTCTCTCTGCCTCCGTCAGTCTCTGCCTTTTACCCCAGGTGCGCTTCATTATATCCCCGCAGAAAACCCAGCCCCAGCGTTCCCTTCCAATCACTCAATCCGAATGAGTACCCTACACTCATGCAACCACTCACTCTTCCAATCATCCAATCATTCAATCTGGCTTCATAATTATCCCGTCTCTTACTATGACAGCCACCACCATTCCCTCCTCACTGAGGGAGACCGCGAACATGCTGCATTTTTATAAAATAATAGAGGGGTCATAGTCCGGGATATTTATATAGTTTCACTAACCAGATGGAGTAACATTAGTTAGGGCTCCATGGGATAGCATGGGATTCGTTTCTGTACCCAGTTCAGGGTCTTGCTGCCTGTTATTTTATGAGCACACCTCAGTCAATGGGCCTCATTCATGAAGCGTTATATGCACGTACATTTACTGTACGAAATTAGTTGGTACGAAAAATTCATGCCCGATTCATCAAACCATGTGGGAAAGGCAGATTTTTTTGTATTCACGTATATATGTTCATACATGTAAATGACAAGCACGTTCACGTTATTTTGTGATTAGCATAAATCCACGCCCATGAATTGCCTTATATGGAGGTTGTCACTTCCATTTAAAGGTCCATATGAAGTCAAAATGGCCCAGAAAACGCTAAAGAAATAATTATTCTGACACTGAAATCAAAGTTTTATTAGCAGATGTTCAATCAAGGAAAATAAATGGTTTAGTATTGTCCGTTCCGGTGTCATAAAGTAAATAGTAAAGTAGCTACAGTCCATGGTAAAGTAAAAATACATGGCAGGATATAACATGCAGGAAATGCAGAATCTCTCGTCAAACGAGCTGTTAAAGTGCAAGCCTATCTCGAGCGCACTGCCTTGATCTGCCAAGCACTAGGCTGCGGTCTTTCTCGCAACGTGGAAATAAATTTATAATTAATTCAGTAATTTCGTCATTTTGTTGGTGTTCTGTGTATGCGAGAGGTGCTTTGAAATCCAGATCCCCTAGTGATGGAAAGAGGTAGGCTAGTTAGGTATCTATACAGTGAACAGTTCTAAATTTCACGTAGCTACACCACAGAACTCAGGACGTTGAGCAAAACATTTTGCATGACATATGAGCTGCACAGATGTGACAGCCCTTTTTATACATATTTTGCAAACGTATCTTCAGATGGAGCCTTAAGGCTATGTTTGTGCAGTACAGTTACGGCACCAATAACATTGGGCAGGTTGGCAATTTCATAAAAATCACTCACAGCCAACAAATAGCTTTTGTGCGATCCTAAAGATGCGTTCGGAGCTAACTTTTCCAACAGTAGCCTACAAGGTCAGCCATTGCAACGCTGGCTATACAGACCTGTAAGTAATTTTATAGCAAATTTTGTTCAATGGTTAAATGTGTGTTTTAATTAACTTATTTAACGTCATATACTAACATTTAAATGTAACCAATTCAGAAAAATAGTACCCTACTGGGAGCATTAATTAAGTTAGAGGTCTAATTAAATACAGTTGTTAATAGGCTTAATCTAAAGTGCTTGCTTTTTTACAGTCGTAATTATTATGTTTGCATTGTGCATTTAACTGAAAATAAAAATTTATTCATGTTCGAATTGATATTCAGAAACTACATTTAGTGGCATTTTGAATTTACATATGAGGTACCCTTGGTCTTGAGCAGGTGTAAAGTTTGTTCGTAGATACAAACAAATCTCAGATACGAAAACGTTGATAAATGCAAATGGGCAAAATTGCTAATATGAACGATTCATGTACAAATTCGTTCTGCTCATGTTTCATGAATGAGGCCCAATGTGTGTATATGGGAACCCGTATTTACACACAAACATCCTCTCTCTCTCTCTCTCTCTCTCTCTCTCTCTCTCTCTCTCTCTCTCTCTCTCTCTCTCTCTCTCTCTCTCTCTCTCACACGCACACACATACACACGCACTTATTATTGCTATAGTTATAGGCTTTTGTTGATATACTGTTGAAATGTGAGCCAGTCCAGTCAGGAGTGTTATGATCTTTAATCTTCTCCGGCATGGGTGGAGTTAATTTCACTGGAGTGGAACTTTCCCCTCGTCATGGACCACTCGGCTGACCATTTGTCTTCTGACACTCTCAAAGCACTGTCTCCATGGTGACGGAGAGTGACTCAAGAAAACTATTCTGAAGTACTACATCTTTTCAGAGACTCTCTGGGTAACACTCTCTCTGTGTCTCTCTCTCCCTCTCGCTCTCCTCTCCTCTCTCCCTCTCTCCATCTGTCAAACACACACCATATGCATAAATCACACATTTCCTCTCTTTCTCACCAACCATCTTAATCTTCAGACATACTGAATGAGCTGAGTGAGGTGGAGGGAGGAGGGATGAAGGGAGGGGGAAAATAGGAGAAGGGGGTGGTGTTTCTCTGCAGTGCCCAATCTTTATGATCGTTCTGTTTCCATAATCCATTTCCAGGCTCAGGGAACACTGGTTCTCTCCATGTGTTTATTACCCAGAAAGGACACCTGCAACCAGAATTCGGTAACCATAGTGATTGCATTATTTCTCTCTCTCTCTCTCTCTCTCTCTCTCTCTCTCTCTCTCTCTCTCTCTCTCTCTCTCAATTTAATTAAATTTTTTAAATGCTTTATTGACATGACCTTTTAAAATCTATGTTGCCAAAGCTTCTCTCACTCCCTCTGCTCTCTCTCTACTTCTCTCATCCTCTCTCACACCACACCCTTTCTCTCTTCTTTCACTCTCCCTTCTTTACTCTCTCACTCACCACCCTCTCTCTCTCCCCCTCTCTCTCTCTGTTTTCTTTGTATTCATACTGTGCCATCTAGCTATAGTCCGATGATGTCACAGACCTTAAGTGATGTGAGTTTATGCACTTTCTGGTCTTGACCCCCTGTGTCACATGACTATTTTGACATCACATTTGAGAGGCATGTCTTCCGTAGGTCAGGGCAGACCCCTAATCTATTTCAGGTCTGGTATTTGTGAATCCACGGTTCCGGTGTGTGGATGGTCCCCATGGTCTGGTATTTGTTAATGCACTGTTTTCGTGTGTGGATGGGTCCTATTGTCTGGTATCTGTTAAGGCACTGTTCCAATGTGTGGATGGGCCACACACACTGGTATCTGTTGAGGCTTTTTCCAGTGTGTGAATGGGCCCCATAGTCTGGTATCTGATAAGGCACTGTTCCAGTGTGTGGATGGGTCCCACAGTCTGGTATCCGTTAAGGCACTGTTCTCGTGTTTGGATGGGTCCCATGTTCTGGTATGGATTATGGATCATTCCTGTGGCCAGTAGCCCTAATTGGCTCTTGCATGGCCCTGGGATAGGAGGGATTAATTTGGCAAGGTTGGGAACATCTTATTTTGCACCAGCGACCCCTGCTGGCCAGTTGGGGGCTGCGACTTGAGCTGCACATGACGGATTCTATTTTAACAGTCAAGGTGCAATTATGAAATGATAGCCTTCACACAAGGCAGCAGAGAATTGGGGCGTGTACCACTAAATTTCGTTACACCAGGCTTTAGTGCAACTGTGGTGCAGTTGTAAAAGAGACTGATTCCACAGGAATAAATTAACTGTGGCTGTGGCGGAGGTTTGGTTTCATTATCAGCAATCAGATCGCCCATTTCCTCCCCTTTGAAAACAGTGTATTAGTGCCACAGCCAACTGCTAATTTCATCATGGCCTCAGAGCAAGTGCATTATGAGAGGCTTTGTTACAGCCTCTCTACAAACCTTTACTCACAATATCAAATTAAAGGTATGCCTGAATTGTCTTAATTTTCATGTTTAGTTCCCCCTCAAAGTATATTTACATTTATATGCCAGAGCTTGTTTCTTTGCTGTCAATTTTTGTTATATTCCACTTCAACTAATTTTCATTCATTTCAGACATACACGTGATAAGATGAATGTACTCAGCCAACCAGTTCCTGCTCGTATTCATAATGCCACCAAAATAGCACAATGCCGCAGCGTTTGATTTTAAACCTGTTTTGGGTTGGGTTAAAATGCTAGCACATTATCGAACACCAAACTTGCACAGCGCCGAATGTTTATATTGACACGCCCCCTATTTTTGCATCCAATCCATGTTGACGCATTCAGGTTTACTGCTAACCACGAAACTACCATGATTAGCGCAGGTGACAAATATTATGGCACTTACATTGTCACAAAAATAGGGCCTGAAGTGCCTTCTGTGTGAGACTGACAGCATATGCTCGTCTCCTCTGAAGCATCAATACAAACCATCTGTCCTTTGGTTCCACTATTTTTAGCTGTGTTTAATTTTCTCCCCCTGATACCCTCTGCTCACCTCTGGCTTCTGTATAAAGGTTCATGTTTTGTGGGGTTTGATTAGTTAGCGCTGAAGGCTAACAGTGACTGCAATAGCTGAGCCAATGTGACTTTCTTCACCGTCATCCCTGCTTCCAGACTGAGATACATTTCACTTCAGCTTCTGTCCTGGATCAGTAACCTCAAACAGAAGTGGAATATACTGAAATATATTGAAATAAAATCTATGAAAACTAGTGGTGATGTTGCAATAGTTCCACAATATTTGTGCAAACAAAAATGACTGCTACTTTAATATATTGTGTTATACATTTGGAACATTTCTGGGAAATATATATTTTTAAATGTCAACATACAGCTCATCTCCCTTTCTCCTCTGGCTCATCTTTCTCTCTCCTCTGGCTCATCTTTCTCTCTTTTATGGCTCATCTCCCTCTCTCCTCCCACCTCATCTCCATCTCTCCTCTGGCTCATCCCCTTCTCTTTTCTGGCTCATCTCCCTCTCTCCTCTGGCTCATCTCTCCTACGGCTCATTTCCTTCTCTTCTCCTTCTCTCCTCCACCTCATCGCCCTCTCTCCTCTGGCTCATCTCCAGTAACAGGTGCATATTCCCCAGAACCATTTTTTAAAAAAGAGGGATAAAGTGAGGAAAAAACTGATATAGGAACAGGTAAAATTGGTGTGATACTAAGAGATATAATGGGAGAGTAATGATCATGTGGTTGTGTTCTCTCAGTTGCTGGACAGAAGGTTTCAGCCTCCAATGTCCTTAACTTAGCTGGGTGTCTGAAATAATAAATGGGGTAAAGCCACAGCAGAGCTCCAAATAGCTATTCTTTGCCTCAGTGAACTCAAAATGTCATGCAAATCCACAAAGGTCCCAGTTTGCAGGTTAACTGCTGTAAGGCTACGATCAGTGCAGAACACACACCGTGATCCGAAAGACCTGAGAATATTTCAGAACACACACGACCTGATCCATAAGGCTGAGGTTACTATTTGTCTCATGGGCACCTGGCTGTACATTTTGCAATTGTTTTTGTATTTTATTTATTTTTTTATAGATCTTATGTTTTCCTAATTTATTATTCTATTATTCCTTTTGCATATACCGCTGACTAAAATATAAATATGTATGTTGCTCTTATTCATGTTGTGGGTGTGACATGTCTGCATTGTATGCAAACTACACTTCCACTGCTGGAGATTTCTGCTCTGATAGTCCATCCGTCTGCCCCTAGTGTTGCTGTAATTATATGATAATCATATTTCAGCAATAACTTGTATGAGATTTAAAGCAGAGCAGCTCAATAAGAGCAGAAAAACACAGTAGCATACATTCTCATGGCCGATGGTCCCCAGCTGAATGCAGTATAATTTATGCGTGTATACTGCAGTCTGAGAGCAGCACAGAGCTAATCCACAGACACTGGGAAATTAGTGGCGGTTTAGTTTTATGGTAGAGACATATAACACAGACACAGGAAATGCAATTTCACCCTGCGTCTCTCACTTTATTTCTTTTTCATCTTTTCCCACATTCCCTTTTCATCACTCTGCCTTTCTGTCTCCTCCCTTTCTCTTTCTATGCAATTTTCCTCCTCTTTTCTTCTCACAACCCTTTACTAATCTACAGAACTGTCTCTCCCACTATACTGTGAGGCTCCAGAGTGCCCAGGAGCGACAGTCTGACATGCAGCGGTTTGATGGTGCCGATCCCTTTATAGTCTGCAGTTATGGCTTTTTGAGTGCACTGGTTGACTGGCACATGAATCACTGCCTCAGCTAAATTGCATTTCCTGTGTCTTTGTGTTATATGTCTCTACCATAAAACTAAACCGCCACTAATTTCCCAGTGTCTGTGGATTAGCTCTGTGCTGCTCTCAGACTGCAGTATACACGCATAAATTATACTGCATTCAGCTGGGAACCATCGGCCATGAGAGTGTATGCTACTGTGTTTTTCTGCTCTTATTGAGCTGCTCTGCTTTAAATCTCATACAAGTTATTGCTGAAATATGATTATCATATAATTACAGAAACACTATTTAGTGTTATTATTATAGCAGAGAATGTGCAGCTATTTTCACTGATAGTCAGTCAGTGATTGCCCCTCCCCCCCCCCCCCCTTTACGAGTCACTGGGATAGTGATGAATGTCACCGTTGCTCAGTCACGTCCGAGGACCACACCCAATTGGATTATCATTGCGTCATGTCTGTCAGTGCGACACCGTTACTGCGTCACGCATGCGTGCTGACATTATCATCGTGTTAGGAGCAGGTGGGGGGGGGACCCAAACGCAGGCAGAAGTACAAAAAACCAAAGTTTAATGAGGGCATTAATGAGTTTAGTGAGACAGGCTGGGTCAAAAACCGGGGAGACAGGCAACGAAACAAATCAGTCCAAAGAACGGTCAAGGAACAGGCAGGGGTCGTAACCAGGAAGGCACAGCAAAGGTACAAAAGCAGAATCCAAAAAACAGGGTCGCGAGAACACAGGCAGGGGTCCAAACCGGGGAGGCGTAGGAGGAACACAAAGAAAACAAAACAGACTGAATACAAAACAACAACAGGCCAAAAACCAGGGAAACAAAAACTAGGAAACAGAAACTACAGATTAAACAAACAGCTCGGGCAGAATCTCGGAAAACAGAAGGTAACACAGAAGCAAAATATCATGTGAGGAACTCATAACAGGGGTTAAATACACAGGGAGAGACAGACATAATGGGAATCAGGTGTGCAGACACGGGGAGGGGAGATCGCGCACAGGTGAGCACAATGAAACGATAAGAGAAGTTGATAGTACAATAACGAGGGAAAACGTAAGAGACGGACCGGAATACACATAGACACAATGATAACAAACGGCCTGGAGTTAGCAGGTAGACAAGTGCACAGCTTGGAGGGGAGGAACGCGAAAGTGGACACACGTGCAGAGAATGCGAAATCAGATAGATACAGGGATAGGATAACGAGGAGGGAAATGACAGCTGCAGGTAGAAACTCAAGATGAATTAGTAATTAGTAATGTTAGTAGCAAACTCTAAAACCCTAATGTTAGTAGGTTAGCTGGTTAGTATTATATACACGTTAGTTTGTTAGCAGGTTAGTATTAAATCTAATCTAACAGTTAGTATGATTAGTACATTAGTATTATATACAAATATAAATAAAGTCAGAAGGAAGAAAACGACATATGAAATACAGAGGAAACCCGAATGTTCCCAAAATCACCCGAATAGTGAAATGACAAAGACAGGGAGTGGAATCTCAGAAAACATGGAACGCGGACTGACAATCGCAAGGGAAAAGAAATCAGGAAAAATAATAATAAAGAATAAACAGACAGACAAATTACAGGATCCTAACACATCGCCATTCATTGGCAGGTTTATTTATTAGGATAAATAAAGAACATACGTGTGCGCGTGATTTTATGTGAATGTGTTTGTGTGTGTCTGTGTTTGTGTGTATATGTTAGTGTGTGTGTATGTATTAGAGTGTGTGCATGCATGTGTGTTAATGCACACCTGTATGTGTTTGTGTATGTAAAATGAGTGCATGCATGTGTATGTGTGTGTTGGTATTACATTAAGGGTGAATGCTTGAGAGGACAGCTACAGAGGTGACATCATAACTCCAGCGGTGACATAATTGGCAGGAATAGAACTGAGAACCTGTCCTTGTTCCACGGAACATACCATCACATCAGAGGGGCACAGGTTCTGTGGACCCTGACCGCACCTCGAAGTGATATATTTAGCTGTAAGCATCCTGGAGAATGAGATTTAGCACAAGCGGCCAGCATTTCTGCACTGTGTTGTGAAAGGTGACTGCATTTCAGAACTGTGTTGTGAAAGATGACTGCATTTCAGTACCATGTTGTGACAGATGACTGCATTTCAGCACAGTGTTGTGAACGGTGAATGCATTTCAGCACAGTGTTGGTTGTGACAGATGACTGCATTTCAGTGCCATGTTGTGACAGATGACTGCATTTCAGCACAGTGTTGTGAAAGGTGAATGCATTTCAGCACAGTGTTGGTTGTGACAGATGACTGCATTTCAGCACTGTGTTGTGAAAGGTGACTGCATTTCAGCACAGTGTTGTGAACGGTGGATGCATTTCAGCACAGTGTTGGTTGTGACAGATGACTGCATTTCAGCACTGTGTTGTGAAAGGTGACTGCATTTCAGCACAGTGTTGTGAACGGTGGATGCATTTCAGCACAGTGTTGGTTGTGACAGATGACTGCATTTCAGCACTGTGTTGTGAAAGGTGACTGCATTTCAGCACAGTGTTGTGAAAGGTGACTGCATTTCAGCACAGTGTTGTGAACGGTGAATGCATTTCAGCACAGTGTTGGTTGTGACAGATGACTGCATTTCAGCACTGTGTTGTGAAAGGTGACTGCATTTCAGCACAGTGTTGTGAAAGGTGACTGCATTTCAGCACAGTGTTGTGAACGGTGAATGCATTTCAGTGCCATGTTGTGAAAGGTGACTGCATTTCAGCGCCACGTTGTGAAAGGTAATGGATTTCAGTGCCTGGTTTGATTGGTCTGTGCAGTGGGGATCCATACAATTGACCAAGGGTTGAGTTGTGGTCATTTAGGACCATATGCTCTTTTCCTAAAACCTGCATCTGCAAATTTGACAAGAGGTGTTGATTCCTGTTTCCGGGGTCTTTGCTGATTTGATAATTGAGACAGATGTTTGATTGACTTCCACAATTGGTCAGTGGCAAACAGAAATGAAATTGCCCTCATAAGGATGAGTAAAGTAGTATATTGTGTACTGTACTAGTTTGCTGCTTTTTATATTGTTGCCCAGCGATGGTCAGAAATGGGCCCCACACTGTATTATAGTGACTGCTGCGAGAAGCCAGTTAGCGGTGCTGCTGAACACAGAGACAGCGTTAGCTTTAAAATGACTGCAGTAGATTCCTGATGTGCAAATAGCCCTGTGAATGTGCATGACATCAGTCTCTGAGTACTGAGAGAGCCCTGCCAGCTATTCAATAAGTCATGAAGCTGACTGCGCAGACAGGCCCTCACTGCAGCTGGGAATGGGGAACACAAATTGCCTTCAAATAGGGCCCCCCAAACCCCTCAGAGCATATCTCAAGTATTTCTGTGAACTCAGAGTTCCCGTGGAAACGGATGTGTTTTCAGAGGAGAAATATAATACAGGAAGTTAATAATCACGCAAGCCTTTTATAGTTTCATTCCTCAGAACTTGACATGTTTTATATTTTATATTAAAGTACAGATGCATTTCAGCCTGTCTTTGTGCTAACAGTAGAGGGACCAGGACACACTCTCTCTCTCTCTCTCTCTCTCTCTCTCTTACACATACACTATCTCTCTGTCTCACACACACATTCTATCTCTCTCTCTCACACACACACACACAATCTCACATACACACACACAACACACATACACACAGTCTCACACACACACACACACACACACACACACACACACACACACACACACACACACACACATACAAACACACACTTACACACGCACTTTCTCTCTCACTCACACACACACACACACACACACACACACACACACACACACACACACACACACACACACACACACACACACACACACACATTGTCCATCCCCTCAATCCATCTCTGGCCTAATTTAGGCAGATATGACGTATGAATTACCACTTACAAAAACATACTCAGAAAAATCAAGAACAATCATAAAAGTACAAAAAAGAAAAATAAATAAATAAAGTCTTTGATAAGAGATCATTTGCATCTTTCAAAAATAAAAAATGATGACCCACATTTTTACAGCATCATATTGACAGATTTTGTTCAAATTTGTTTCTTTTTTTTTGTTTGTACCGTCGAGCAATTTTTACAGTTGAGCAGTAGTGATAATCATAATTATAATAATAACATCAGAAGAGGAAGAATAGAATAGTGATAGGGACGGTAATGACATTCTGCTCAACACCACAGGGTTGTAAGGAGGGAGAGTTGTAAGGAGGGAGAGTACCATTATGGAGACTTCAGTAGCTGTCTTTGGAATCCTTTTGTGGTTTTGGGGGTTCTCTGACCTCTGACCTCTCTTCAGGTAGTGGCCGGACCCCCAACAACTTGATTGATTTAATGACTGATGACATCACTTGAAACAAACCACCCCCCGACTATTCCCAAACTGCCTAACTCACCCCACCCCCACCCTCCAACCCTTCACCCCGATTGGTCATGACAGTTCCTAGGCTTTGTTAACCAGAGGAAAAGGGATGGGGCTAGTCCTCGGTCAGCGCGTGCCATTTGGCGATCTGTCTCCGGGGGTGGTCACAGATCTCGCGCCAGTGCTCGCCGGGGGTGCCGGGCGCGGCGGCGGCCAGCAGGAGACGCCCGATGATGGGGTTGGGAGCGCCTCTCTCCGAGTCCAGCAGAAGCAGCTCCACGCTGGTGTCCCGTAAGCCGTCCTCCCACGGAACATCAAACACAAACAGCTCGTTAAACACCGGGTTTGGGGAGCACTTCTTCACATGAGTCTTCTTCTTGCACACCCTCTTCTTGCCCTGGTAGAGGTTCACCTTCACATAAGGGTCTGAGGAACAGGAGGAGAGGCTGGTTAACAGGGGGAGGGTAGAGGTGGATGAAGGCTGAAGTTGCAGATCAGTTACAGCTGTAGTCATTTTGGGAATCCCATAAATAGTGAATGAATGCGGAGCTAGATTGTGGCCCCTACATGTGGCCCCTGCTGACCAGGCCTCACCTGAGTGTCCGCTGGACTCGGTTTTGGGCAAGTGACGAGCCTTCAGCACCACCACAGTTAGAGTGCTGGTGGTGGACTGGTAGCAGAGAGAGAGGAGGATCTCGCCTCTGCCTGCACTCCTCTACAGAGAGGGAAGGAAGAAAGAGAAAACAGATTAAGTTCCGTGGCTGCAGAGACTACAGCATCACAGCCATCTGGTTACACAGCCGTTTATCTAACAAATGAGACTCCCTGCTGCCCTGTAAATTCAGCACCTTGCAGTGCGTGCGTGCGTGCCAGTGGGCGGTACGATACAGTACACAAACACACTTATGACATACACTGTGCTGCACTCTAAGAGACAAGTAGAACTGGCCTCTTCTAATGGAGCCCAGCCATCCCCATGAAACATCATTACATCACCATGGCAATCAGAGTTTATCTCCCATCAGCTGTCCCACTCCATTTGACTCTTCTGCTGCTGTGGAGCCCTACAACCTTTTAAAACATCAATAATTAAACATTCAGTGACTGCAAGGGAGCTAAGCTCTGTCAGTTATAAATAGCAGTATACCAGGCAGAAAAGGCATGAGAGTGATGTCACAGGGGCGGTAATGTGTAATTCAGTGCTCTGGGCTGCTGTGAAATGTAGCTTTTGCACTGGTTAACCCCTTTTGAAGAGTAGGTTTTATTGGAATGTCAGTGTTCTAGAACTCCATTGCTTTCAATTTACCAGTAGTGATTGTTACATCAGCATTAGAATATTCCGTTAAGAACATTGTAATCACATATTTGTAATCTCTTTGAACTGCTGTATGACCAGACAGGAGGAACACAATCACTGGCCCAGTCACATGATATGCATTATGGCTATGTGTGAAAAGCTGTGCTTGGACTGGAGCCATGTCAATAAATGTATCCAAATGCTAAAGGCTTATGCTGTAGACTTTGCTGTTGATGATGTAGTGCATTCCCTCTCAGCAGCTATGTGTGTGTGTCTTTTTTGATTGCTGAATAAATGTATAATTTTGTGTGATTGTTGTCTTTGTCATGCTGCTCTGGTAATGGCTGACATTGTGAAAGGTTGTAGAGATCCCCCTCTCTCTGTTCCTCTGCCTCTCCACCACTCTCTCCCTCTTTTTCTCTTCTGTCATTTAATCTCTCATCTCTCTGCCTTTGTCCCTTTGCCTCTCTCTCTCTCTCTACTCACACACTCTCTCTCTCACACACACACACACACACACACACACACACACACACACACACACACACACACACACACACACACACACACACACACACACACACACATACACAAGGTCAGAGGCTATTGACTTTGATGTACTAAGTGTGTGATCTCCTTTAATGCGCTTAGCACAACAGGTATTGATTAACTCTAATGCTGCTGTATAACAGATAAATAATCACATCATCATCACCATTGGATTGCTATGCATGTACTGTATAGTTTGCGTGTGTGAGTGTACACATATATAGACACAATAACACACTGTTGATATCCTAAATATTGATGGCAATAAATGGTAAATCACTGGAAGCAATGCTAATGCAGCACAAACACTTCCTGCTCCTGCTAACCCAGTGCTAATGCAACACACACACTTCCTGCTCCTGCTAAACCCAATGCTAATGCAGCACACACACTTCCTGCTCCTGCTAAACTCAATGCTAATGCAGCACACACACTTCCTGCTCCTGCTAAACCCAATGCTAATGCAGCACACACGCTTCCTGCTCCTGCTAAACCCAATGCTAATGCAGCACACACACTTCCTGCTCCTGCTAAACCCAATGCTAATGCAGCACACACACTTCCAGCTCCTTCTAAACCCAATGTTAATGCAACAGACACTTCCTGCTCCTGCTAAACCCAATACTAATACAGCACACACTTCCTGCTCCTGCTAACCCCAATGCTAATGCAGCACACACACTTCCTGCTCCTGCTAAACCCAATGCTAATGCAGCACACACTTCCTGCTCCTGCTAAACCCAATGCTAATGCAGCACACACACTTCCTATTCCTGCTAAACCCAATGCTAATGCAGCACACACACTTCCTGCTCCTGCTAAATCCAATGCTAATGCAACACACACACACACTTCCTGCTCCTTCTAAACCAAATGCTAATGCAGCACACACACTTCCAGCTCATGCTAAACCCAATGCTAATGCAGCACACACACTTCCAGCTCCTTCTAAACCCAATGCTAATGCAACACACACACTTCCTGCTCCTGCTAAACCCAATGCTAATGCAGCACACACACTTCCTGCTCCTGCTAAACCCAATGCTAGTGCAGCACACACACTTCCTGCTCCTGCTAAACCCAGTGTTAATGCAACACACATTCCTGCTCCTGCTAAACCCAATACTAATACAGCACACACACTTCCTGCTCCTGCTAACCCCAATGCTAATGCAGCACACAAACTTCCTGCTCCTTCTAAATCCAATGCTAATGCAGCACACACACTTCCTGCTCCTGCTAAACCCAATGCTAACGCTGCACACACACTTCCTGCTCCTGCTAAACCCAATACTAATGCAGTACACACACTTCCTGTTCCTTCTAAACCCAATGCTAATGCAGCACACACACTTCCTGCTCCTGCTAAACCCAATGCTAATGCAGCACACACACTTCCAGCTCCTGCTAAACCCAATGCTAATGCAGCACACACGCTTCCTGCTCCTGCTAAACCCAATGCTAATGCAGCACACACACTTCCTTCTCCTATTCTTACTGTACAGTCAAAATGGTGGAGGGGTGGATTGCTTTACAAAGTGGCACAGGGACATAGTGTGTACCATACCAAAGAGGCTAGCGAGCATGCCATGTGTTTATCCTTGGCAGCACTGAGTATGACGCACTATTACCACACCAAACAGATGTGTACATGTCTCAACCAGCAGGGCTTGCTCGCCTTGTTAGCAGCTAACTTGTGACTAATCCAGCATTGAGCTGTGAAGGCCACAGTGTACTGTGAAGATGGAGGTCAGGACCATACCCTCTGGTTGCGTTTGATGATGTCACGGTTCATGAGGACGCGCCCCTCAGAGAGATCAATCCCAGCCAGTGGAACCAGCGTCTCTCCGATGACCTCGTCACGGGAGAAGCGGTCGAAGCTGAGGACCATGAAGTGCAGGGCCAGCTCGGGCACGCGGCCATACGGGATCCCATAGAAGCTGAAGGTCTCCTCGAAGGCGGGGTCCAGGGTCTTCCTCAGCACGCGGGTCTTCACCTTGTGCTTCTTTTCCGGCAGGATGGTCAGCTTGATGTAGGGGTCAGAGGTCAGGGACTGCTCGTCGGTGGCGGAGAGCCCCTGGGCCTCCTTGATGTGCACCACAAAGGCCTTCTTCTCAAAGTTGTACTCTAAGGAGAAGAAGAGGGTGCCCAGCCCCCCCTCCTTGTCCTGGGGCTTTTCGGCTGGTGTCGGAGCCTGGCTGGAGAGCCCGCTCTCTGGGGTGCCCGCCTCCTTGCCCCCCTGTCCAAACCCTGGGTGGGGGGAGGGGAGGTCCAGGTCAGGGGAACTGCGCACCTTTGGGTGGGGGGGTTTGGAGAAATTCCCATTCAGGTCCAGGTGGAGGGGGGGGTCTGGTCCCCGTGGGGCTGGGTGTGGCCTTGCCGTTGGCATCGACCTTGTCACTGGCCCCGAATTTCTTCTTTCCGGTCAGGCTCTCGGGGTAGATATCCACACCCTTGAGCATGTGCACGAATTTGTAAGGGGGTGTCTTCGTGGCCTTGGCTGTCTTGCGCTGGCAGCAGATCCAGGAAAACAGCGAGACGCTGAAGACCAGGCCAAACATACTGACCACACCCATCATCACCGGCAACTCCACTGAGGGGTAAGGGAGGCAAGCCACAGGTCAGTCAACTAATAGACCCTCACAATCACTCATTCATCCAGTCAGTTACTTCATTTCATCACTGAAAACCTTAAAGCAACTGCACAACAGAATGGTTAGCTTTAAATCAACTCTGATTAGAGTACATTTTTATCCATGTAGACTTGTATAGTCTACAGTGAACATTTTACTGTGTGCGGTAAACATTTTTGGTTTAATATAAATAATGGAGGAAACACACCGATGGCAACAAGAAAAAATAAAAACAGTAAACCGGCAGAGTGGTCAGCGGGACAACACCGCTCAATGTATCGCTGCACCTGGCGTGTAATCAACCGTCTTTATCCTTTGATTGGAGAATCAGTGCTTTTGCTAATTGCTGTCGGTGTTTGTAATGCATAAGCGTGTTCACTTGATCAGAATAACACACACAACTATAATACGGAATAAAAGGATGGTGCTATTTTCATTAATTTATAACGAGTCTAATCACCGTTATATTTACATTTTTTATTGCTCTCGATTTTCAGAACCACAATTAATGACCTCACTGTTACTCGATTACATTATTCTCCGGTTCAGTCCCCAGAAAATGTGTATCTGCGTATTGGGAGTCTCTCCGTCGTGCTGTTCCACTCCCTGCTCCCCCTCCCACCCCAATACTCAGGGGATCCTACAATGTGCAGCACGTTCTGGCGTACTTTGTAAAGACCTCTGGAAATTTCCAACAGCGGGCGCTCTCTCTCTCTACTCTTCACCCTCCCACCTCTCTCTCTCTCTCTCATCACACACGTACACGCCTCGTGCTCTCTATGATGTAGCTAAGGCTAGATTCAGAGTGACTCAGAGGTGCAGTGACATGGTCGGGTGCAGTGTGTTCACACAAGAGCAATTACCTGAGTAACAAGACAGCCAGCCCGATGCACCCAATAACGGTGTAAAATGGTCGGTAGGTCGGTGCGTAGGCTACAGAATATTGTATTTTAGCCTCAAAACAGCGAATGTGCACCACCCATTCCAATTTATTAATGCATGCGAATTATAGGTTTGCGAGCCGTACAGTAGGCTACAATTATATACGACCTGCACAGTATATTTGAATAAAATTGTATTTTGTGAAATTAAATCAGACAAAATGGCGAAGGAATTTATTGTGACGACAACCCCTGATGAATTCCAAACAGAATGTGCATGAATAATGTGAAAAAATGTAGAATTATTTACCCGCTGCATACACTTTAATTCAATTTAAATAGCCGAACTTATAAAAGACAATGATGTAACCTGAATGTAGTCAGGTTCCAAAGAACCGAGGCATCCTCTAACACCTGCCAAATTGGATGGTAGCCTACTCACGAGGGAGAAGGTGCGCGCAGAGCACAGATGTTTGTTTATTCGCTTACCAAACTGCGCTTGTTCCGCGACCACAGGAGCCATGATGCCTCGCGCTCTGTCCAAGGTTCTGAAATGATTCTCCGTTCTTCCACCGCCTGGCTTGAACCGTTCACCGTTCAGTAGTCCTCACCCCTTACCACAGCCAAACCTTTTCATATATTTCGCAGTGAATCGCCTTTCGTCTCAGATTTGACACTAAATTACTGATATTCGTATCGTGTTAATGACGTATATTATATAGCTTATCTCCGTCTTTTTCTAAAGCAGTAGGCTATATTCTGTATTTTTCTCGTGGAGCTTTTCGCCCCAGTCCTGTGTTGCTACTCGCCGTGCTACTAATGTCTCTGTATATGCGCCGCCTCCCCACCCCCCTCCGCGCTCAGTTTGTCGACGCTGACGCAGTTCTGACGAAGACTTGTCTGAAATCACCACTTATTCTCCGAGGAGCAACACAACTCATCAGTTTTTTACGACCCTTTCCCTGCCAAAAATACATTCAAACCGATTCAAACCCGTTCTAAAAATACATGGCGATGTTCTTACATTTACGGTGAACTGTATGTGTATGCGAGCATGTGTGTATGTGTATGCGAGCATGTTCTCATGTATTACACAAAAATAGGCACGCATACCTGAATACCTACAAACACACACAGAAGCTTTACAGCTCCCTGTGGCTTCAAACATGTGGCTTTCATGTCTTGTATGACCTAAAACAGTGATCTTTTACACCAAAGACTGCTGCATATTTCTGACACAGGGAATTTGCAGCTGCCAAACCTTTATTAAAACAGCTTAATGTTTTTATACTTAAAATAATCTTATACCTCTGTGGAAAGGGCCTTTTCTTTCAGCCGTGATACTTCCTCCTATGAGATTAAAAACCATTGCCCACAGATTTTGAGCATTGTTTCCTGCTGACCTGCTCTGACACATCTCAAATAGCATTATTATGGAAACAGCATTAATATAATGTTAAATCTAAAGTCAGTAACTGAGCAGGCAGAAGGCAGCTTGAAACCCCCTCTGCTCCTCTTCCTCAGGTCACCTTACCACCACTTCCCTAAAGGGGCCATCTCTCCAGTCACGCCCCTATACTCTACTCTGCCCCCCCGGTGGCAGAATGAGCTCCATGCTAGTCAGAACAGCAGAGTCACTGCCCATCTTCCACTGCAGACTGAAAGTGGTCTGATTACACTGCATCTGCTCTCCTAGTGGTGAACATTTATCAAATGTTTACTAGCCCTTAGTCTGCAACACCTAACACTGTACCATCAAACCCATTTGCTACTTACATCACTTCATTCTCCACCTCCTTCTTGTGCCATGGCACTTTATGGTGCAGGTTTACATATTCACAAAAGCGATGTTTTGATTTAAGTTATAACAATTATATTACTCTTAATTCAAATTAAGACACATTCAGGATTATGGTGAAAAAAATATAAGGCTCACAAAACACCGCTGCCTCAAATCAATCCTCCCTGACTGGGGTTAGAGACAGTGGCATATTACACCCTGCTGATAGTTTCAGCCACATGAGGAATACTAACCCTGGAAACAGCGCCCCCACCTGGTAAGTGTGTCCCACTTGCTGTAATAGCAGAAATTTGACTGCAGCACTTCTTAACACACAAAGCAAAGCACATAACGCACCCCAAAATTGCAGAACAGAGAAGCCTCTGTGTAGGGTGTACATCAAAACAAAATCGGAATTTCCCTTTCATGAATTTGGGGAAATAAAGTAGAGATCTTTATCTTATGCATTAGTGAATATGACTGCACAGGAACTGTAAGAGACTGAAATCACAGGATTCTTGGGTAGTGCACCACTCACCCCTACTGCTGGCTTTGAGTAATGCATCATGTGACCAATCACAGCTAGGATTTAGTGTAAAAGTCAAGAAAACTGCTTTAATCTAATGAGCTTTAATACTGTGTTGCCTATCTGAAGGCCTTTTATGGACGAGAATATCCAAATAAAACAGAAAAGGGAGAAACAGGCACAGGCACCGTCTCTCCACTTTGCAAACAGCAGGAAGGGGAGCCATTCATGCAGTAGTGTCTAGTGTCAGAAACAAGCTTCCTTACCATGTTTTAGGGCCATGTTGATTCCCACAATGAGACTGTTTGCATGTTGTTGTGCATCACATCAAAGTTTTGCTAAATCTGTATCTATTAACCCCTTTGCACAGATGCCAAATTTGGTCAATTCTCACCTATTTAGGGGGTGTTCTATTTAAGGCTTTATAACTCCAGGTGTGAGCATCACAGAGACTTGGAAAATGGCTTATCTGAAACAAGAGTTACAAGATTAGTTTATTTTCATAATTTAGGTCAAAATAAAGTGCTACCAAATGCAAAAAAAAATGTTTTCTTTAGTTTGCAATGAAATACTGAGAGCTACATATGTGAAACAGGTAAAACATATCCTGGATCTGAGGGTGATATGCAGAACTACTACAGATCTATGATGCAAAATATAGGCAGTGTACCCTGCTGTCCCTTACCGTCTCCAAATGTATCCAAAATGGCTAAATTGCGCACTGCTGTAAGTCATAAAATAATTACATATTTAACTACAAATCAACTGTTTTGGCTGATAAAACTAACTTTTTCATCATTTTAAAGTGGGATTACTATCTTTTCATCAGTATAGGGGGGTAGATATCTATGGGTCTAGATACCTATGAAAAAACCTGCCATAAAATTATTAAAATATGTTTTGTCCAATAAAAAGCATATACACATTCATACTCACTCCAAGGAAAATTTAACATTCATCTAGCACATATGCACAGTAAATTTGAATTAGTATATTTCTTTCCCTGAGTGACAAGTATTGCCCAGGGAGATACTAATACGCCATACAGTTTATATTATGTATGATAAGATTACAATAAAATAATATTCCACCATCAGGAAAAAGCTGGCAAATGTTCTGGCTTCAGGGCAAATCAAACATAAAACATGACTGAGCCACCTATGAACACTTACACTACAGAATGTGAAATGCACTCAAAATGTGAAAATAACAATATTTAACATATGGCACAACACTTGCGGAGTGTAAAAATAAAGTGCATATTTGAAATATCACAAGCAGTAACGTTAATACTTACATTTTGAGGAGGGAATGTCCCTCATGCATATCCCTCAGGCATATTCTCCAACAGAATCAATGCTATGCTATCTATGGTATCTTGGTAACTATGGTATCTTCTCTTCTGACCCACTCCCAAAATCCATGTAAGCAGGCAAGGATTTTCTCTGGCCTTGCTGATGTGTTAGTAAATTAGTAAAAACTTCAGAAAATAACAGGAAACAACTATTACACCTCGGCGAGCAAATGTACATTCTAAGTAAAACTAAACTGATAAAACTAGAAATTCTCTTACGCCCGGGTGTAATTTATTGGTCAAAGCATCCAATAAGATATTGCAAACACCGTTGCTAAGGTTCTAATGTTCTATACTGGATAAAAAAAATCATCAATGAAACAGAATGAACTGGAATGAATGAGACAGGTTTGCAGAGTGTGGGGGGTATTACGCATCAACTTTTCAGATATTGTAATAGTGTTGTAAAGTGTTGTTTATTTTTCACATGGATTGTCCCAGATTTATTTCAATTTTAGTTCAGATATTGATAGTAGAATGACATGGTATAATTACACAATAATTTCACATGTTTATTTTGCATTTGAGTGAGCAGGGCTTTTCACAGTTTTGGCATATGATTGGGCTACTGTCGGGTTTATCTTGTTGCTATGACAGAGTTAGAATTTTTGGTGGTAAAATTTAAAAAAAAAATTATCTCACACATAGATGCTATTGTCCACCGTGTCACGCACAGGTAGGTTTAGTTGTAGGCGAGACTGGGTTGGGGGTTGCTTGTCAAATGCTACTTGCTACGGGACAATAGTGACACTTAGAAACTCTGTATTTGGGTTGTTACGAACCGTGCACTAATAAAGCTAAAACACTGAGTTTGTTGTTTCCACTCGTAGTTTGGTTGCAGGAGAAATTAATATCTGAGTTAAGGAAAATCTTGTCGCCGGCGCTATGCCCACTAGGGGCTCTGCGCGAAGGGGATAAGCTACTTTTTCAGTGTGTGGATGGGCTCCATGGTGTGGTATCTGTTAAGGCACTGTTCCAGTGTGTGGATGGGCCCCATGGTGTGGTATCTGTTAAGGCACTGTTCCAGTGTGTGGATAGGCCACACGGTCTGGAATCTGTTAAGGTTGCAACCTTTTCCCAACAATCGCATTTGTCGTCAAAACATTTTTATTTTTACAATTTCAACAATTCCATCAATTCCCCCCGTGTAGCAACCGCTAGAGAATCAACTACACAACCCCGTCAGCCGGTAGTAGCCGTCCTCTTCAAGGCGTGACTCCTGACCGTGATTCCAATTCACCCAGGGCTGTCTTATGTGCGACGATTCTTGCCGAGTCCCTCCCCCCACCCCGGAAGCAGTTGCCAATTGCCACTCCCTCAAGGCACCGGCCATACTCGGATCTGACAGGACTGGTGATCGAACCCCCGATCCTCGGGGTGAAACCGCACAGACTGATATCTGCGCTTTTACCCCTTTTCTCTCAGAACAGTTCTTTCTATGATTGCTACCAACTAAGCATGACAGTTGCCTGATATAAAAAAACAAAAACATTGCATACTCCAGCTTTAAGCTCTTATTCTCATTGGTGAAATATATCTGAAAAGAAAAGTTCTGAAAGAATCACTTGTAATTTATTGATAATTTTGGCAAAAGTGTATTTCTCAGCACCTATTTCTACATGAAAAACATGGGGCTCTATCTTGGCGATCTTAGCGCTTCGTCTAAGTGCATTTAGGGCGTGTCCAAGGCCAGTTTTGCTATTTTAACGGCGTGTTTTTTGGGCGCTAAGCACGGCGCAACGTGCAAATGGGCTGAACCTAGTCTCTTCATTAATTATAGGTGTGTCTTGGGCGTGACATGCAATAAACCAATCAAAATGTCATATCCCATTCCCTTTAAAAGCCTGCTTTTCCACCTTGGCGGATTGCTTATGATGGCGAAACAGACATGTTTTCGTGCGTGTTTAGTGCGATCAAAGAATAAGCTATATGGATCAATAGTAGCCTATGATCAATATTATTCGGACTAACCATTATGAGTTCCCGGTAATTCCTGACAGTGCTGTTTACAAAATATATGTGGTTAAATTTCGTTAAAAGCACCTGCAACAGCTGAGAATAAGTGACCAATGGCTTCCGTCTCACCTTAGAAAACGCCAAATTAGCCTGCTTGTTTAACAAATTTCATTTGTTTATGCACTGAACTCATGTTCAAGCTTCATCCGAAGTTCATTAGGCCTACCTGCATTCTAATTTTGATTAATAACATAAATAACGTTATTTTGCCTTAATGATGACAATAGATACAATAAAGCTGTCAGGTTGGCAACCCATAGGTTCACGCATACTTTCCCTTGTTTTATAATGTCCTGCTTATGGAAATGTGACCAACCTGTTTTACTGGTAGCGTAATGCTTTAAAATGATCCACTTTCCCAGGAAGACCGTGAAAAGTGCGATTTACAGCAGGGGAAACAGACCTGCTCCCGTAAAGCACACATGCAGATAATGGCATTAAAATTAATTGTAAATTAATTGTGTAACGTGCTGCAAATTTGTTTTTGTTTCTAATTAGACGCTTAGTTATCTTTAAAATCTTTTGTCCCGTTATGGAATAGCAGGTGAAATCAGCGGGGTTTTAATAAGCTGAGAGTATGGAAACCTTGTCACTGTAATTTAAAAAATATGAAGGACGAAGAATAGCTAAGGTTACAATTCAGTTAACATGGTGACATTTATCTCCGTTTTTTAATCATAGGCTATCGAAGAAACCTTATGCACAGCAAATCCGCTGTAGCCTAGGCTATTTGAAAAACAATAAATGCAATATTCACTGGACAAGGTTTTGAACTTTTTTCAGTCACAACCATTCTATTTACTTACAGGCTGTATTCCTAGATAAACAGAGCTGCATTGTAGGCTAATGACATCTGAAGCACATTTTCAGAACTCAAATGTCCATCTATTGCAGTGCGCGAGTTTTCCATTGAATGACAATTCACGCATTAGGAGTAAATGAAAATTTGCGCATTAGGCTTGATATAGACGTTATCAGCTCCTTTTTAATGGATAGCCATTGTCCTGTACCATCGCACATCGCCTGGATGTTGATGGAGTGAGCTGAGGGACAGTATGTGGTCTTTGACCTATGGACCCTTTTATTATTATGCATTTTTTGATATAGCCTACACAATAATAATATTTCCCATTGTAATCTTGATATTTTAGTCATGGTTGTGCGCCCCTGTGTGTAACAGACTGGAGGGTGTACACACGTTGTGCACACGCCTATGTAGATGCACTTATATGCGCTGTCAAAATAACATGTAAACAAGTGCGACATGACTTCAGACCAGGTTTGCGGTGGTTCTAGTGCAAGCGCTTTCTGCTGGCTCAAGATAGCAATACGCCAAAAATAATCCTGGCCACTCCTCATCTTAAAACCAACATGCCCAGTTCACTTGCAACGGGCGCAAGAATACATGGTATTTAAACGACGTGAACGCAAGGCGTTATAATGAACCATGCGCCGGGTATAAGATAGCAAAGACACTTGCGTTTTGGGTAGCGCCGCTTAGCGCCGGGTGTAAGATGGGGCCCATGGTGTGTTTTTACTGGCTATTAAAAGATTATTCCACATTCCCATTGAACCAGTGCTTCAGATGATTTGAAGAATGAACATTTTTTAATGAAGGCAAAGGGACATACCTTATTTCAACAACCTACCTGAAAACATATGCACTCCATTCAGTTCTTTGAACAATTAAAACAATATCCACATGGACTTCTGAACTACACTCTGTTACTGCTGTGAATTCGCTGGTGGGTTTTTAGGTTTTGTAACAGACTAAAGCTCTTCCCGCACTGATTGCAACAGTATGGTCTCTCTCCAGTATGAGTGCGCTGGTGCGTTCTAAGGTTACCCAGCTGACTGAAACATTTGCCACACTGTGTGCAGCAGTATGGTTTCTCCCCAGTATGAATCCGCAAGTGTGTTTTCAGGTTTTGTGCAATGCTAAAATTCTTCCCGCAGTGGGTACACGAGTACGGTTTTTCTCCAGTATGTATGCGCTGGTGGGTTTCCAGGCTTTGTAGGTGACCAAAAGTCCGGCCGCACTCGGAGCAGCTGTACGGTTTCTCCCCGGTGTGAGTCCGCTGGTGCGTTTTCAGGTTGCGCAGGAGGCTGAACCTCTTTCCGCACAGGGGGCAGCCGAACGGTCTCTCCCCAGTGTGAACCAGCCGGTGAGTCTTCAGGTTGTCCAGGTTCTGAAAAGACCTGCCACAGACGGTGCAGCTGTACGGCCTCTCGCCAGTGTGGATGCGCTGGTGAGTCTTCAGGGTCCATGGCGTGCTGAAGGTCTTGCCACACAGGCCACACCTGTTGAGGCCATCGTCGTTGGTGACGCTGTTCTGGCTGGGAGGAGGTGGGAGGAAGCTGGCGGGTGGCGGCGGGGGTCTCCTGCTCCTGGCACTCTGCCGAGGGAAACCTGGCGGGAGTGCTGGGCTCGCTGGGGTAAGTGAGGCAGGGACTATGGAAACTTCCCCCACACTGCTGCTGGTTCTGCCAGTGCTGCTGCCCCCCCTCCCCCTCCCCCTCCCCCTCTCCCCCCTCAGAGTACGGGCTGGCCGGAGTGTTCCAGGCCACTTTGCTCCCGGGGGGAACCTTGTCCTTGGCTGGGGGGGTGATCAGGTGGAGCTGCTCTACGGCACAGGCCGGCTTGTGCTGCCAGGCCCCGCCCACTGCCGGCGCCATCATGAAGTCTAGCTCTGCCTCCAGGGTGTGGTCCTCCTCCTGCTCCAGATTGGTGTCCGGCTCGTACAGGCCCCCTGGCCCCTCACAGACACCTCCTCCACCCCCTCGCTGGTTGAAGCCCCAGCCCCCCTCGCAGCACTGCGTCTCGGAGCCACGCCCAGCCACGCCCCTGTCCACAGCAGCCTGAGACTCCACAGACCCTGCAGGAAACATGGTACAGGTACAGCTCTGAGAATATCACATACAGGTACAGCTCTGGGAGTCTCACACACAGGTACAGCTCTGGGAGTCTCACAAACAGGTACAGCTCTGGGAGTCTCACATACAGGTACAGCTCTGGGAGTCTCACACACAGGTACAGCTCTGGGAATCTCACACACAGGTACAGCTCTGAGAATCTCACACACAGGTACAGCTCTGGGAGTCTCACACAGGTACAGCTCTGAGAATCTCACACACAGGTACAGCTCTGGGAGTCTCACACACAGGTACAGCTCTGATAATCTCACACACAGGTACAGGTCTGGGAGTCTCACACACAGGTACAGCTCTGGGAGTCTCACACACAGGTACAGCTCTGGGAGTCTCACACACAGGTACAGCTCTGAGAATCTCACACACAGGTACAGCTCTGATAATCTCACACACAGGTACAGCTCTGGGAGTCTCACACACAGGTACAGCTCTGGGAGTCTCACACACAGGTATAGCTCTGAGAATCTCACACACAGGTACAGCTCTGGGAATCTCACACACAGGTACAGCTCTGAGAATCTCACACACAGGTACAGCTCTGAGAATCTCACACAGAACATTTTATATATACAGTGCATCCGGAAAGTATTCACAGCGCTTCACTTTTTCCACATTTTGTTCTGTTACAGCCTTATTCCAAAATTGATTAAATTCCCTCAAAATTCTACACACAACACCCCATAATGACAATGTGAAAAAAGTTTTTTTGAGATTTTTGCAAATTTATTAAAAATAAAAAACTAAAATTTCTCATTTACATAAGTATTCATACCCTTTGCTTTAACGTATTTTTAAAGTATCATATTTCATATTTGGTCGCATATCCTTTACATGCTGTTACTTCCTGAAGTCTGTGACCATCAACATCAAAAAACTGTCGATATCTTATTTTCAGGTACTGTTACAAGCGATACTATAACCTCTCTGCATTTGAATGGATCTCTATGGAAATTGGGGGGTGAGACTAGATTCAGCTGTAAATTACACTGGTAAAGTATGGAACACATGGCTGGCTAAATGGCTGTAAGTTATCAAGGGTCTGAGCTATCAAACAAGCCCCAAACCATCACTCTGTTGCCAGATATGGAGTAGATGTGGATGGATCACTGCAAGGGTTATTTCTCCGGACTCATTTTCCTATAGAACTCTATGGGGAAAAAAGTCAGGAGAAACAACCCTTAAAGTGATCCATCCAATTCACATTGTCATTATGGGGTGTTGCGTGTAGAATTTTGTGGGAAAAAATTAATTTAATCAATTTTGGAATAAGGCTGTAACAGAACAAAATGTGGAAAAAGTGAAGCGCTGTGAATACTTTCCGGATGCACTGTATGTACACACAGAGTAAAGACAGGGGACAAATTAAAAGAAAAACCAACATAAAGTATCTTAGTAAGGTGTTGGGCCACCACGAGCTGCCAGAACAGCTTCAATGCGCCCAAAGGTGTTCAAGTGGGTTGAGATCTGGTGACTGCAAAGGCCATAGCATATGATTCCCATCAAACCATTCAGTGACCCCTTCTGCCCTGTGGATGTGGGCATTGTCATCCTGCCATTTTATATACACACATATACATATACAGTACATACATACACACATACACAGCACATTTTATATATGAAAACACATATACACACACAGCACCAGCAATTACTACCATTTTATATACACACATATACAGTTGAAGTCAGAAGTTTAAATATACTTAGGTTGAACTTGTCATTAAAACTAATTTTTAACCACTCCACAGATTTCATGTTAGCAAACTATAGTATTGGCAAGTCAGGACATCTCCTCTGTGCAAGACACAAGTCATTTTTCAAACAATTGTTTACAGACAGATTATTTCACTTTTAATTCACTATATCACAATTCCAGTGGGTCAGAAGTTTACATACACTAAGTTGACTGTGCCTTTATATTTTTAATATTTGGTCGCATATCCTTTGCATGCCATGACTACCTGATGTCTGTGACCCAACAACATCAAAAGACTCTTGATATCTTATTTTCTGGTACTCTTACAAGCGATACTATAACGTCTCTGCATTTGAATGGATCTCTATGGGAATTGGGGGGTGGGACTAGATTTAGCTGTAAATTATGCTGGAACACTATAGAATACATGATTGGTAAAATGGCTGTAAATCATCAAGGGTCTGAGGTATCAAACAAGCCTCAAACCATCACTCTGTTGCCAGATATGGAGTAGATGTGGATGGATCACTGCAAGGGTTATTTCTCCGGACTCATTTTCCTATAGAACTCTATGGGGAAAAAAGTCAGGAGAAACAACCCTTAAAGTGATCCATCCAATTCACATTGTCATTATGGGGTGTTGCGTGTAGAATTTTGTGGGAAAAAATTAATTTAATCAATTTTGGAATAAGGCTGTAACAGAACAAAATGTGGAAAAAGTGAAGCGCTGTGAATACTTTCCGGATGCACTGTATGTACACACAGAGTAAAGACAGGGGACAAATTAAAAGAAAAACCAACATAAAGTATCTTAGTAAGGTGTTGGGCCACCACGAGCTGCCAGAACAGCTTCAATGCGCCCAAAGGTGTTCAAGTGGGTTGAGATCTGGTGACTGCAAAGGCCATAGCATATGATTCCCATCAAACCATTCAGTGACCCCTTCTGCCCTGTGGATGTGGGAATTGTCATCCTGCCATTTTATATACACACATATACATATACAGTACATACATACACACATACACAGCACATTTTATATATGAAAACACATATACACACACAGCACCAGCAATTACTACCATTTTATATACACACATATACAGTTGAAGTCAGAAGTTTAAATATACTTAGGTTGAAGTCATTAAAACTAATTTTTAACCACTCCACAGATTTCATGTTAGCAAACTATAGTATTGGCAAGTCAGGACATCTCCTCTGTGCAAGACACAAGTCATTTTTCAAACAATTGTTTACAGACAGATTATTTCACTTTTAATTCACTATATCACAATTCCAGTGGGTCAGAAGTTTACATACACTAAGTTGACTGTGCCTTTATATTTTTAATATTTGGTCGCATATCCTTTGCATGCCATGACTACCTGATGTCTGTGACCCAACAACATCAAAAGACTCTTGATATCTTATTTTCTGGTACTCTTACAAGCGATACTATAACGTCTCTGCATTTGAATGGATCTCTATGGGAATTGGGGGGTGGGACTAGATTTAGCTGTAAATTATGCTGGAACACTATAGAATACATGATTGGTAAAATGGCTGTAAATCATCAAGGGTCTGAGGTATCAAACAAGCCTCAAACCATCACTCTGCTGCCAGATATGCAGTAGATATGGATGGATCACTTGAAGGATTGTTTCTCCTGACAAATTTTCCTATTTAACTCTATGGAAAAATAATTCAGGAGAAGAAACCCTTCAAGTTATCCATCCATAGCTACTGTATGTCTGGCAGCAGAGTGATAATTTAAGGCTTGTTTGATATCTCAGACCCTTGATGACTTAGAGCCATTTAGCCAACCATGTGTTTCCATACTGTTCCAGTGTAATTTACAGCTAAATCTAGTCCCACCCCCCAATTCCCATAGAGATCCATTCAAATGCAGAGACGTTATAGTATCGCTTGTAAGAGTACCAGAAAATAAGATATCAAGAGTCTTTTGACATTGTTGGGTCACAGACATCAGGAAGTCATGGCATGCAAAAGATATGCGACCAAATATTAAAAATTTAAAGGCACAGTCAACTTAGTGTATGTAAACTTCTGACCCACTGGAATTGTGATATGGTGAATTAAAAGTGAAATAATCTGTCTGTAAGCAATTGTTGGAAAAACTACTTGTGTCATGCATCCTAACTGACTTGCCAACACTATAGTTTGCTAACTTGATATCTGTGGAGTGGTTAAAAATGAGTTTTAATGATTTCAGCCTAAGTGTATGTAAACTTCCGACTTCAAATGTACATACTGTACATACAGTACATACATACACACATAAACAGCACATTTTATATATACAAACACACATAAACACATACACACACAGCACCAGCAATTACTGCCATTTGATATATACATACAAACATATACATACATACACTGCACATTTTTATATATACATACACACATATACATACACAGCACCAGCAATTACTGCATTTATACGTACACACACATATACAGTTCCCTTAATGTTTGGGACAAAAACATATTTTTTCTTGATCTGGCTCTGTACTCCACTATATTAGATATGTAATCAAACGGATAATAATAATTTATTGAGAAAACCAATCTCGGCCAATCGATCCCTAGCTACAATTCCTACATGGTTCACCTGATATGGATGTAATTACCCTCAACTGAAAGCTGATAGTCTGCACTTCATATAACCTCATATTTATTGGTTAATTTCAAATCAATTCCAAAACAACAAAATGGTGTCACTGTCCAAATACATACGGACTGCACTGTACACACACACACACACACACACACACACACACACACATACACACAGGCACACACATAAAGGTTAATGGTTGCTCTCTGGTGCACATATTCTCTCATGACTGAGAGGCCCTTTCTCCCTGTATGTAAAAGGGATTGGTAGAATAAAGCATCCCGCCCCCCCCCTGGGACCACACCTACTTTTCCTGGCGAATCGGTGGCTCTCCTGCTGCTGCTGACTGACACAGCCTTGGCCCACGGCCTGCTCCTCCAGTTCTGCAGACTGCAATACCCACAATGCAGTTAGTTACAGGCAGTGCATTGGATCTCCTTTACTCTGTTTTAGCGATTCTGAGCTAAGTAAACTAGCCATCCAGGTCTGCTGCCTCCACAATAGTGCTGAGGTCTGCAGAGTAAATACCCACAAGGCAGTGGCAAGATGCGCACCACTCTAAGCATATGTTATATAACTTTAGTTGCTATGTTAACTTAAAACACTAGTGCGCATGCCTGATCACTTCCCCTTGTGCGGACAAAAATTCCAATGGGGAGAAGCGCCAGTTGCGAATCTTGTCATATATGAAATCTTTGTTTCAGATACAAATTTGACCTTTGACCCAGGTCTGGAATAGAGACCTTAAAAACACCCAACCCTATTTGTTTTCTGCACGCAGACCTCTTCTTTGATGACGATGCGCTCCACCTCGGCTCGTTCCAGCGTGAAGCCGCTGTGAGACTCTGGTTTGGCCATGTTGCTGTGCCGCCGTGTCATAGGCTTCCACAGGCTGCAGTTCCAGTCCTCGCCCAGAAACCCCTCCTCCTCTGCCGCAAGCATGCCACCTATGGGAGAGGAGGGTAATTGAGAGCCCTCTGGCTGACCCTGCCAGCCAATCCCCATTGACAACACAGCCTCTGTCCATAAGCCCGTTAGCTATTATCATGTGACTCAGTGTATAACTGGCCTAATGGTTCTGTCCCTCTCCACCTCAACAGGTGTACGGTGAGTGTTCTGGCGTCAAATGGTTGCTGTACAGCAGGGGTGTCAAGATCCGGTCCTGGAGGGCCGCAGTGTCTGCTGGTTTTTGGTGCGTTTAAGCACAAGTGATTAATTTAAGTCACTAATTGGCTAAGAAGTCCACACACCTTGTTCTCAATGCTTTAACTGGGTGCTGATTGAAAGGAAACCACAAATACCTGTGACACTGCGGCCCTCCAGGACTGGAGTTTGACACCCCTGCTGTACAGCATCCAGATCGGGGTTGCCACGTATTGGCAGTGGTTCAGGTGAACTAAACCCCTTTCGCAGTGTGCTTTGAAATCACAAAATCCGCCACACAAATGTCAACTACTATTATTATTAGCCTATTATTATTATTGTAACTGTTCTTGTTCTGGCACTGTTTTATGCATACATGTATTTATTGTTTGGGTGCTGCGATGATGCTGCAAGGGTTAATTCAGTTCAGAGGTGAAGTCTTTCAATCTTGTGATTTTGCTCCACACTCTAAGGGCCTACTGCAGATGTGGTGGACAATGTAGACACTGTGGTTATTAATAACAATTATTATTATTATTAGTATTATTATTAGGCTATATAAAGAACGATCATTACTGTCATCGTAATAATCATTATTGTGATGATGGGGACTATCAATATTAATACTATCAATAATAGCCTAATACGTTTAACCTGAACTAGGAAACTGAATAGGCTACAACATAAAAAGTAATGTAATGGCACATTTTGTCATGTAGGGCTACTTTAACGAACGTTAGCTAGCTGGTTATCATCATCTGCAGTTCCAGATGTTTCCATGTTAGTGTAATATCCCATACACGCCTGAAAATATTAATAGTTTTTACGGGTCTTATTTAAATACAGTAGAGACCTACCACCCGTCATTACTTCGCCGTCATGAACCTGGACTCCTACAGAGCGGCGACTGGCGATGTGGGTACAACCGATCGCTCCATATGCACGTTCTGTTCTCCATTCGGTCTCCTGCACAAGAAGCTTCAGTTTTAGGGATTCGTTTTCTTTTTTCCTCTCGTCGATTTCAGCCTGCAGGCAAGCCAAGCTTCCCTCCACAATCTTTGTTACCTCGCTAATAGCCGCTTTCACCAGGATCTCCATTACCGAGGCGAGCTGTGTCTGAAACGACATCACAAAACACGACATACCGCCCTCGCCTCAAAAGCCCTGAGCGTCTTAAAAGTTAAGGGTTATAAACGTTAAAACGCCACTGTTGTCTTTACGTGAAAATATTTTATGGGTCCAATGTTCTGCATCCATACCAAGGCGCACGTTTTAAGCACAGTAGCTACATTGTTGTGATGTTATTGCACAGAGAGGTATCGTATGTATGCCTTCAGTCAGTATTGTAATAACCGTAATAACTAGAATACCATAGCAACAACATTTGTACTTCGGCCCGGTAGTTCCCATTCAGTCTTAGCAAATTGATTTCGTACGCTGCACTACACAACACAACGTCTAATTCATGGTTTTCGTTAAAGTTTACTTCAGATAAATACATTATTTAAATGAAATACCTAAATTTTATTTTGATTCTCTTAAAATAGATTGATCATGTTATCAAGAGAGCTATTCAGTATTAAAATATCAGTAAGGCCAAATTGGCTACTTTCCATTCCTGTGACGGTAGACCTACTAGTTTAATCCTAAAAATAAACGGGAAAAAAAACTGGCAATGACTCATGACAGATCTGTTAGTACCATGAACAACAATATTCAATATTGTAGACAATGATAATATTGTCCCCACTGTTTCCCCTCCCCGTCCCCAATACAGTATATTGTGTGTATAACCTGTATTTTGAATAACTTACATTATCCCTCTCTGTGTAAGTACAACATAGCTCCTAGATTTTCCTTGCTAGTCATGTTAAACCATTCCCCCCTTGCATCATGACCCAGTGATGTTAACAGCATCTTCAGCCAAATAAAATCACACTGCCAAGTGTTTCAGCATTAAAGCTGTAAAAGCTGGGGAACTGACTAGGAAACTCAAAAGTAGATCATTACTGCTAACCTTATTGAAGAACGAGGTCTCACAGCTATAAGGAGGCGTTGTTAAGAGCATTTTTGCAGGTGTTACAGAAAAGCACATGAAATAGGGGTAATGAAACAGGGCATTTGACAAAACACAACCTCCGCACATTTTATTAACAAACCAAACCTATGAACAAGACCTTGGTGATGTCCATTTTCTTCATATTTCCTTGGAGGATAAAACTCATTTTCGATTTAGCCATCAAATAACACACATTTGAGGACACAACACATGTCTCTGTATTATTTAAAATGTTTCTCTTTCCCACACAAAGATATGGCACCCAATATTTATGCTATTACAGCCAGCTTTGCATTTTTAAAAATTAGCATTTCACTACATTACAGGCCGCACCTTACACGCAATGCTCTTTGAGAAACAAAACAAACAAAATGTTTGCCAGACCAACAGATCCAACAGATGAAACTCAGAAAGCGAGTCCTGGTTATTGTGTCCATATGAGCCCCCTAGGGCTTGCAAAAAGAAAGCCTAACATTTCAAGTCTGCAGTAGGACAACATAGATGCTCTCTATCACTCCCTCACTCTCTTTCTCTCTCACTCTCCATCTTTCCTGGTTTCATCTGTCTGATTGAATGCTGAACCCAGTAGATTGTGTTTGTGTGTGCTGGGTAAAAGTGAAATCCCCTCTCACTTAGTGCTGGGTAAAGGTGAAATCCCCTCTCACTTAGTGCTGGGTAAAGGTGAAATCCCCTCTCACTCAGTGCTGGGTAAAGGTGAAATCCCCTCTCACTCAGTGCTGGGTAAAGGTGAAATCAAATCCCCTCTCACTCAGTGCTGGGTAAAGGTGAAATCCCCTCTCACTCAGTGCTGGGTAAAGGTGAAATCACCTCTCACTTAGTGCTGGGTAAAGATGAAATCCCCTCTCACTCAGTGCTGGGTAAAAGTGAAATCCCCTCTCACTCAGTGCTGGGTAAAGGTGAAATCCCCTCTCACTCAGTACTGGGTAAAGGGGCAATCCCCTCTCACTCAGTGCTGGGTAAAGGTGAAATCCCCCCTCTCACTCAGTGCTGGGTAAAGGGGCAATCCCCTCTCACTCAGTGCTGGGTAAAGATGAAATCCCCTCTCACTCAGTGCTGGGTAAAAGTGAAATCCCCTCTCACTCAGTGCTGGGTAAAGGTGAAATCCCCTCTCACTCAGTACTGGGTAAAGGGGCAATCCCCTCTCACTCAGTGCTGGGTAAAGGTGAAATCCCCCCTCTCACTCAGTGCTGGGTAAAGGTGAAATCCCCTCTCACTCAGGTGTTAGGTAAAGGTCTCTGGGCCTGATGCACCCGCTGCTGATGGGTCCTCAGGTTCCCTTTCTGAGCAAATGTCTTGCCGCACTCAGCACAGCTGAACGGTCTTTTTCCCAGATGCACGTCCCGCTCATGCGCCCGCAGATTTCCTGTCCTGTTGAACCTCTTCCCACACTGGAGGCAAGAGTACGGTTTCTCCCCCGTGTGCACACGGATGTGCACGCTCAGCTCGGACGGGGTGACGAAGCTCTTCTCGCACTGGGCGCATGGATACAGTCTCTCTCCCGTGTGCCGCAACAGGTGTCTCCTCTGCTGCGAGGGATAGAAGAAAGCCTTGCCGCAGTACGGGCAGCCATATGGTCTCTCCCTGGCCATCGCAGTCAGGTGGTGTTTCAACTTCACTTTAGCAATGACGCAGGTGTTCGGCCTGCTCCCCCTTACAGCCCCACCTGTGCAGGGAGCAGGAAGCTGGGTGCTCAGGTGATACCTTTGTGCAGCTGGGACACTGTGTGTTGTTGCGTAAGTAGATCCCACAAACCCGCCCTGGGGTCCCGCAGCCTCCTCCTGCCTGCCAGGAGGGGGGTGCCCTGGCTGGGCTGGGCTCTCCAGTCCCCCTGGGCAGGCTAGCCTCGTCTCGCCTGCCCATCCGTTATTGGGGGAACCCTCAGGGGCAGGGGACGAGGATGACGGGGCATGATCAGGGGCAGTTCTGTGGGCATGGCTGGGGGTGGATTTGGGGATGTGGTCAGGGGCAGGTCCGTGGGTGCGTCCGTTATGTTGAGCGTGGCTGAGGGCGGGCCTCAGCCTTGTCCTGGCCCCGTAACCGGACCCTCCTGCCGTGCTGCCACCCAGCACGATGCCGCCCCGCCCCTTCACAACGCAGCCTGGCCTGGAGGAGAACAGTTGGCGAGGCACACGCTCCAAACCGTTTGCTGACAACCCCCGCTGAAGTTTCTGCGCCAGAACTGGGCTCGGACCCGCCCCCGGAATTATCGTCCATGTCACAGTGCTGTCCGCTACAGCTGTGGGAGGAACACAACAGAAACGCAACATTCAGCTGTGGAGTTACTCAGGTGTGGGGGTGTTCTGAAATGTGGGGATGTTCAGAGGTGTGGGGAATGGGGGTGTTCTCAGGTGAAAGGTGTGCCCTGTGCTTGCCTTCCGGGCTGGCATCTGAAGCTGGCTGCAGGTGAGCCATGTTTGAAGCTGGACGCAGTTGAGCGGTGACTCCTTGGACTCCTGCCGTCTCCACAGACTGGGGTTCAAGATCCTCCCCTGTGGACTGCAAGAGGGTGCCAGAGTTTAATATCCTAAAATCAAATTTTTACTACGTTACCTATTTTTTTGTAACATCACTTTAATGGTTAAACACCTCCTGCACACCATGTCAGGGGGTTTTGCCTTTTAATGCAAAATTATTTTTTTCTCTCCATGCACACGTTTTTCAATAATTAACATGTGTACAAACCTACCCCTGGCTACGTTCATTGAAAAATGTGATTCATTTAACAGTATTTATAAAAATAGTTTTCATATAACAATTATCATTTGCCTTATGATGCAACATCAGGAACAGCCCTGATCTTGTGGGTTTACTGTGGACACCTGTCATTCACATTAACAAGGGCTTTCTCAATTTAAAAACAGAACAGAAGGACTTTAATCCCTTTGCGCAAACGCCTAGTGGCTATGGCGCCAGTGCCAAGAGATTGCTCAACTCAGACATTCATTGCTTCTGCAACTAAACTACGAGTCGAAAAAAACCCTGCATTCTAGTTTTATTAGAAACTCCGTATTCAGCAGAGTTGTCAGAAATCATGTCTAAAGTGCCACTATTGTTGAGTAGCTAGTCCATTTAACAAGAAATCTCACCCAGTCTCACCTGCAACTATACAGACCCATGCGTGACATAGAGGACAATAGCGTCTATCTCTGAGTTCACAAAAATATTTTTTCACCACAAAAATTTGTATTCCATCATAGCAACAAGATAAAGCCAACAATAGCCCAAACGTATGCCAAAACAGCTGTGAAAAGCCCCGCTCACTCAACAGCAAAATAAACAAGTGTAATCACACCGTCATTCTATCAATATCTGCTACTAAATATGAAATAAATATACAATCATACCATTGTATTTATGCATAGAGATGTCCCTTTCAAAATTCAGTGGTCATTTATTGTCTTGGACAATCTGTTGGAGAATTACACACCACTTTATAACACTAGTACACCTTCTGAAACGTCTACGCGTAAAACCCGCATGTTTTTCAAACCTGTCTCATGCATTCCAGTTCATTCTGGACAAAAACACTTTTGTCCAACATAGGACATTATGACCTTAGCAACGGTGTTTACAATGTCTTTTTGGATGCTTTGAAAAATAAATTATAGCTGGGCATAACAGCATTTATAGTTTTATTAGCTTAGTTTTTATGCAAACAACATAGAATGTACATTCGCTTGCTGAGGCGTAATTGTTGTTTTCCAACTATATTCACAAGTTTTTCCTTGCTTACATGTTTTTTGGGAGTGGGAGAGAAGAAGAAGAAGTGGAGAAGAAGATACCATATTATTGATTCTATTGGAGAATATGCCTACGAATATGATGGAGATTTTCCTCCTGCATATGTAATATGTAAGTATTACTGCTTGTAATATTTCAAATATGTACGTTAGTTTTTCGACTCCACCAGTCTTGTGCCATATCATATGTTTGATATTGTTATTTTTGCATTTTGAGTGCATTTTCCATACTGTAGTGTCAGTGTCATAGGTGGCTAAATCATGTTTTATGTTTGATTTGCCTTGAAGTTAGAACATTTGCCAGAATTTTCCTGATGATGGAGTATTTTTTATTGTGATCTTATTGTACATAAGGGGCAAATGTATATGCTTTATAATGGACAAAAAATATTTTATGACAGGTTTTGGATAAGTTTTTGGACCCATAGATATCTATCCCCCTATACTGACTAAAAGATAGTAATTCCCACTTGAAAATGATGCAAAAGTGAGTTTTATGAGCCAAAACAGTTGAATTGTAGTTAAATATATGATTATTTTATGATTTACAGCACTGCACAATTTACAAATTTTGGATAGATTTGGAGACACTAAGGAACAACAGGGTACACTGCCTACATTTTTCCTCATAGATCTTTAGTAGTTTTACATAGCATAAATTTCTTTCTTTCTTTTCTTTGCATTCGTGGCACTTTATTTTGACATAAATTATGAAAATATACTAATATAAGTTAGTATTGTCTTTCCAGGTTTCTGTGATGCTCACACCTTGAGTTATAAAGCCTTAAATGGAGCACCCCATAAATAGGTGATAATTGACCAAATTTCACAACAGTGCAAAGGGGTTTTTAATGTGAAAGGAAGCTGTGTTTGGTGAGTGTCGCGGAGCGGAGACGGACCTCCTCTTTAACGTATACCCGGTCCAGCTCTGCGCAGCCCTGGGTGAAGCTGACAGACTCCAGCTCCTTCACCTGCAGCTCTGTCTTCACCTGGCAGGCCACTTCCTGCCCCTCCTGCGGGCCGATCTCTCCTTTGGGGAGCGGGGCACCCTCCAAGAGACATGCAGGAGGCCCTTGTCACAGAACAGGATGCAGAGTTAAAATCACACAGCACAGGGAACAGGATAAATGATGAAAGTTAAAATCACACAGCACAGGGAACGGGGAACACAGGATGCAGAGTGAAAATCATACAGCACAGGGAACAGGACAAATGATGAAAGTTAAAATCACACAGCACAGGGAACGGGGAACACAGGATGCAGAGTGAAAATCATACAGCACAGGGAACAGGACAAATGATGAAAGTTAAAATCACACAGCACAGGGAACAGGACACAGGTCGCAAGTTAAAATCACACAGCACAGGGAACACAGACGCGGAACAGAGCCTGCACAGAACAGAGAGCACAGTCGGATAATCCCAGACACAGTACTGCACTGTGGCTCCTGCATTCTGTTAGGAGTCAGTTAACAACTCAGACATGTTAATTAACACCCGCTGACCTCCACTCAGACACACTCTCACTCAGTGAACACGAACTTCACTTACTAGCACCTGCATCTAGAACCTGAGCGAAGGTGCTGGGGTCAAAGGTCACACCAGTGCCTGTGCCTCCGACGGCACTGGCCTCCTTTAGCCGGCCCTCCAGCGCTTCCAGCTTCCTCTTCAGGAGCACGACTTCCTCCCTGCCCTGTGCCACTTCCGCCCGCGAGTCCGAGAGACTGCCCTCGAAAATCCTGCTGATCTCGCACACGGCCGCCGCTAGGAGAGACTCCATGACAGAGGCCAGCTGGGTGTTAAAGGAGCTTTGGGCATCCGACATCCCGGCTGCAGCGTCGGGGCGCTCTCCCAGCCCACAGTGTCGTTCAGCGGGTCAGTCGCTCTGCTAGCCTGGCCTGTTATCACTCTAAAGAAAGTAGTAGATGTGCAAACAACAAGTGAGCTAGATACTTGTGGAGAAGACACCAACTCAGAGTGTCAAAAAAAGCTGCTTTACACCAGCTGAGTACAATCATGTAGCTGAGTTACAGCCTTGCGGTTAGCGTTGCTGACGCTGGAGACACATGGTCGAAAGCCGCCTAGACAAAAGTGTTGTTTTTATTTTTATTTATTTGCCAAAATAAATGACAAAAACGACGTGCACACGTTTTGCTTTTCACATATAAGAATGTTCTTTTCACATTAAATAATGTTTTTTTTGCAAAGGCTAAGAAATTTAACAATATTAACTAGAAACTGATTAAATTATACTTAAACAGAGGTCAGTAAGCCAACATGGTCCGGTACCGCTACAACCGAAAGATTTACCACAGGTAACGTTACAGTGCAAAAATAAATATCCAATTCTGCTTCACTCTATATTGTTCTTCTGACTGCAATGAGCATGTAGCTGCATTATAGTTTTGTAGTTAGCATTGTGGGCTCTGACACTGGAGACTCATGTTCGAAACCCGCCTCTGATTTCACTTCATCTCACCCACAAACATATAGTAGACTACATTAATGGGGCAAACATATGTCTGGATATTCAATATTTAGGCTATTTGCTAGGTCTCAGTATTTCTGTATTTTATTTATTCATTCCCTATTCATTCTCTATTGTAAATGATGTTTCTTGGTATAAATGTCTGTTTGTAAATTTGAATGTTATAGACTATGCTGCTAGAAAAATTTATATGAATTAATGAAAATCAGCAGGTGTATTGATTGGTTAATCTCTTTAAAGGAGCTATATGTAACATTGACACCGAGCGTTTAAAATGGGTACTGCAATCCAAATTCACAATATTGGAGAGTCGAGACACTGAACGAACACGAGCGCAAGACGAGCCGAGCGCAACATTATATTTTGAGACGAGCTTATTCTATTTTGACAATGACAAGCGACGACGAGTCCTACGTCGATCAGCTAATGTATACGTTTGCAATTTGTTATTTATTGTTTGCAAATTATAAACCAGCTCATTGGATTTTTTATAACTCTGTCAATGTTAGCTAGATGCATGGCTGTGCATGTTTACGGTCACACAGATATAAGCTAACATTAGTGGTATGTTTAGCGAGTAACTATATACATATATATATATATATTTAAATCTTTAGCTAGCTAGCTAAATGGAAACGATGTTGAACTTAGCTTAGGCATTCGTAAATCGGCTGTCGGAGTGCCGGAGTACATCTGGTTGTTCGTAATGGGCAGTGGACTCGGAGTCAACTCGGAGAATAGTGAATCACACAGGCCAAAACAAATACAGATGTTCCGACCCGGAATGGAAATTTCAAAGGAGAACATACTGGCTGTAGCATTGTTGTTGGAGAAGCCAGTATTTCAACTTAATCATTTCGGCATATTTCCTTAATCTCTGATGACATATCATGGTCATTTTATGATTTAGTACAGTAAATTTGTTACATATAGCTCCTTTAAACATACACAGCAAAATGGTGGTGTACATTTAACACCCTATGGTGTTTATATGAGACCATGGTCTCATATAAAATCCCTAGGGTGTTAAATATACACCAACAGTGTTAGATTAACACCGGCATTTTTGCTGTGTATACTTTCTGGGGTGTAATTTTTGTTTAAAACAATTAACTGTTTAAAACATTAATTGAAATGACGTGTTTCTTCCATGAAAAATGCAGCTCCTCTTGCAAGAGAGGCATTTCTTCGCTCATTTAGAATGTAAAGCACCTTGACCAAAATTGCTGTGGCAACAGAAATTTCGCTGAGGAAACTGGACCGATAACCGAAGGTCGGCTTGTGACAGCATGACCTATGCAGTATAAATATAATACGTCTGTATTATATTTAAGGCATCTTACTATTCCATTTTACTGCTGGTATGAGATGATCTGGTCTGATTCCGCCACTGCTTAGGTTGTGATGTTAGTAACTGTAGCAGACCCAAGGTAAAATATAAGATTGCCTAAATGGATAGTTCACACACAAAGTTAGAAGTAGTTTCACCATGACAGTAATGTCTTAAACAATGAAAATGCTAAATTTATCAAAACAATATTTATTGTATTTGTTAATAATGTGATGCACTGTACCAAAACATTTCCAAATGGTTAATGATGCTAACTGTATCATCAAAAATTGGAGCCAGAGACTGCGCAGTAGGGAGCAGGGGACCCTTATCATTACGTCTGGGCCGGGTCCGGTTCATCCACTAAGCATGTGACACTAGTGACGCGCGCAGTAACTAGGAAGTGTCGAAACTGTCCCGGATTGGTCCACAAATTATTAAATATAGTGCACAAATGATACAATAACTAAACAAATCGGCACATTGGGAGACATTAGACAAAGAAAAAGCACATATTGCGACATGTTCTTGTGGGAAAAATGTATTGTCTTCGTATTGTGACCGAATTTGGTACCATTGACTTGCATTGAATAACGGGCCTGAAAGACCTATACTGGAGCCAAACACACTGGCACCAGAGAGAAACACTCTCAGGAAGTAACTTTCAACAGTGAAGCCCCTTGGGGTTGAATTATATTGCATGCAGGAGGCCTCACGACCACGACTGAATGGGTGTGTTCTGCACTCGTTTTGCACAAAAAACAGATGACGGGCATCAGCGCTTTGCCCGCTAAAAACACAAGGCGAAAATCCGAATGTGAATGACATCAAACGCCAAAGAGTGGTTCTAAATGAGCCATGCTGAGCCATTTTTTTGGGTTTAAGGCACCTGTTTATACTCGATTCCAACAGCAAGCTCCTCCCTCACCTGCCACGTGATGCGGGATAGCCCGACATGGTCAAAATGAGTCCACCCTGCTACAGTTTGTAGTCCTAACACACGGAGGTGATTTCGCATTTTTGAGCCATGGGTTCCCTCAGCAGATTTCTAATGGGTTTTTTCCCAAAGGGTTTTTGATTTATGCCGATAATAAGGTCAGTGGTTAATATAAGTCTAAGGCAGATTCGCTATACTCAAACTACAATGGTTGTCGGAATAATTACACGTCATTATGTCAAGCAGATTTTTAGTTGCACTCTAGTGTGGCTAGCTAGTCGTGTCTCGTGTTCGTGCTAAACCTTTCCACTATAGTTTTAGTCTCATCACTTATTTTTCTATTAAATCCTAGAATATGAATTAATACTATTTTAAAGTGTTTGTTAGCTTGCTAGCTAGCTAACCCAGCCTTGCTAAGCAATGGTAGATTACTTTGCAGTGTTGCCACCTTTCTCTGAGACAAGTAGGTTAAGCAACCTCACCATCAAAAACAAGCCCAGGGGTCGTCGCATGGTACAACGGTAAGAGCGCCGACTTTCAGTCGGTGCAGTTGTGCTCCGAGGATCGGGGTTCGCGCCCCGGTCCTGCCAGATCCAAGCATGGCCGGCGCCCTGTGGGAGCAGCAATTGGCGGCTGCTTCCGGGTGGGGGGAGGGGCTTGGAGAGAATCGCTGCACGCATAGCGGCCCTGGGCGAGCTGGATTCACGGTCAGGAGCTCGAGGAGTCGCGCCCTGTAGAGGATGTGGCGACCTCCTTCCTACTACCGGCTGACAGGGTTGTGTAGTGGTGGTTCTCTAGCGGTTGCTACACGGGGGGAAATTGAATTAGAATAGGGGTTCAATTGGCTACTAAATTGGGAGAAAAATGGGGAAAAATCAGAAACAAATTTTAAAAAAACAAAAAAACAAGCCCAAACAAACGGGGAGTAGAGCGACTGTGGACGGGAGGGGGTGGAATAGCTAAATTAATATCTAAATTAATAAGCTAGCTAATGTCCTTGAACAATAGTAGCCATGAATGTGAAAAAAACTGGTTGGTTGTTACAATTCCAAACAAGCACCCAGATTGGAATCCAATTGTTGTGGTTCACTTTAGCCTAACGTTAGCTTTCTACTATTAATTGCGAGTGTGGTTCAAAAATCACAAAAAGTCTGTTGCTTTGTGGAGATTATCTTGATGAACAAAACGTGTGAATATCATAAGCATTTGTATGCAACAGAGCTTATTTTCTTAATTTATCCACAACCTTATGGGGAAAAAAAGCATTGGGAATCTGCCGAGGGTATCCATGGCGGAAGAAAACTCTGGGATTGCCTAAAATACGTCATCATTGTAGCACTCAATTGAAGCGTACTTGCGTTATTTTCATACTATGAAGTGCGTTCTAGCTAGTTTACTTGGAAGTACATACTATCTAGTGGGCAAGTACGCAGAACGCAAGTATGCATAATGGAACACAGCCACACCAGAGAGGACGGAAATAATTAGTGAATGAAAATCTGCATGATTGGGCACCACTGATCTACAATTTTAAGGAGGCCCACAGAAACTGCATTTGCAGTCAGGGCCCAGAATTTCATGCTACACCCCTGCCACCAGTCATCTTGGTTGCTGTTTGTGGCAGATTTTAATTCAAAGAGCTGAATTGACCATGTAGTAAATGTGCTGTCTGTGTGGACCACTCACGTTATGGTAGCAAAAGCTAGCAAGTAATTATATTAGCAATCGACGTTCTTATCCAGAATGAATTGGCTACAATGCAAGCGACACACAAACGAGTGTATGTACAACATCATTAAAACACTAAATGCAAGTTAACTGATGCCAAAATACAAATATACTATTATTATTATTAATATTATTATTAATAATAATAATAATAATAATAATAATAATAATAATAATAATAATAATAATTCTAATGATAATATAACAATATTATGATAATGAACAATACAGATCTAATACATTAAACATCATGGAGTTATATTGGACGTTAGCATCCATATTGCTAGCTAAAACCATAAAACAGGCTAACAATGCTGAGGTAATTAGCTACGTAATAAAGTGGGAATAAGGAGATGCATGATTAATTACAAGATTAATTCTAACTAGATTAACAATTCCTAAATAAATTGTAGGTGCGGTTGCTTCGCAGTGGTATCAATAGCTGGAAATGGTATAGAAAGATGTTAATGGTATTGTGTGAGGTGGTAAATAAAAGGAGGAAATGGTATGACGTGGTAATCCGGTATAAAGGGATGTAAAGAAGGTGAAAGTGTTAAAATATGGTGATGTATTTTGTGGTAAGTACTGGAAGTGATACAAAGAAGTAATGAATTGTGATGAAAGCACAAATCATCTGGGATAGTATTGTTAGGTGTAGAGGAAAGCATTGTGATGTCATAAGCAGAGTAATATGTTACCCATATGCATCCCCATTCTATTGCATCGGGTTTCAAAATGTGCCCATTGACTCCCATTCATTTTTTTGGCGATAAAAGGTCAATTATCTGAAAAAGTGTATGTGGTATAAAGGTAAAAAAGTAATAGCAACCTGGAGGGTATATAAAGGTATAATATGAGGTATGAATGGTGTTGATGGTGTGAATGGTGTAGGAGGAGATAGGTTCTCAAAAAGTGGCGGCATAATAAGCAATATGGAGAGTAACAAAATGTGTGGTTTCACTACTAATTAAGTTAACTGATTAATGCAGCTAGCTAAATCAGCTATTTTAGCTAGGTATAAAATCCCGGACCAGTATGTGACTAACGTTACGCCCATAAGCACTTGTGGCTTCCTCAGAGCCTCTAAAAACTTGGTTAACTGAAAGCAGAAACTGAACTTTACGTGTAAGCGGATTGTGTTAACTATCATTAACCACAAAAAAAGTGGACACCAAAATAAGTTCACGAACAACTAACAATTAGAAATAGCTAAGGCACTGCTATCATTGATATAAAATACCTGATCTTATATCAAATAAACTTTATAAATATAATTGTACGTTAGCGTATCCCATTTGAAATATGTAATTTTCGGTAGCCTTCGTCGTTGATTAAAATATAGCAACCTAAATAAATTAATCTATCTAACGTTAGCTATATTAGGAACCTGTAATAAGAATATTGAGATTTTGGTAAAGTCACCATCGTACCCAAATCAAATGAATAGCTGGTACAGTATCAATAACTGGCTCTCGGTTAGATCCAACCAAGGTGTCTGTGCAACTAACGTTAGCGTTATCTTGTTAGCTAGCTAGCGATGCAAGCCAGCAAAAATAGAACTGCCCAGATGTGGTACAGTGAAGCATAGCTAACAAGGAAGTGCTGCCTCGGGTATGATAAATAAACACATTCATCGTTTCACTCACCGCTACAGATATTTTTTGGTCATTCGGGGATATTGTCGTTTGCAGCGGTCGCAAATAAGCACAGCAATATATTTATGTAAACTAACTTACTGTAAGGTAATATTTAGCCAACTAACAGTTGACACAAGCAACCCGCCTCCTCGCTCTTCTAACCCTACGAGAGGAGCTGTCGCGTTGCCCCTCCCCCATAGTGACGTATGCGTCGACCCTCCCTGTAGTGACGTAGGCAAGGTTGTCATTTTTAGCGACGGGCAGTGGCTGTGTTGATCTCCAGTGATCCCAGTACTCGAAAAATGCATCTCCTCTCCTCCGTGCCCTGGAAACGGCTCTTTGTGTTTTAATCTAATGTTGCCGATTACATCTTAATAACCTATTAATGGTTACATGTTAATTAATGTCTCAACGCAAACCGCAATGTCAGGTACATTGTATACTGTACATGCAAATACTTGTACTTGAAACATTCAAGCAGTTTTGCATACTTCCAGGTAGGAGAGGAGTGGTAGTGGGGGAGTGGTGGAAAAGAGGTGAGGACTGGGGAGTGAAGAATATTGGAACGCACCCGTAGTCTGTCGAGTCTGTTCCATAGACCGTAAAAAATAGTCTGTGCTCATACCGGGTCATACATACAAACCACAGTGATCGAAGCAGTGATAGCAGCCCTTTCACAGTAGCTACCTTGAAACACTGAGCTATTATCCGAGGTTAATGGCAGGATACTGCTGTATGATACGGTAATGTTTAAGCTTTAAATGTTTTAACTTGCGGCTGCATTTTGTGCAAAACGAGTGCAGAACACGTCCACTCGGTCATAGTCAGGACAAGTCCACACACTGTCGCCTCACAGCAAGAAGGTACGAGATCAAATTCCGGCTGAGGGCATTTCTGTGTGGAGTTTGCATGTTCTCCCCGTGTGTGCATGGGTTTCCTCCCACAGTCCAAAGACATGCAGGTTAGGCTAATTGGAGACTCTAAATTGCCCATAGGTAGGAGCGTGTGAGTGAATGGTGTGTGTGCCCTGCGATGGATAGGCGACCTGTCCAGGGTGTATTCCTGCCTCTCGCCCAATGCGTGCTGGGATAGGCTCCAGTGACCCTGACCAGGAATAAACGGGTGCATGGATTAGGGTGCCCGTTTATACTCGATTCCAGTTGGTTAAAAATGGGTGTGGCTGTGGCCTATTAACAAAAAAACACACGTAACTTAACAGATTCACGCAACACCACACAAGTAAATGTAATCACCGTTTACAGGCCTCCCTCCCTCACAGACTTTGAGGTCTGTGCTCTACTGAGCACATTTTCTAGTTTGTTCATGGTAACAACCTTTACCACAGTTTAGTCTTTAGTCATGCCAACAGATTCAATGAAATTACTAACTTTTATTATTAGGAATATGGAGCTGGATATCTACAGAATATGTATTAGTAATGTCAGCTTTCAATAATAAAAAAAATAAATGAGGAACCACTGATTTAACACAATGTAAGCTACCATAATTGCATCCAATACAAACTAATTCTCATTTTTGTGACACGAAAATTTTTTTTCAAATTCAAAAGCAGGTTTTTGCCCTTCAACTGATATCTTAACAACACTACTGGTGCAAAATCTCCATTCTAGAAAGGAAACAAATTCTTTATCCATTATAAATATTTCAGCTGACAAACTGCATACTATTCAGACATAACTCAATAAAGTGGAGATGCAGAAAAATATACCTGTGTTTATTTTACATAAATAGACTGGGACATAGACATACACAACTGAGGACAATGGGAAGGGCATTAAAGTCATTAAACCTTCTGTTGAGGTCTACTGTGCCGCATGGACCATTTGATGAGTCCTGAGGTCCCGTAGAGAAAAATAAGCCTTTCTACAGTGGGTACAGGGGTACGGTCTCCTCCCCAGGTGCACTTGTTGCAGGTGTGTCCGTAGGTTTCCCCTCTTGCTGAACCTCTTGCCACACTCTGCACAAGGGTAAGGTCTCTTGCCCAGGTGCACCTGCCGCTGGTGCGCCCGCAGGTTTCCGTTGTGGGCGAATCTCTTCCCGCACTGCGAGCAGCAGTATGGTCTCTCCCCGGTGTGGACACGCATGTGGACATTGAGGTGGGAGGGGCTGATGAAGGCCTTGGAGCAACATGGGCAGTGGTACGGTTTCTCCCCTGAGGGGCCCTGCACAGGCGGGGCTCTGGAGAGTGCCCCCGCCACCCCTCCCCTCGCACGGAACTGCAAAACCGGACCCATCTTCTCGCTTTCTGGCCAGCCTGTTGGCACGGTAACCTCAGGACGCCTGCGGGGGACGGGCCCCAGGTGGTGGTAGTTCAAAGCAGTGATGGTCACATCATCGACAACCTCAGGCATGGGTGGGAAACTGGAACCTTCCACCACAGCGGCTGATGCGTGTCCAGGCTTCACACCGAACATGCCCCCTCGCTCATCCAGACCGCCAGACCCCCTCAGTGGTCCCAGACTGCCAATCCCGTCCGAAGGGAAGTCAGGTCGGCCCGGAATGGGTTCCGGCCTCGCCATTAACAGGTCCACAAGCAGCTCTGGATTCTGAAGCAGTTTGGGCCTGGTACTCTCCACAGCCCCTGTTGGAGACAGGAGGAACACTGAGCACATCTACAGTAAGGGGCTCTCAAACTCAGTCCTGGGACCCCTGGGTATACCGACATTTATTCCAAACACAATTGCAACTCCTGATTTGAAAAGAGCTATTAATTGTGTTAAGTGTTCTTTAATGCCTTTTCAGGGATGTTTTACTCTATTGCTGTAAGTGTGGACCTCTGGCCACCAAATCTTAAGCCCAGGTTTTCAACTAGCTTTATTGATAAGAAAACCCATCGTAAACAGATGCACATGGGCTGCCTAGAAAGGAGTTTTAAAAAACTGACCTAAAGGAAACAAACCACCCCAACCAGAGACCATGACGAGTCACTGATCAGATTGTTATTACTAGACATACAGTGCAGTCCAAAAATGTTTGGACAGTGACACATTTTTTGTTGTTGTTTTGGCTTTGTACTCCAGCACATTAGATTTGAAATGGAACAGTGACAATGAGGTTAAAGTGCAGTCTTTCAGCTTTAATTTGAGGGCATTTACATCCATACCAGGTGAACCGTGTAGCAATTGTAGCCCTATTTATACATATCCCCCCTATTTTAGGCGACCAAAAGTAATTGGACGATTGGCTGCTCAGCTGTTTCTTGGGCAGGTCCATTTTGGTTCATTGTTACTTCATGCACAAGAGAGCTAACAAAGGGTCTAGAGTTGATTCTAGGTGGACATTTGCATTTGGAGTCTGTTGTTGTGGTCCCTCAACTTGAACTGTTAATGCCAGTAAAGCAGGCCATCATGAGGCTGAAACATATAGAATAAATCAGACACGTCGCCAAAACATTAGGCATGTCGAAATCAACCGTTTGGTACAGTACATGCTAAGAAACAAGAATGCACAGGTGAGCTCACGAATTGCAAATGACCTAGCAGACCATGGAAGCCCAGTGTAGTAGATGACAAAAGAATACATGGAATGGTAAGGAAAAACCCCTTTTCAACTGTTGAACAGATCAAGAACTCTCTCCAGGATGTAGGTGTAGATGTGTCAAAGACTACCATCAAGAGAACACTACAACAGCATAAACTCAGAGGGTTCACCACAAGATGCAAACCCCTGGTAAGCCTCAAGAATACAACGGCCAGGTTTGCAAAAAAGTACATTATTTTTTTTTTTTTTAAAACCTGCAAGCTCTGGAACAAAATGTTATGGACAGATGAGACAAAGATCAATCTGTATCAGAATCGGAAAGAGGAAAGTGTGGAGAAAAAAAAGGAACAGCTCATGATCCAAGGCATACCACCACATCTGATAAACATGGTGGAGGTGGTGTTATGGCTTGGGTATGGCTGCCACTGGAACTGGCTCACTTGTTTTCATTGAAGATGTCGCTGCTGACTGCAGGAACAGGATGAATGCCGAAGTATACAGAAACATCTCGTCTGCTCAGATCCAAGAGAATGCATCAAAACTAATTGGACAATGTTTCACCATGCAGCAGGACAATGATCGAAAACATACAGCCAAAGCAACCAAGGAGAGTTTTAGGAGCAAAAAGTGGAATGTTCTTGACTGGCCAAGACAATCACTCAACTTCAATCCAATTGAGCATGCGTTTCACTTGCTGAAGACCAGACTGAAGGCAAAAAGCCCCCAAAACAAGCAAAAACTGAAGATGGCTGCAGTACAAGCCTGGAAGGGCATCACCATGGAAGATACCAAGCGTCTGGTGATGTCTATGGGTCGCAGACTTCAGGCAGTCATTGATTGCAAAGGATTTGCAACCAAATATTAAATATGATGACTTTATTTAAAGCTGGAGTACACAACTTTAAAAAAAAAAAATATATATATATTTGGGGAACGGTCATGCTTAGTTGGTAGCAATCATAGAATGAACTGTTGTGAGAGAAATCCAGCACCATACACTGTGTTTATACCCTCAAATTCTGCATTCTAAAACTCTAAAACTCTACTCCAACTCTACTCTACTCGTCTTACTTCGATGATGTTTCTGTATGCACTTATTGTATGTCGCTTTGGATAAAAGCGTCTGCTAAATGACTAATGTAATGTAAAACCAATGATTCAGCCCAAACTTTGTTTTCAAAACAAAGTGGCTTTAGTTATAAACCATTCGAAGAGATAGGCCCGTTCATGTCGTGAACCACTCAACAGTGAGATTGACCTTACCAGTTCACCAGCTAGAAATGTCACAGTGACCCATTACACCAGCGCTATTTTACGCAAAGAAAAAGAAATGGGAATTGGATAAAGCTCGCTCGAAAACTAGAGTAAACATACAGTGGCTTCAGAAAGTATTCATACCCCATTGATTATTTCTCATTTTGCTGTGTTGCAAAGTCAAATTAAAACATATTTACATAGCGATTTTTTTCTACTCCTGTAAAAGTAATTCTCTATAATGTGCAAATTAAATAAAGTATTTAGATATCTTCAGGATTATATTAAAAATAAAAAACCGAAATATCACATTAACGTAAGTATTCAAACCCTTTGCTTTAACATATTTTTAAAGTATCATATTTAATATTTGGTCGCATGTCCTTTGCTTGCTGTTACTTCCTCAAGTCTGTGACCCATCAACATCAAAAGACTCTCGATATCTTATTTTCAGGTACTGTTAAAAGCGACACTATTACCCTGCATTTGAATGGATCTCTATGGGAATTGGGGGGTGAGACTAGCTTCAGCTAGAGATCCATTCAAATGCAGAGAGATTATAGTATCGCTACATGGTTCATCTGATATGGATGTAAAAACCCTCAAATTAAAAGCTGAAAGTCTGCATTTTAACCCTTGTGCAGATAGCAAAATTGATAAATTCTCACCTATTTAGGGGGTGTTCTATTTAAGGCTTTATAACTCCAGGTGTGAGCATCACAGAAACTTGGTAAATGGCTTAAATGAAAAGACAGTTGTACCATTTACAATACAAACTTAGATTTGTTTATTTTCAGAATTTACGTCAAAATAAAGTGCCACAAATGAAAAGAAACTTTGGGGAAAAAAATTAAAAATAAAATGCTTTTCTTTAGTTTGCAATGAAATACTGAGAGCTACAACCCCTGGCAAAAAATTATGGAATCACAACACTTAGAGGATGTTCACCCAGCTTTTTTACTTCATAGCAAATAAACAAATCACAAATATGACACAAAACAAATTTTGTGGCAACACTCTGGCTTCGTGAAACATACCTCACACAAATTAAATTCAATTATTTTAATTAATGGAATATTTTTTTCCAGATCAAGTAGAGGAAAAAATTATGGAAACACCTTGTAATTCGCATTTCTAAAACAAATACCGGCACAAGTCTGAAAATGGAAATTAATCTGCAGTTAAAAGTGAGAGCTTACAGACCTTAATGAGCTGTTGGACTTGGCTAATTGAAAGGAAACATGGGCCCAACAAGAGAGTTGTCAATTGAAACAATGGAAAGGATTATAAAACTCCTTCAAGAAGGAAATCCAACACGGAGTGTGGCAAAAGATGTTGGTTGTTCCCAGTCAGCTGTGTCTAAAATTTGGTGAAAGTATAAACAAAATATGAAGGTTATAAAATGAAAACATACGGATAGACCAAGGAAGACGTCAAAGCGTCAGGATAGAAAACTCAAAGCAATATACCTTGAAAATAGAAAATGCACAACAAAACAAATGAAAAACAAATGGGCGGAAACAGGAGTCAATGTTTTGACAAAACTAAGAAATCGGCTGAATTAAATGGGATTTACATATAGAAAAACAAAAACAAAAACCAGCACTAACACCTAAACAGAAGAAAACAAGGTTACAATGGGCTGAAGAGAAGCAATCATGGAGTGTGGATGATTGGATGAATTGGATGATATTCAGTGATGAATCACAAATCACAAATCTGCATTGACCAAGGACATGATGCTGGAACTTTTGTCTGGTGCCGTTCTAATGAAACATATAAAGATGACTGCCTGAAGAAAACAATCAAATTTCCCCAGTCATTTATGATATGGGAAAGGGGCATGTCAGATAAAGGACCAGGGGAGATAGAAATCATTACCTCAACAGTCAATGCACAGGTGTACATTGAAAATTTGGACACTTTTCTCATTCCATCGATAGAAAATAGGTTTGGTGATGATGAAGGCATTTTTCAGGACGATAATGCATCTTGCCACAGAGCAAAGAGTGTTAAAGCTTTTCTTCAGGAAAGGCATAACAACTCAATGACATGGCCAGCAAACACTCCAGATCTCAATGCGATTGAAAATTTATGGTGGAAATTTAAAAAATTGGTCCATGACAAGCCTCCATCCTGCAAAGCTGATCTGTCAACCGCTATTCGAAAAAGTTGGAACCAGCTTGATGGAGAATATTGTTTTTCATTAGTGAAGTCCATGCCTCAAAGAATTCAGGCCGTCAAAAACATGTCATAAAATGAATAAGAATTTGTTTTGTCCATTATAAAGCATATACATTTGCCCCTTCTGATGGTTTAAGATGAAAACATTGATATCACACGGTTACGCACACCTAAATATGTAGCCTAATCATTCACTTGTGTACCTCAATAAAACATCAGTTTCCCCTGTACTCTACAGTATGCATTATTTTGCCCAAGGACCTCCATGACTCCACTGAAAATTTTACATTCATCTATATATCAGCGCACAGTAACTTAGAATGAGTATTTTCCATGCCCTAAGTGACAACTATAGCCCAGGAAGATAAGCCTATAGCCTATATTATGTACAATAAAATTACAATAAAATAATGTTCCTCCAACAGGAAAATGCTGCCAAATGTTCTAGCTTCAATGAAAATCGGTACATCAAACATAAAACATGACTGAGCCATCAATGAACGTTACACTACAGTGTGTGAAATGCACTCAAAATGCGAAGATAATATCTAACATACCTACTGGAAAAAGACAGTGATTGAGTGGAAAACCTAACGTACATATGTAGCCAGCGAGAAGAACCGTATATTACAAGCAGTACTACTTTCATATCGAAGATGAAAAACTCCCGTCAGCAAATGCGTTTTCTGTAGCTGTTTGCATCATACTACATTGATAAAATTTGAAATTCTGTTGCACTGGGCTGTAATTTACTGTTCAAAGCACCCAATAACAAATTGCAAACACCGTTGAGAAGGATATACGGTCATCTATCGGATAAAACAGTTGAATAAAACCGAAATGATGTGAAATACAGAGCTGCAGGTACAGTACATGGGGTGTTGAACAGACGTTCCATGTTGTCATAACATTCTAAACTGGGCTGCGTTCAGCCCTGACAAACCGTAGCAAAACGTTTATTTAAACGGAAACGGTGGTGTTGTGTTACGCAAGCGTTGTAACTATGGTAGCTGAGAAGGCCATTCTTTGCGTCATTTTTGAAGAATTTTTGGAGCCTGATGAAATCGGTTTAAATACGTGTTTAATACTCCAAAATACGCTCGATGTTACAGTCACTGCCCTTGCAGTCCAGAATAGCAGAGAACGTCCCAATCGAGTGAAGGGGTATGTGGAAACTGTGGTTCCTAAGTATAGTGATCCAACATTTGACTCGCATTTCAGGATGACAAGGCAAACATTTCAGGTGAAGGATAATCCACTTCTTACCTTCGAGACTGTGTTACAATCTATAGGAGCTAATTATTTTATTATGAGTATTAGGCCTATCATTATTGCTGATCACTGTTGTTGTGATATGCTATTGTAATATTTACCATTATATATTTAGAGGAGTAGAGTGGAGTAGAAACGTTTATGAAAGTGTCACTCCACAATGGTACATACAATAGCAAAAGATACAAACATGTCTTCTAATGCCTTCAATTGTTGCACACACCAAGCTGCAGTTGACGATATAATTTTGGACTGCACTTTATATAGATTTTTCACTGAATGTTTTGACATATAATCAGTCATGGAAACTAGAATGTTGTGGCTGCCTAGTCAGACCCGTGTTACACAGGGGGTTAACTGCTATTAAATCAGACCCGTATTACACAGGGGGTTACCTGCTGTTAAATCAGACCCGTATTACACAGGGGGTTACCTGCTGTTAAATCAGACCCGTATTACGCAGGGGGTTACCTGCTATTAAATCAGACCCGTATTACACAGGGGGTTACCTGCTATTAAATCAGACCCATATTACACAGGGGGTTACCTGCTGTTAAATCAGACCCGTATTACGCAGGGGGTTACCTGCTGTTAAATCAGACCCGTATTACACAGGGGGTTACCTGCTGTTAAATCAGACCCGTATTACGCAGGGGGTTACCTGCTATTAAATCAGACCCGTATTACACAGGGGGTTACCTGCTATTAAATCAGACCCGTATTACACAGGGGGTTACCTGCTGTTAAATCAGACCCGTATTACGCAGGGGGTTACCTGCTATTAAATCAGACCCGTATTACACAGGGGGTTACCTGCTATTAAATCAGACCCGTATTACACAGGGGCTTAACTGCTATTAAATCAGACCCGTATTACACAGGGAGTTACCTGCTGTTAAATCAGACCCGTATTACACAGGGGGTTACCTGCTGTTAAATCAGACCCGTATTACACAGGGGGTTACCTGCTGTTAAATCAGACCCGTATTACACAGGGGCTTAACTGCTATTAAATCAGACCCGTATTACACAGGGGGTTACCTGCTGTTAAATCAGACCCGTATTACACAGGGGGTTACCTGCTGTTAAATCAGACCCGTATTACACAGGGGCTTAACTGCTGTTAAATCAGACCCGTATTACACAGGGGGTTACCTGCTGTTAAATCAGACCCGTATTACACAGGGGCTTAACTGCTATTAAATCAGACCCGTGTTACACAGGGGGTTACCTGCTGTCAAACTCACCTTCCTCCTTCAGTTCCACTGACTCTGTGGCCCCAGGACTGGTCCCCACGGGGCACGTCAGCTCCACAGAGTGGGGCTCAGGGTCCTGATCCAACAACTGGAGAAGAAATAAAAAAAAATGAATTCAATCATTCAATCATTCATTAATTCATTTACTGTGTGTGTTTTGTACATTTTCTAACCTTGGATGATAAATTGTAAGGTGTCTGAATAATAATAATTAATAATAATAATAAATGAGGGGAGTAGGCTGTGGCCAATTTTGCTCTGATCACTCACCTCCTCTTTGATCGCCATGGAGACCACAGCTCTGTCCAGGCTGAAGGTGACTGACTCCATCTCAGTCACCTCCATGTCCTCCTTCACCCTGCTGGCCTGGCCATGCCCATCCCCATGGGAGGGGTCGCCTTCAAAGTGGAGGTCACGCAGTAGCAGGGGTACGCCTGCCAGACAAAGACCAAACCTACTTTATAATTGTGCACGAGGAAAGCACCGTGTAGCACATTATTACTGTCATATAAAATTATTTTTCAAAAGATTGGCTTGTGTACATTTTCATTAGAATAAAAAAAGTTAAAATAGAAACACTGACTTCCCTGCAAAACAGAATACCAAGAGGAATCACTGTAGTAATGTGCAGTTAAGGGGTAGGAAGGATGGAGTGAGCGGGAACACCTGGTGAGTCTAAAAAATATGCAACTGTGCTCACCTGGACCTCCGTCTAGAACCTGAGTGAAGGTCACTGTGCCACTGGTGGCGCTGGCATCCTTCAGCTGTACCTCCAGCACTTCCAGCTTCCTCTTCAGGAGCACGACTTCCTCCCTGCCCTGCGCCACTTCCGCCCGTGAGTCCGAGAGACTGCCCTCGAAAATCCTGCTGATCTCGCACACGGCCGCCGCCAGGAGAGACTCCATGACAGAGGCCAGCTGGGTGTTAAAGGAGCTCCGGGCGGCTTCTGACATCCCGGCTGCAGTGCGGGGGACTTTCTGTCAGTTGAGGTACTCTTCGGTCGGTGGGGCTCTAGGGCAGCACTCTTCAGTGGGTGGGGCTCTAGGGCAGCACTCTTCAGTGGGTGGGGCTCTAGGGCAGCACTCTTCAGTGGGTGGGGCTCTAGGACAGCACTCTTCGGTGGACGTGGGTCTACAGCAGAACTCTTGGGTGGGCGGGGCTCTCTTACTGAAGGACAGAGGCATTTAAGCAGGATATGAAATTTACGGCAGCCAGCCATCAGTCAAATGCTGGTAAAATTTTGATTGTGGCTGGTAGATTTTCTGCTCTTGCACCCAATTTGGCAGGTAATAAACCAGGTTGTGTTCTATTGTAAGAGGTAATGTGGCTGGTAAAATGTTGAAAATAGCCGGTGATTTTTAGAATCCACAAGCCACTCTGGCCATTGGGTGAAAAAGTTAATTTAATTCCCTGGATTTAAGGATAATATCACATAGGAAGGAGTTCACGTTTATTATTTATTAATGATTTTACCCGTATTCACTTTCCTGATTCAGACTGGCCAGTTACATGAGAAAAGAGTTCTGCGCTGCAACCCCCTCTGTCAGTGCACACGCTCTCCTCCAGAACACATCAGCCATGTTAAATTTGCACAGACACTGAATGACTACAGACCTGCTGCCCTGACCTCTGTACTTATGAAGACTTTTGAGAGACTGGGTGCTGGCCTGGCATACCTCAGTCATCACAGGCACAATGCTAGGCCTCCTACAGTCGCCTACAGTGCCAACAGGTCTGTGGACGACACACGGGTAAACATGGGACTTCGCTTCATACTTCATACAACACTTTGACAGCCCGGAAACATATTCCAGGATTTTTTTTGTTGATTTTCATTTTGTTCAACACCATCATACCAGAACCCCTACAAGCCAAGCTCTTCCAGCTGTCTGCGCCTGACCCCATCCGTTGGTGGATCACTGACTTCCTGACAGACAGGAGACAGTATGTAAGATAATGACCCTCAGGACTGGTACCCCCAAGGCTGTCTGCTCTCTCCCCTGCCCTACTACTCTCACCAATGATGACTGCACCTCCAATAACCCTTCTGTTAATGTGAGCCAAATCGAGACAAATTCCTTGCATGTGCAAACTTACAAATAAATCTGATTCTGAAGTACATTATGAGATATGGAAGTCCTGCCAGTAGAAATCCACTTGACGTCAAACTACAGTCTACAGTAATGCATGGCCCTGAAACAGAATTAATCATGTGGCCGATCAGATCTCCATGTGTACACTAGAACATAGTACAGAAACAATGCAGTAGACTAAATCGTTTCACAAATTTGCACTGCAATGCTAGCGCAATTATAGGTAAAACTGGGGATGTGAGAATAGCCTAACATTCCCAGGATTAGGGCTGGGGCACAGACTGTGTGAAATTAATGCAAGAACAGCCTCTGCTAGGATCTAGATCACCAGGGAGTTTTTAATTGCCACTGTTGCCTTTGGCTTGCTCTTGTGGGGGTTTAGGCTGGGTTTTTCTGTGAAGCATATTGTGACAACTTGTTGTGAAATGCGCTATATAAATAAATATTGATTTGATTTGAGATTAGACGCGTATTCAACAAGGGCAAATACCTTCGGTCGCCCCTATCACAAGTCTCAACCCTTACCTCCACGTTTCACCTCAACATAAAATAAAAAACGTAGACCAACTAAACTGAGGAAACATGACAATTACAGAACCGAAGAAAAAATTCACTATCCCGGAAAAGAAAACTATCGAGTCTATATTTTTAAAAAAAGCCATCAGCTGTTGCACGGCCACAAAAATATGTTCCCATGTTCGCCTGGTTGTATGAACGTGAATGTAACAAGGAAGTGTTTACCTGCTACCTGGCTCTGCTGGAGCTAAAGGAATCATATGGCGCAAATAATTTTACTTACCGCGTAGATTTTCAGTGATCGGTGGTACCCTGCTAGAGGCTTCGTTGCACAAAGATGCATCGGTATGGAGCTTGCTAAGGCTAGTTTGGTTTTCACCAGTTTGAGAAGAAACGGGCCAATATGAAAAGCATCCCCCGTGCCCTGTCTTCGTCAGGCATAAATAGGGGTGTGACGTTAATTCTTCTTCTTCTTCTTCTTCTTGGCGGTTGGCAAACAGCTTTCGGGTGCATTACCGCCACCCACTGATCTGGAGTGTGGACTAAAGATCTACCCTCTCTCTAATATTTCTACAGAACAAAGAATTTACAATCAAAACACTAAACAAATTGGTCATAATTAAATAAAAAGGAACCAAATGAAAACAAAAATCAATAAATAACTAATACTAATATTTCTCAGATTCTATTAATTAATCTTGTTGATCGAAAATATACTCTTGTCACCTGAAGATTTTTTCAGAATATTACTGATATTTTGCTCTCCACTCATTCTTATTGCATACTTTAAAACTTCTCTCTCTGAAACATACATCTGGCAATACAATAAAACACGGTCCACTGTTTCTTTCTCACCACAATATTCAAACTTTCCATTATTAGTGACGTTAGTCACTCTCTGAAGCCAGGAGGCCCACACCTTGGTAACAACAACTAGAAGAATGCCGACGGTGATAGGTGGATTCTTACTTTCCGAGAATTATTATTTTACGGTCTCTAACCACAGAGTTCTGTGGCTCTAACAGAGATTTTCTAATCACATAGGCTGTGTCCCAAACCGCATACTTCCATGCTCCGCACTACCGTGCTCCCGAGTACGCACTCAAGGCTTGGGAGTGCGCACTCTGGAGCATGGAAGCACGGAAAGTTTTGCTCAGTCGTGGGACGCACTTCGTGGCACTATCAAGGAAATTCTGACGAGTAAGTAGCCTAGGCTAAACCTGAGTTGGCTAAAACGTTGTTCGCTGGCATTGTTCTGTAACGGCTGTTACTGAAATATAACCAGAAATATCCGCAACAGTTGAATTATCCTTTTTGCTAGCGTTCTTATTCCAGAAAAGTCAGTGGAAGGCAACGATGGCTAGGAAGACAGCCTATTCATTACATCGTTGGATACCTTTAAGTAAACAATAAACCCCATAATAAAATTGTCTTTGCATTGTAAACAATCGTGTCTGTGTTTTGATTATTTTCGCGTTGTTTACCAGAGCGTGAACAACAGGGTACCCAGTTTGAAGTAGAAATTGAGCCAATAATGTTTGTGGCGATGCTGTTGCTTCTGGGGTGGTTTTCCCTTGAAATGGAGAAAGGACGGGCTGCTGTCAGAATAAGACGGCGGATCATTATTGAAAACGGCATCCGATGAAGGCAGGCCATCCAGAGAGCTGGGGCGAAGAGGAGGGCTTCTCTTCGTAGGACAATTGCGCTTGTCAGCACCGACGTAGGTTGTCTTAAGCCCTATTCAGACGGGATACGTTTTCAGGACAATGTCTGTAAAGTAATTATTACCACAGGACGTCTGTAATGTTAATGGCCGATTTGGACGGGATAAAGTATCTCCGTAATCAGCATCTAGAATTACAGAGATGCGAGTGTCTACTCCATGTTGTCGTCACACCGAAAATGTTCCCCACGAGTCATACAACGTTACGCATCCTATCTACACTGCAAACTGATTGCTTCTGGTAGAAAATCGCTGTCAGGGAGCAATTGAAAAGATGCAGGCGCAAAAAAATAAAACTACGTGGAGACAATGGTGGCATGGCAAACATGTCCACAAAAAGCGTGAGGAATCCTGCATTACACCTCTTTATTAACGTTAGCTTGAAAAAAACAGTGTTAGGCCATAACAGGTATGTAAGGCTATAGCTAGGCTACAATACCTTACCTAAAGCTGCCACAAGCGTTGCCCCACTGTAGCCTACTTTTGAGCCTGTTTTTTTTTGTTTTTTTTCTCTCTGTCTTCTTATTTAATGTAACGTTACATTAATTTAGAGTCGGCCAATAGTTGTGGCTTGCACTTGGACCGAAGAAAGCACAACCAAAGGCGTCCTCGACTGCTTACGTGAAAAACCAGGAGAACAGACTGGGGAAACTAATTTCTCACAGGAAATAACGGAATTTTACCGGACATGTCAATTCGCACGGGATTGCTTTAACTGGAGGTCATTTTTCCAGGACATTTAACAGTAGGTAAAAGACTCCGGAATCTTTACTGGCGCGGGAGCGCACAGTCCGTAAAAGTTATGGACATGGCAGATTCAGATGGGACTAAAATAGCGGAGCTATTTAATTATTACATTACCCCACCTCCCCCCTGTAAAACGTATCCCATCCAAATAGGGCTTTATACAGCAGACTAGCTAGCTACACTGGTTAAGATTACATATCATTAAACTTAAAAAATGTACATGAAAAAAATATAATGTTACAACGCATATTGTGTTGTTCATTCACATTGTAGCACTTTATTCATATACAAACTCCTAATGTACAGTTTTCCCCATTTAAGTTTCCAATCTGAACCACTAGGTGTTCATAGCCTACTACACAAATAGGCAGACGCCCTGAAGTTAGGCAGAGTATATTTATTAACTTGGGAAATTTGTCTCTAGGGAGAGATGATGGGATTTTTTCCGGTCGGAGCAAGCATTGATGCATACTTCGAATTTTGAACAAACGGAGCACGCATCCGGGTACTTTATCCGTGCTCCGTGCTACCGCACTTTTTGGACTCACACTCCAAGATGGATGCGTGCTCACTATGCATGCTCGGAGCATGGAAGTATGCGGTTTGGGACACAGCCATAGACTAGAGCGTATATAGGAACTGGAGAGGGTGGGAGGGGCCAGGCAGTGAGGTACCCGGAAGAATGCTTGCTGAGTGCAAAAGATCCTTCTGAAGGGGCGGTGCTAGGGACTGAAGACATTTGGGGCTTAGCCCACACAGGGGGTCTGGGGGTATCCTCCCCCGGGAGAAAAATGCACTGTTTTCTAGCAACTTTAGACAAAAACGGAAAGCCTAGACATCTTTACATCATTGAGGCAAATTATGGTAGTTTGTTAACACATTTATCCAAAGCACCTCTCAGCAAGACTGCACGTCCTATGCTTTTAGTATAACTTATTTCACCTCTTTTGCATTCTGGCTGCATTAGAACATCTAATAAAATAATGTATTGACATTTCTGTACAGAATATTGTTAATACAAAACATTTAAGACATACTGTATCTTATTCTCTTATTTCAAACGTGTTATGACAATAATATGCAATGTGAAATTGTTGATACAGGACAAATTATTTGTGAAACATATTTCCTTCAATAAATCACAAAAATGGCAATTACTTGTAACACAAATAATGAAATGTTTTTTTTTCCCGTTTTTTTCTCTCAATGTTTTCAAGTGCAACGTGATGAGAGGAGAGGGCAGGCCAGAAGAGAATGGGAGGGGCCAGGTACAGCATGCTGTAGAAAGGCAAACAAACAAAATTATTATTCCCTCTGAAAAGATTATAATGCTCAAACTATCATCAACAATCAATATACAAAAGCAAAGATGTCTGCCTGTCAACATAGTCACTCTTCCTCACTCCCGGGTTAAGGGATATTATTATTTCCTAATCTTATTTATGTAAAGCACTTTGAATTGCATTTGCTTTCCTGAAAAGTGCGATATAAATAAAGTTTGAATGCTTGATTGATTGAAGATTACTCACCATCTAATGCTTGTAAACCAATCCTTTTCTCCTCTCTCCACTCCTTTCCTCCGGTCTTCTCTTCTCTCCACTCATTGTTTCCATCGCCTTTCTACACTCTCCTTTCCTCCTGGTTCCTATTCGCTCCTCTCTCCTCCTGCCTACTCTCTTCTTCACTCCTTTCCTTTCCACTCCTCTCCTCCTGGCACCTCTTCACTCCTTTCCTCTCATCCTCTCTCATCTCCTCTTCACTCAGGACTGCTGCTGGTAATAACAGCTAGGTAGATAAATACGTGAAAAAAAATCCACAACAAGTAGCCTGTCAGATAACGTTATGTCAGTTATCATCGAGGACACTGAGTTGAAGTAAGGTTGAAGGGTAATTCCACCCAAAAACAACATTAGCCTTATTGAACAGATCAAGGCGCAACTAATTAAGTCTTTCTTTGTGGCTGGCCAAAAAAAAAAATCTGAATATAAAGTTGAAAATTCGGTAGAGGTATACGTAATTTTCACGTAGTTCTGTGGTCCCGGAAAACTCCGGTGCTTAGGCTATTTAAACATTGGCAGCATTGCATTGTGCGGCACGAATACTACCTTCCTTCTGAAAAGGATAGTCCAGAACATCCTTTGTGAAAGGACGGATAAAAGGAATCGTGAAGCTCCTTTCCAAGATGGTTGCTATATCCTACGTGTGATGTGATCCAGAAGCACACACAATTTACGCTAAATATCTTGCATTGGGAAATCATTGTCTTGGGGAAATTCATTAAGGCATAGCTACGCATCATCACTGTTGCCATTTTTCAATCTTGGTGGGAGTGAGCATGATGATATCACCCAGAAATGTGAAAATGGTTCAGCAGTAGGATACATCGATGTATCCTTCGCCAGAGGAGAGGAGGAGCCGAGTTGGAAAGGAGGATGCATTTTTTGAGTATTGGGATGCACCCCTATAGTTATGGGGTTAATTCCAATCGCTTATTTTCACTCCTTGCATCCTTCCCTCGCTCCTTAGCTCAACGGAGGACACGAGGAAAGGATGCAAGAATGAGATACGAGGACAGAGGAATCGAGGCAACATGCATTAAGCAAATGGAACGTCCTTGCTCAGTCCAGCATCAGCATATTATGCTTACGCACATAACTATAATGCTTTTTAGCCTCTTTCCCCATGAATAAACCATGGCTTTTATTAGTCATAAAGACTGAGTGTCATTATGTATTAAAGCAATGGTAAAAGGAATTAAAGGAACGGTAAAATTGGATTTGTGAGGTGTACCTGCCACGTGGCCGGTGCAGAGGTGGATCGTTTGTACATGTCACGCATTCCGAGAAACAACTTCCGCAAAAGATTAGACTTGTGTTTCCTTGCTGAAGTATCCTCTGGAAGCCTCCTCACTCCCCGCTTCTCAGAGGAGCATTTAGGGGTTTGGAATGTCCTTAAAGATGGCGGACCTCTTTCAGGGTCAGGCAAGGACGGATGAGACGAGGATGGATAAAATAAGCGATTGGAATGAACCCATGGAAAATTACCAAAATGTCCTGGAAAATAATTGGTTTTCCTGGAAAGTATTTCTAGTGCAATGTTAAAAGCTAACAACGTTAAATGGTTAAAGTCTGCAAGCACAATTTCACAGCAGTGTTGATTCCTGGTAGAAGGAATTGGTTTTATCTCTGCAGTCTTGGGGAAATTCATTAAGGCATACGGTGCTCTCTGTTTCTTTCAATTTCTCCTTCTTTGACAAAAAAGAACTTCCTTCTTGAGTGCACATGTTCAACATCATCCTTGGGCAGTGATAGATTGTCTTGTCCAAAACTAAACAGATCTTCAGCATTGGAAATTATTCTCCGTCTTCCCCTGACAGCATTGGCAGCACAGCGTTTGACTACGCTAATCTCTCCGTCACATGGCCCCTTGCCATGCCTACTTCCGAAGATGTGTTTCTGGACTTTGCATTTCCCATGTGATGCATCGCAGAAAGCTACTTTGTTCTTGTATTGCGTGGGTGATCCATCAGAGAAGCTCACCTGCACATCACTACAAACTCCTTTGTCAGCAAGGTGTTTGTTCGCCAGGGTCATCATGTGTTGAACTGCGTGATGATCATGCTTACAATCATCTGAAATTAACACAAGTGATTCACAGGTAATTTCATTGCAGTTTTCCTCAAGGCATCGGTAGTACGCCACTATGGGATGGATTGTGGCTTGATTATAATTCCAGTGCGCAGCTTGCGCCTCATCCTGAAAGTGACAGTTGAAGTTCTCACCGAAGTCTGAACACAGCACAGTCCATCTTTTGGGAACATTATTATGCACCTGGTCAAACTGCTTACTTTGCCATTTAGCATTAAACAAATGCTTCGGGAAGAACTCCAACTTTTTGGTCAGCTCGTTTACGAAGTCTTCCACTGAAGCGGTTTTCTGTTTGAGCATCTCCCATTTCCCAGGAATTCCAGTGAATTTCAGATGTTCCATGGTCTTGCACAAGTGGATGAAGTTGGGACCGCATCTTTTCTGAACCACAGCGCTGGCAACTCCTGTCGATGCACTGCATTCGTGGGAAGATGCCTTCCTTTGCACAAAGGGTGACGGCTGAAGCAGCATACTTGTGTTGAAGGTGGCCGACTCCTTTTCCTGCATGAATAGACTTTGCCCTCAGAGATTGTAACATGAACGTCACATTAGTACACTGCTCACAGACACACTGCAGAAGCTTGGTCTTGGAGACTACCTTGATATTCTGTGGACATAGTTTTACAAATGTGCTGAAAGAATAATTGAGGTCCGGCTGTTCTTCCCTCAGTTGTTTGAAGGCATGGGATATAGGGCATTCCATTACCTTCACTGGATTGTTCTCGTTGGTGTGGGGCATTTCCCTTGAAATGTCTGGTCTATTGAAAAAGCTTATTACTCTTGCTTTTGTACCATCGTTTATGGCATCACTTCTCTTTTTCCAATAGTTTGTTACATGGCATTACATTTGGCTTTCTGAGAAAGTTCCAACTCAAGCCTAATTCTGCATGAGCAGTTTTCTTCTTCAGGCCATTCTTTACTGCTGTTGCCAGATGTAGGAGACATCTCAGGTGGATTTTCTACTTGATCGTATTCTCTCCAGCACTGACTTTACAGAATTTCTTTCCAAGAAATAAAGTCTCTTTTTTAGCGAAGGGCTACAGATAATCATCTTCTTTAGTGCTGCATTCTTATTAGGTGTGGCTTTGTTAACAACTGATGAAATAATGTCAGCAAACTTTGCAGGATTCTTTGGCAGGACTTTCCATGACCGAGACACTGCTTTCCTTTTCGCATCATCAGAACTGAACACACTATAGACCGGTTTCTCACCAACGTCACAGTAGAGGTGCGCACGCAACACTGGGGCAGAATATTCAATATTGCAAAAGAAATCAACATCAACTTGTAATTGTAGAAGCTTAAATGGATGATGACACTTGTTTGACATCGAATATCTTAGTTACATCAACACTGAGATAGCTGAGCAGTTTGGTGTAAATATGTGTAATATTTATTCAATTTAGTAAATGTTCTGAAGTAGGCTATGTTATGCTGCCACCTCATCATATAAATTAGGCACTCAATTGAATGAACAGCTGACCGTATAGCTGTGGTTTTGAAGCAAATGGAGTAACGTTAGGTGGGCTAACCATGACAGAGAACATACGTGAGACTATTTTGACCCAATATCAAATTACGTGAGACTATTTTGACCCAATATCAAATTACGTTAGAATTTAATACGAAGTTATGCAAGTGACAGCGAACCTAGCATAATGGCTTGGTAATGAATGTGCTAACAATGTAGAAATGGACACCTACCATTTTAGCGAGTTGGCCACGAAATATAAAAAGTAAAAGGTCTTGCTGCATGCATGGTTATATGTTCATGTCGTCAAGACACAGGTCGATATTTATCAACGAGCTGCTGTTATTGCTAGTTACCTTTTCCCCGTTTTGTGAACAGGCGCTGTGCATTATTTACTTTAGCGTGCTATCTAATTGGGTGGACTAACTGTAATGTTAGTTTGCCAGCGTAGATGAGCTGAGGTGGGTCTTGGTCACCTTTTTTTGAATACCCTGTGATTTGTGAACCGGGGGCATGCGGTTTGTCTGTGTCTAGACTAGCGTTAGCTAGCCACTGTAATGTTACTGTCTTGGTTGTATCTCACTGGAACATTAGTTTGCTAACATTTGCTAACTGCTAGATTGCCAATGTTAATTTAGTAAAATCTAAAGAAGTAACCAGCTTAGAGCCAACGTATTTCCCGAAAAAGCAAGTTTCCACCAGTGAACACTTGGATAAAAGAAATTAGATGGATAACGTTAAGAAACGTAGCTAGATAGCGCCCATTATCGGGCACGCCCGTGTTCAACCATATTTGAACTTCGAGAGCTGATTTGCCAATGGTAAAAAAAGAAAACCAGTAGCTATGTCTATAACGTCAGCACATTCACAATATTAGTAAAATGTGTGTTGTTTTCTTAAATTCAAATTCATTGTAATCAATTCAATGAATTCATGAAGTGCCATTTTTTATACATTCAAGCCGGAAAGTCTGCACACCCCTTTCACCTTCTCCACGTTTTATTATGTTACAGACATATTCTACAATAGATTGAGTTCATTTTTTGTCTCAAAATTCTACACAAAATAGCCCATAATGACAAAGTGAAAACATGTCAGAGCAAACTCCAAGCCATGGGGTCAAAGGAATTATCTGCAGACCTCAGAAACAGGATTGTGTCAAGGCATAGAGAGAAGAGGTACGGAAAAATCTCTGCAGCTTTACAGGTCCCAAAGAGCACAGTGGCCACCATCATTCGTAAATGGAAGAAGTTTGGAACCACCAAGAATCTTCCTAGACCTGGCCGCCCGGCCAAACTGAGCAATCGGGGAAGACGGGCCTTGGCCAGGGAGGTGAGCAGGAACCCGAGGGTCACTCTGACAGAGCTCCAGCGTATCCTTGTGGAGATGGGAGAACCTTTCAGAAGATCAACCATCCAGGCAGCACTCCACCAATCAGGCCTTTATGGTAGAGTGGCCAGACGGAAGCCCCTCCTTAGTAAAAGGCACATCACAGCCCGCTTGGAGTTTGCCAAAAGGCACCTAGAGGACTCTCAAACCATGAGAATCAAGATCCTCGGGTCTGATGCTAACAAAATTGAACTTTTTGGCCTGAATACCAAGCGTCACGTCTGGAGGAAACCAGGCACCGCTCATCACCTGGCTAATACCATCCCTACAAGCATGGCGGTGGCAGCATCATGATGTGGGGATGTTTTTCAGCAGCGGGAACGGGGCGACTAGTCCTGATAGAGGGAAAGATGAATGCAGCTAAGTACACCGAGATCCTTGAAGAAAACCTGCTCCAGAGCGCTCTGGACCTCAGACTGGGGCGAAGGTTTACCTTCCAACATGACAACGACCCGAAGCACACAGCCAAGAGAACAAAGGAGTGGCTTCAGAGAAAGTCTGTGCATGTCCTTGAGTGGCCCAGCCAGAGCCCAGACCTGAATCCAATTGAACATCTGTGGAAAGAGCTGAAAATGGCTGTGTACCGACGCTCCCCATCCAACCTGGCGGAGCTTGCAAGGATATGCCAAGAGGAATGGGCAAAAATGTCCAGAAACAAGTGTGCCAAGCTCGTACCTTCTTTCCCAAGACGCCTTGAAGCTGTAATCGCTGCCAAAGGTGCAGCAACCAAGTATTAGGCTAAGGGTGTGTACAGATATGTAACCCCTAAATAACCTATTTTTGTCAGTAAAATAAAATTGCATATTTTCTAAAAACCTGTTTTCACTTCGTCATTATTGGCTATTGTGTGTAGATGTTTGAGGCAAAAAATTAACTCAATCTATTGTAGTATAAGTCTGTAACGTAATAAAACATGGAGAAGCTGAAAGGGGTGTGCAGACTTTCCGGCTTGACTGTATGTCTACTTAGGGACTGCCATGTAAACAATCCAGTTAGCCAGGCATCTTACCATCATAACGGGGATTCAAAAGGTATCTTTCTTGATTAAATAAACTAATAATTGATTATTAAAACAACAAAAAATCTTGAGCTTCTTTATGCACTGCAAGAGTGTTACGGGCACTCCCTGAATGACCGCAACATAAAAGGCACAGAGACGTGGAGTTGCAAATAAAGAAAATAAATTTATTACACCAGGGGGAAAAGGGATAGGGAGTGTATGGGTGAGTGAATGCAGGTATGTATATGTATATAGGTGTCTGTGAATGTAGATATGTGTAGTAAATGAAACAGGTCAGTAGATGAAGAAAATACGAAAAACCCACAGTCCAACGAACTCGAGGTCGTAGACCGTGAAGGAGAGAAAAAACCGTCTCACTCGGAAGCACAGGAACAACAAGAACAGCAACTCCTGATTGCTGGGCAAACCAGTCTTTTAAAGGCGTGGGCCAGGTGACTCCAATCAGTCAATTACCTCTGGAGGAGGGGAAAACAAGACAGCACAGCAGGGGTAAGGCAGGCACACGTAACAAAGAGCCACCCGATAATGAGCTCCCTTTTTTGGCAGTAATTGTTAGCCTAATCTAGTCGTTAAAACAAAAAAAACTTTAAAAAAAACTACCGGTCACGTCTAACTTACATAAGTATTGGCTTAAAAGTTATCTTATTGTTTTTTGAATCTAATAAATATAATATTTTCAATAGTAACATTATCATTATGTACCCAAATAATATCAGTATCGTAGCTTGTTGTTCACAAAAGTTTCAGTTTTTCGCCCGATAACAGGGTTCGGTACGCAAGCTAGCTCACCGTTACAGAAGAAAACGCTGGTGGTACAGGTGCCTTTTCTGTTGTGGCTATAGATAAACATTAAGTCATCCTATCTGGCCAAACACGTTAATAACAGCATTAACAGAAGTTACACTAGGCTATATAAATTTAAAACAGACTAACGTTAGACTCTAACGTTAAAATTGTGAATGTGGTGTATCCAATATGTCCGAGTTATTGAATTGGACTAACATAAAAAAATAAGTTAACTTGTCACTGTCAAACATTGAAGCTCTAGCTAAATATGCTAGCTTAAGTTAATGTTACAACAAAAAACGTTACAGAGAAGTTGTAATAAGACTAACGCTAGCTATAATTTGTATCGCTGTGCCAAGATGAAAGTGAAATGAAAGAACCAGAAACAAAATTAGATGCACTTAGTCCGTTAAATCGTTGATGATCAAGTCCACCGCATTATGATAGCCTGCCAAGGTGATACACTTTTTGCCCCAGGGTTGCGCGCGCATCCTCTTTTGTTTACAAACAAGAAATGGGTCTATTAGGATTATGTATCATGTTTGGTTCAGCTGGAGTGGTGGGAACATTCACAGGTGCTCTGTCCCTGTCTGAGTTGCTTGGAGTTGCATTGCAGGATGATGTACGTGGACATGTCTTTCTTGCAGCATATTGTTGTCGTCGCCTTTCATTTATTCGTCTTTTTTTCTGGGCTGACATTGAAGCCCGTTGTTTGCTTTTGGTGTGGCGCCACTTCTCCCTCTGTTTCTCTGATGTTGCTCTCGTGATTTTCCGTTTGTTTGTAGCAGAACCCATTATCCCAGCTTCTTCTCTCCTCTGTTTCTCCGATGTTCCTCTCGTGATATTCTGTTTGTTTGTAGCAGAACCCATTATCCCAGCCTCTTCTCTCCTCTGTCTATAGCGCTGCATGCGGAGTCTGCTTAACTCTCTATCATGTGCTTTTTCTTCTTCACTTCTCGTCCGCCGCCATTGTTGTGCATAAACTTTTTCATTTTGCCGATGCACTGCTTCCTTATCCGGCTGTTCTTTTAACCGCCTTACGTAATTTCTCTGATATTCTCTTTGGCGCTCATTTCTGCTCTTCCCAATTGGCTGCTGGAATCCATCCGACGATTCAGTTTTTTTGGCCAGCCGCTGTCTTAGATGCATCTGCCTCCTTTCTGAAAACGGGAAAAAAAACACTTAGCAGCAACATATGATGAGAGTTAAAGATCAACAGACGTCATGCAATATGGAGACCAACTCGACGGGATGTACAGCAAACATAAGTGTTAAAATGAAATAGCCAATATGTGCGTGACGTGTCGGGTACATGACCAACGTCACATTAAATTTTGACTGCAATATTCACAGGGGCGAATTTTCCCATGAAAATGACAACAGCCCCCCTAATCTTTAGTCCATTATAAAAGCTCCACCCCCCCCAGAAAAAAAATAAATAAAAAATCACAGGGCAGCCTTCCTAAAAAAATAATTATATCCACAGAGGCCCAAAATAAAAATAGATCACCACCCGCCCCCCCCCCCCCCCCCCCCCAAAAAAAAAGACTGAACCATTTCCATTTACAAAAAGAGCCCCTAATTATATTTTGTTGATTGGTTTTCCTCAATGTAATCTAAGTACATGTACGTGGGTACAGTCCCGTTATATTAAACAAAAAAAAAAGTGATGTTGTCACTAAAATTTAATGTGACATTGGTCATATACCCGATACGTCACGTACACATGCTACGTAATTGTAGCACTACTTATTTTAAGAATTAAAGGGGTTAAATTTATACACTAACGGCAACACGTCGAGCGTTCTAGTCAAGCTATATGTAAAACACCAAAATCAGTATGTGGGACTGCCTTCATTTTATTGTTGTCTCGTCGTTACGTGCATTAACTCAATGAAAGTATCATGAGTTTAAATTCTACCATTGCAATTTCGCTCACAAGCGGTGATAATCCCCAAACATGCATGTTCTAAGACATCGTTTTTAATAAGATGTGACACGAATAAACGTTGTTAGACACGACGTAAGTGCTAGTATAGTACGTAACTAGGGACGCGCAGCAAAAGTGCACAGCCTTCATGATATTGTCGTCTTTTGTTACGTACATTGACTAAATGACAGGATCACAAGATATAATTTTATTCTTGCAATTTCGCTCACAAGCGGAGATAAACCCAAAACATATGTTCAAAGACATCGTTTCAGAATATTAACACAACAATGATTCGCATCACATCTTAAAATACAGCGTACGAGTTAACATACTTAACGAAGGAAGCGCAGCAGAAATACACGAAACTTGGTGCACTGCCTAACAACGCATACAAAATTCGAGTGAAACATGATCAATCATCAAAATATATCCCCCAAAAATACATTTAAAATACAAATAAAATCCTACCTTTCAATATGCGGACACGATTACAACACGATGGCTGTGTAAATGCTTTGATTTGGACGATTTTGATAAACTAGTGCTAGGTAAAACGTGAACGGCTTAGGTAGGAAGCTTGGACAATGCAAGATTATCAGGCTCCTGTAGCGTCGGCAGCAATTGAAACAAAGCAATTCTTAGCATTACTGTCTGGTACGAAACTACTCTTTTTTTTTTTTTTTTTTTTTAGGTTGACGAATCCACCAGCCATGAAACACGTGGGTAAACGATTCATGCTTATGTACGTAACGATTGGGACACGGAAAGAAAGTCAACACTATATTCCCCTTGTTTTAAAGTATCGTGGAGTGTATGAATTTGGGCACATATTTTTTTACTTGGCTTATGCATGACAGAAAAACAAAGATCGATCCGATATATATTTATTTTTCATGATTGCCGACAGCATCTTGTGTACGTAACTCTCAAGACACAATGAATTACGTACATGAGCCTGATTAATTTTGCTCTCCAATATGAATACGAGTGACAACTTTCACTAAGCAAAGTGGGGTTTAGAAAGGCATATCAAACGTCTTCAAATATACACTACTCACAAAAAGTTAGGGATATTTGGCTTTCGGGTGAAATTTCAGGATGAACCTAAAATGCACTATAACCTTTACAGGTGAAATTAATTTGACCTTCTCTAAACTTTTGAATGCACATGTCCAACTATTCAATGTTTCAGTACTTTTTGCACAACTTGCTGTTCTCTAACAAGGAGCTGAACGGCAAAATTCACAACAGGTGTTTGATCCATGAATCGACCAATAAATTCCCTGGTTCAATTAGAATTGGTATTTAAACAGTCCTCTTCATCATGCTGTTCACATTTTGACATCATGAGACCAAGACGACACCTAACAATTGATCAACAGTACCTCGCCATTGCGAGGCTTCAAACAGGATGTTCTCAGAGGGAAGTGGCCACTGAGCTTAGAATGTCACAGTGTCATCAGCAGGTTGCAACAGAGATACAGAGAGACTGGAAGAGTCACAGAAAGGCATAGAAGTGGACGTCCTTTGGCCACATCCCACACTGATGACCGCTTCATTGTGAACAGTGCCCTGCGGAACCGGATGATGAATGCCACTCAACTCCAGGCACATTTAAGGGAGGTGAGAGGCACCCAAGTGTCACGTCAGACCATTCGAAACCGTTTACATCAGCGTGGTCTGCGTGCTAGACGACCTGCAAGGGTACCTGACCACACCACCAGGCACAGGCGTCATCGTCTTGCATGGGCCAGGGAGCATTTACGCTGGACGAGGGACCAGTGGGCCTCAGTGCTGTTCTCTGATGAAAGTCGATTCACGTTGAGCAGAAATGATGGCCGCCAACGATGTTGGAGACGTCAAGGAGAGCGCTATGCATCAGCTACTGTTGTCACCAGACGACCCTTTGGTGGTGGCGGTGTTACAGTGTGGGCAGGTGTGTCTAGTCAATACAGAACTGCCCTACACTTTGTGAATGGTACAGTGACAAGCCCATACTACCTGAATAACATCATTAATCCAGTAATTGTGCCCCTGCATGAACAACACAGGCCTAATTTCATCTTCATGGACGACAATGCTCCAGCTCATCGAGGTCGCATCATTAGGGAAAGGCTGCTAGAGACTGGGGTACCTCAAATGGAGTGGCCTGCACTTTCTCCAGACCTGAATCCCATAGAAAACCTATGGGATCAGCTGACTCACCGTGTAGAGGCTCGTAACTCTGTACCCCAGAACCTCAATGACCTGAGGGCCGCCCTTCAAGAAGAGTGGGATGCCATGCCTCAGCAGACAATAAGTCGACTTGTGAACAGCATGAGACGTCGTTGTCAAGCTGTAATTGATGCTCAAGGGCACATGACAAGTTATTGAGACATTGACATTTTTGTTGTGGTATACCCACCACTGTTGTTGGCTTTTGTTTCAATAAATTGTTTGAGATGAGGAAATCACCATTGCATGCTTCTACTTAAATGCCCTACTTTCATGATACGTATAATATCACTGTAGCGTGAACTTACATTTTCCATAAATTTCACCCGAAAGCCAAATATCCCTAACTTTTTGTGAGTAGTGTATTTGCTTGAAAGAAATGTAGGTCATTAGGATAGGTATATATTTCCACATCAATTATGACAGTGTAAAAAATGTCATATTTTCATGTCCTATTAATGGGTAAAAATCGAAAACAAAGGTTAAATTTACAACAGAAAGTCTAGCCCATGAGTTTGTTATGTATTACATGGCTATATGAAGTACCACATACAAGTAAAACTTTCCCATAAAGTAAACACAAGACACTTTGTTAACAAATGAAAATCACTTTAAAAAATCTCTCCAGTATCATATTTTTACATATATACATTTGCCCCTTCTGATGGTTTAAGATGAAAACATTGATATCACACTGTTACGCACACCTAAATATGTAGCCTAATCATTCACTCGTGTACCTTAATAAAACATCAGTTTCCGCTGTACTCTACAGTATGCATTATTTTGCCCAAGGACCTCCATGACTCCACTGAAAATTTTACATTCATCTATATATCAGCGCACAGTAACTTAGAATGAGTATTTTCCATGCCCTAAGTGACAACTATAGCCCAGGAAGATAAGCCTATAGCCTATATTATGTACGATAAAATTACAATAAAATAATGTTCCTCCAACAGGAAAATGCTGCCAAATGTTCTAGCTTCAATGAAAATCGGTACATCAAACATAAAACATGACTGAGCCATCAATGAACGTTACACTACAGTGTGTGAAATGCACTCAAAATGCGAAGATAATATCTAACATACCTACTGGAAAAGACGGTGATCGAGTGGAAAAACTAACGTACATATGTAGCCAGCGAGAAGAACCGTATATTACAAGCAGTACTACTTTCATATCGAAGATGAAAAGCTCCCGTCAGCAAATGCGTTTTCTGTAGCTGTTTGCATCATACTACATTGATAAAATTTGAAATTCTGTTGCGCTGGGCTGTAATTTACTGTTCAAAGCACCCAATAACAAATTGCAAACACCATCGAGAAGGATATACGGTCATCTATCGGATAAAACAGTTGTGAATAAAACCGAAATGATGTGAAATCCAGAGCTGCAGGTACAGTACATGGGGTGTTGAACACAGACGTTCCATGTTATGTCATAACATTCTAAACTGGTGTGTATTTCTCAAACAGATTGTCCAAGACAATAAATGATCACTGAATTTTGAAAGGAACATCTCTGTGTGTAAAACTAATGGTAGGATTGTATATGTATTTCATATTTAGTAGCAGATATTGATAGTACAATGATGTGATATCATTACACAAGAATTTCACATGTTTATTTTGCATTTGAGCGAACAGGGCTTTTCACTGCTTTTTTGGCATATGATCGGGCTATTGTTGGATTTATCTTGTTGCAATGATGGAATACTAATTTTAGATGATGAAGAAATATGTTTATGATCTCACACATAAACGCTATTGTCCACTATGTCACGCATGGGTAGGTATAGTTGTAGGCGAGACTGGGTATGGGGTTGCTTGTTAATTGGACTGGCTATGGGAGAATAGCGACACTTATCTCTGCATTTTGTCACAAATTTGTCACAAATTGTATACTAATAAGGATACAACATGGAGTTTCTTGTTTCCACTCATAGTTTGGCTGCAAGAGAAACAAATGTCTCAGTTGAGCAAAATCTTGCCGCCGGCACCATGGCCACCAGGCATCTGCGCAAAGGGGTTAACCTCATATTCACTGTTCCTTTTCAAATCCAATGTGATGGAGTACAGAGTAAAAACAACAAAAAATGTGTCACTGTCCAAATAATTTTGGTCTGCACTGTATATAGATTTTTCACTGAATGTTTGGACATATAATCAGTCATGGAAACTAGAATGTTGTGGCAGCCTAGTCAGACGTGCGTTACACAGGGGGTTACCTGCTGTTAAAACAGACGTGTGTTACACAGGGGGTTACCGGCTGTTAAATCAAACTTGCATTGGGTTGCCTGCTGTTAAAACAGACGTGTGTTACACAGGGGGTTACCTGCTGTTAAATTAGACCCGTGTTACGCAGGGGGTTAACTGCTATTAAATCAGACCCGTTTTACACAAGGGGTTAACTGCTGTCAAACTCACCTTCCTCCTTCAGTTCCACAGGCTCTGTGGCCCCAGGACTGGTCCCCACGGGGCACGTCAGCTCCACAGAGAGGGGCTCAGGGTCCTGATCCAACAACTGGAGAAGAAATAAAAAAGAAATTAATTAATTAATTCATTCATTCATTTACTGTGTGTGTTTTGTACATAAAGGAGGTTTTTTCTAACCTTGGATGATTAATTGTAAGGTGTCTGATTAATAATAATAATAATAAATGAGGGGAGTAGGCTGTGGGCAATTTTGCTCTGATCACTCACCTCCTCTTTGATCGCCTTGGAGACCACAGCTCTGTCCAGGCCGAAGGTGACTGACTCCATCTCAGTCACCTCCACGTCCTCCTTCACCCTGCTGGCCTGGCCATGCCCATCCCCATGGGAGGGGTCACCTTCAAAGTGGAGGTCAGGCAGTAGCAGGGGTATGCCTGTCAGACAAAGACCAAACCTACTTTAATAATTGTGCACGAGGAAAGCACCATGTAGCACATTATTATTGTCATATAAAATTATTTTTCAAAAAATTGGCTTGTGTACATTTTCATTAGAATAAAAAAAAGTTAAAATAGAAACACTGACTTCCCTGCAAAACAGAATACCAAGAGGAATCACTGTAGTAATGTGTAGTTAAGGGGTAGGAAGGATGGAGTGAGTGGGAACACCTGGTGAGTCTAAAAAATATGCAACTGTGCTCACCTGGACCTCCGTCTAGAACCTGAGTGAAGGTCACTGTGCCACTGGTGGCGCTGGCATCCTTCAGCTGTACCTCCAGCACTTCCAGCTTCCTCTTCAGGAACACAACTTCCTCCCTGCCCTGCGCCACTTCCGCCCGTGAGTCCGAGAGACTGCCCTCGAAAATCCTGCTGATCTCGCACACGGCCGCTGCCAGGAGAGACTCCATGACAGAGGCCAGCTGGGTGTTAAAGGAGCTCCGGGCGGCTTCTGACATCCCGGCTGCAGTGCGGGGGACTTTCTGTCAGTTGAGGTACTCTTCGGTCGGTGGGGCTCTAGGGCAGCACTCTTCGGTGGACGGGGGTCTACAGCAGAACTCTTGGGTGGACGTGGGTCTACAGCAGAACTCTTGGGTGGACGTGGGTCTACAGCAGAACTCTTGGGTGGGCGGGGCTCTCTTACTGAAGGACAGAGGCATTTAAAGGGTAAGTTCGCTATTTTGGACCTTGGACCCTATTTGCGGTCCGTCTTCCATGAACCTGACCCATGAAGTCCATTTTTTCGCTGATCGGTCCAGTATTGAGTTCGGTACAGATTTCCTGTAGGCTCTCACTGGGCTACAATGGAAGTGAACGGGGCAATCAGAAATGTTATGGAAAAACAACGATAAATGTGCTTTTATAGCTCAGTGTGTATTCTTACGGTCTCAGTATGCTCTCCTGTGAAATGTAGGCTATCGCAAACGCAAACCGAACGTTGAAACAACAGTTCCATTTGAAACAGAACTATTTCTCCGACCGCACTACCTCGCACTGTAAACTTCCGCAGTCTAGCTACGTTGTAGAGAGGGGGGGGGGGCGCTTGAAAAGCAGTTGATCACAAATCCTGACCTCCCGTTGGAGTTTACTAGCTAGTAGCCTACAGCAGAAATATTTGTAACGCAGTTTTTGTAATCATCATTTGTAATAATTCATCACAGCAATGGTGCGCGAATGTGCAGTCCCCGGTTGTGGGAATAAAATGTCTGGACGCTCAAATACCAGTTTTCACAGGCTCCCGTTCTCTGACCCAGAAAGATTGAGACTTTGGCTGGTTGTCTTACGGATCGACATAAACACTCCAGTCAATCAACTCCGTTTGGCAGACTCGCGAGTTTGTGGAGCGCATTTCGACGCTACTGATTTCTGTAACCGCAAATCAGAAGCAAAACACTGGTTTCTAAAGAACACAGCTGTTCCTCGTGTCGGACCTGCAGCACTATCAAGCACCGGAGCGGAGGTAAGTTATATTTAGCTATAACGTTACTAACATTTTTATTTTTTTTGAGCGCGTCCTCTGACCCAGCACTCAATACCAACTAACAAAATCCGAGCTTGACATAAGTTGTTTTCTTGTAACAAAACTGTCAGAAACGTTCATCAACTATAACTTTTTACAATTCTATGTTTTATTTACAAATGCTTGACGCATGGTGTCCTGTCCAAAGTTCTCATCTATCACATATCTGTTGGCAGTCATAGTGTAATGGTAATCAATGGAGATGATCCAGTGTCATCCACGGATACATCCAGGTTTTCAATGGCATTCGGTAGCAACAGATCCCACTCCCTACAACACAAACTTTCCTCCTTTCTGGGCATCTGCTTGCACCTCTTGCAAGAACACCAAAAGTCCCCCGAAATTCTTGGTCTAGCCTCGGCAGCGACTTCGGATAACATTACCTGCGCAACTTCAGCCTCTCTCTCTTCTCTTGCTCTCTTATCATCCATCTCTTGTAGTTCCGTGTCCGTGTATTCTGGCTCAAATCTGTAGCCAGTAACGTCAAAGTCAAAATCGAATTCTTCGTCTTCGTAATCATTATAGTCATCCATCATCCAAGTTTTTTTGTGGAAATTGTAGCCTACGTTGCTGCAGGTAAACAAACGCAGACTGCTCAGCTAGATAGTTTCGTAAACGGCCGGCACACCTTCCCGCTCCCCTACCCCCGACACATAGTACTCCGCGAGTGCAGCGCAAACAAGCAACAGAGAAATGCTTACTTCCAAGCCATGCCAAGCACGTAAAAATGTTCGGATTGAGATACATTTCACAGGAGAGCATACTGAGACCGGTAACAATACACCCTGAGCTTCCCGTCTCATTTATTGTACATGAAAGCACATTTATCGAACATTTCTGATTGCCCCGTTCACTTCCATTGTAGCCCAGTGAGAGCCTACAGGAAATCTGTACCGAACTCAATACTGGACCGATCAGCGAAAAAATGGACTTCATGGGTCAGGTTCATGGAAGACGGACCGCAAATAGGGTCCAAGGTCCAAAATAGCGAACTTACCCTTTAAGCAGGATATGAAATTTACAGTAGCCAGCCACCAGTCAAATGCTGGTAAAATTTTAACTGTGGCTGGTAGATTTTCTACTCTTGCACTCAATTTGGCAGGTAATAAACCAGGTTGTGTTCTATTGTAAGAGGTAATGTGGCTGGTAAAATGTTGAAAATAGCTGGTGATTTTTAGAATTCACAAGCCACTCTGGCCATTGGGTGATAAAGTTAATTTCATTCCCTGGATTTAAGGAGCTGTTTATATCACACAGGAAGGAGTTACACACATTTATTATGTATTAATGATTTTACCCGTATTCACTTTCCTGATTCAGACTGGCCAGTTACATGAGAAAATAGTTCTGTGCTGCAACCCCCTCTGTCAGTGCACATGCATGCACACGCTCTCCTCCAGAACACATCAGCCATGTTAAATTTGCACAGACACTGAATGACTACAGACCTGCTGCCCTGACCTCTGTACTCATGAAGACTTTTGAGAGACTGGGTGCTGGCCTGGCATACCTCAAAGCCATCACAGGCACAATGCTAGGCCTCCTACAGTCGCCTACAGAGCCAACAGGTCTGTGGACGACACACGGGTAAACATGGGACTTCGCTTCATACTTCATACAACACTTTCACAGCCCGGGAACATATTCCAAGATTCTTTTTGTTGATTTTCATTTTGTTCAACACCATCATACCAGAACCCCTACAAGCCAACTTCTTCCAGCTGTCTGCGCCTGACCCCATCCGTTGGTGGATCACTGACTTCCTGACAGACAGGAGACAGTATGTAAGATAATGACCCTCAGGACTGGCACCCCCAAGGCTGTCTGCTCTCTCCCCTGCCCTACTACTCTCACCAATGATGACTGCACCTCCAATAACCCTTCTGTTAATGTGAGCCAAATCGAGACAAATTCCTTGCATGTGCAAACTTACAAATAAATCTGATTCTGAAGTACATTATGAGATATGGAAGTCCTGCCAGTAGAAATACACGACTTCAAACTACAGTCTACAGTAATGCATGGCCCTGAAACAGAATTAATCATGTGGCCGATCGGATCTCCATGTGCACACTAGAACATAGTACAGAAACAATGCAGTAGACTAAATCGTTTTTGCACTGCAATGCTAGCACAATTATAGGTAAAACTGGGGATGTGAGAATAGCCTAGCATTCTCAGGATTAGGGCTGGGGCACAGGTTATGTGTGAAATGAATGCAAGAACAGCCTCTGCTAGGATTTAGATCACCAGGGAGTTTTAAATTGCCACTGTTGCCTTTGGCTTGCTCTTGTGGGGGTTTAGGCTGGGTTTTTCTGTGAATCATATTGTGACAACTTGTTGTGAAATGCGCTATATAAATAAATATTGATTTGAGATTAGACGCGTATTCAACAAGGGCAAATACCTTCGGTCGCCCCTATCACAAGTCTCAACCCTTACCTCCACGTTTCACCTCAACATAAAATAAAAAACGTAGACCAACTAAACTGAGGAAACATGACAATTACAGAACCGAAGAAAAAATTCACTATCCTGGAAAAGAAAACTATCGAGTCTACTAAAAAAAAAAAAAAAAGAAGCCAGCTGTCAGCTGTTTGGCACGGCCACAAAAATATGTTCCCATGTTCGCCTGGTTTTATGAACGTGAATGTAACAAGGAAGTGTTTACCTGCTACCTGGCTCTGCTGGAGCTAAAGGAATCATATGGCGCAAATAATTTTACTTACCGCGTAGATTTTCAGTGATCGGTGGTACCGTGCTAGAGGCTTCGTTGCACAAAGATGCATCGGTATGGAGCTTGCTAAGGCTAGTTTGGTTTTCACCAGTTTGAGAAGAAACGGGCCAATATGAAAAGCATCCCTCGTACCCTGTCCTCGTCAGACATAAATAGGGGTGTGACGTTAATTCTTCTTCTTCTTCTTGGCGGTTTGCAAACAGCTTTCGGGTGCATTACCGCCACCCACTGATCTGGAGTGTGGACTAAAGATCTACCCTCTCTCTAATATTTCTACAAAACAAAGAATTTACAATCAAAACACTAAACAAATTGGTCATAATTAAATAAAAAGGAACCAAATGAAAACAAAAATCAATAAATAACTAATACTAATATTTCTCAGATTCTATTAATTCATCTTGTTGATCGAAAATATACTCTTGTCACCTGAAGATTTTTTCAGAATATTACTGATATTTTGCTCTCCACTCATTCTTATTGCATACTTTAAAACTTCTCTCTCTGAAACATACATCTGGCAATACAATAAAACATGGTCCACTGTTTCTTTCTCACCACAATATTCAAACTTTCCATTATTAGTGACGTTAGTCACTCTCTGAAGCCAGGAGGCCCACAAGATACCTTGGTAACAACAACTAGAACAACGCCGATGGTGATAGGTGGATTCTTACTTTCCGAGAATTATTATTTTATGGTCTCTAACCACAGAACTCTAACCACAGAGTTCTGTGGCTCTAACAGAGATTTTCTAATCACATAGGCTGTGTCCCAAACCGCATACTTCCATGCTCCGCACTACCGTGCTCCCGAGTACGCACTCAAAGCTTGGGAGTGCGCACTCTGGAGCATGGAAGCACGGAAAGTTTTGCTCAGTCGTGGGACGCACTTCGTGGCACTATCAGGGAAATTCTGACGAGTAAGTAGCCTAGGCTAAACCTGAGTAGGCTAAAACGTCGTTCGCTGGCATTGTTCTGTATCGGCTGTTACTGAAATATAACCAGAAATATCCGCAACAGTTGAATTATCCTTTTTGCTAGCGTTCTTATTCCAGAAAAGTCAGTGGAAGGCAACGATGGCTAGGAAGACAGCCTATTCATTACATCGTTGGAGACCTTTAAGTAAACAATCAACCCCATAATAAAATTGTCTTTGCATTGTAAACAATCGTGTCTGTGTTTTGATTATTTTCACGTTGTTTACCAGAGAGTGAACAACTGGGTACCCAGTTTGAAGTAGAAATTGAGCCAATAATGTTTGTGGCGATGCTGTTGCTTCTGCAGTGGTTTTCCATTGAAATGGAGAAAAGACGGGCTGCTGCCAGAATAAGACGGCGGATCATTATTGAAAACGGCATCCGATGAAGGCAGGCCATCCAGAGAGCTGGGGCGAAGAGGAGGGCTTCTCTTCGTAGGACAATTGCGCTTGTCAGCACCGACGTAGGCTGTCTTAAGCCCTATTCAGACGGGATATGTTTTCAGGACAATGTCTGTAAACTAATTATTACCACAGGACGTCTGTAATGTTAATGGCCGATTTGGACGGGATAAAGTATCTCCGTAATCAGCATCTAGAATTACAGAGATGAGAGTGTCTACTCCATGTTGTCGTCACACCGAAAATGTTCCCCACGAGTCATACAACGTTACGCATCCTATCTTCACTGCAAACTGATTGCTTCTGGTAGAAAATCGCTGTCAGGGAGCAATTGAAAAGATGCAGGCGCAAAAAAATAAAACTACGTGGAGACAATGTTGGCATGGCAAACATGTCCACAAAAAGCGTGGTGGCTGCATTACACCTCTTTATTAACGTTAGCTTGAAAAAAACAGTGTTAGGCCATAACAGGTATGTAAGGCTATAGCTAGGCTACAATACCTTACCTAAAGCTGCCACAAGCGTTGCCCCACTGTACCCTACTTTTGAGCCTGTTTTTTTTTTTGCTCTCTGTCTTCTTATTTAATGTAACGTTACATTAATTTAGAGGTCGGCCAATAGTTGTGGCTTGCACTTGGACCGAACAGAGCACAACCAAAGGCGTCCTCGACTGCTTACGTGAAAAACCAGGAGAACAGACTGGGGAAACTAATTTCTCACAGGAAATAACGGAATTTTACCGGACATGTCAATTCGCACGGGATTGCTTTAACTGGGGGTCATTTTTACAGGACATTTAACAGTAGGTAAAAGACTCTGGAATCTTTACTGGCGCGGGAGCGCGCAGTCCGTAAAAGTTATGGACATGGCAGATTCAGATGGGACTAAAATAGCGGAGCTATTTAATTATTACATTACCCCACCTACCCCTGTAAAACTTATCCCGTCCGAATAGGGCTTTATACAGCCGACTAGCTAGCTACACTGGTTAACATTACATATCATTAAACTTAAAAAATGTACATGAAAAAAATATAATTTTACATCGCATATTGTGTTGTTCATTCACATTGTAGCACTTTTGTAACGTTCCGTTCCCGTCCTGTCCGCTTTCCATGTTTTCCTTGTTTCCTTCCGTGTCATGTTGGATCCCTTGTCCGTGTTTCCCTCCTGGCTGTGGACTGGGCGTCTCCCTCGGGTACTTTTGGTTTCATTTTCCACTTTAGCTTCCGCCTATCACTCGCCCCTCTCGTTACTCACATTCCTCACTGCTGTGCTTCGGCAATCACTCCTGATTTAACATCACACCTGTTTCTCGTTTTCTCCTTCACTTCCTGCACCTTTTAAACCCCTGGCTGGCTGCTATTCAGCGCCAGTTCGTTGACTAACCTACCGTGTTTGTTTCGTATCCCGTTTCTGGTCCAGTGTTTATGAGCCTGCTGGTTCATACCTGTTCGCCTGGTTTCCTGACTGGTAGCTATCTCTGCTAATCTTTCGCTGCTGCATGCATTTACCTGTTTCCCTTCAAAACCTCCAGACGCCGCAGTTCCAGTCTTCCCGCAGCTGTGTTTGTCCTCCCCGTGTTACGTACCTCCCGTACTCGTGTTGCGGTACCAGGACCTCTGCATGCCAGCCGGCTTACGCCAGTATTGCCCGAGCTACGCCGCACTTTCCAACTCGGCGGTGCATTCACCAGCTACAGTCCTGTCACAACACCCTGCCTTTAACCTCTGCTTTCTGCCCGGTTACTCAAGCTACCCGGTCCAGTTTCCAGTCCTGTTCCAGTCCAGTTCCGATCCAGTTTCCAGTCCAGCTCCAGTCCAGTTTCCAGTCCAGTTCCAGTCCAGTTCCGGTGTTTTAGACACCTCCGTTCAAGTCCAGTTCCGGCTTGGAACAAGTTCCGTGCCGTCCCCTGTGTTCCTGAGTGGACCTTCCGGTCCAGCTTCCAGTCCAGTTCCAGTCCAGTTCCGGTGTTTTAGACACCTCCGTTCAAGTCCAGTTCCGGCTTGGAACAAGTTCCGTGCCGTCCCCTGTGTTCCTGAGTGGACCTTCCGGTCCAGTTTCCAGTCCAGTTCCAGTCCAGGTCCGGTGTTTCATACACCTCCGTTCAAGTCCAGTTCCGGCTTGGAACAAGTTCCGTGCCGTTCCCGTTTCCTGAGTGGACCTCCCGGTCCAGTTTCCAGTCCAGTTCCCAGTCCAGTTCCAGTCCAGTTCCGGTGTTTTATACACCTCCGTTCAAGTCCAGTTCCGGCTTGGAACAAGTTCCGTGCCGTTCCCGTTTCCTGAGTGGACCTTCCGGTCCAGTTTCCAGTCCAGTTCCGATCCAGTTTCCAGTCCAGTTCCAGTCCAGTTCCAGTCCAGTTCCGGTGTTTTAGACACCTCCGTTCAAGTCCAGTTCCGGCTTGGAACAGTTCCGTGTTTCTTCAAGTCCAGCTCCGGCTTGGAGCAGTCCTCAGTTGGACGCTATCCTATGTTAACTAACTAACCTGTTTTGCTCCCGTGTACAGCTTTGGGACCACCCCAACGCTTAATAAAGTTCCACTTTCTGTAATCTGTCTCCTGGTCGTTGCACTTGGGTTCGTCCCGTATCAGGATCGTAACAGAACGAACTGGCCAACAATATGGACCCAGCCGATCTGGAACAGATTCGCCACGCCTTCTCCTGCCAAACTGCGATCAGCGACCAACAGGGTCGCCGTTTGGATGATGTGCTGGAAGGAGTTAGGGGCATCACGGAGCAAGTATCCCAACTTTCGCTCCACCAACCGCTACTACGGATTCCAGCCAACCCTACTCCTTCCTCTCCCGAACCCCATCCGGAGGCACCGGCTCCCACTTCCAGCCGTGAGCCCCGTGTACAACACCCCGAGTTATATCGCGGGGGGTTGGGGAGATGTCGAGAATTTCTACTTAAATGTGACATAGTGTTTCGGATGCAGCCCTCCTCCTTCGCCTCCGACTCCAGCAAGATCGCGTTCATTATGAGCAGCCTGGGAGGGAGCGCCCTGGAGTGGGCTACATCCATCTGGGACAGCCAGGCTCCGTTATGCAGCAACTTCGCAGCCTTTACGGCAGAGATGCGACGTGTGTTTGAACACCCGACCTGTGGACGTGACGCTACCCAGCGTCTGCTTCAAGTTCACCAAGGCAACCGCAGTGTCGCAGAAATGGCCATTCAGTTTCGTACCCTCGCCGCGGAGTCAGGATGGAATGACGCCTCCCTCCAGGGGGCTTTCCGCCAAGCTCTCAGCGAGGAACTCAAGGACCAGCTTGCCACTCGGGAGGAATCCAACTCCCTTAATAGCCTCATCAGCCTCGCTATAGCCATCGATAATCGTCTCCGCATCCGGGCCCGGGAGCGGGGAGGAAGTTCCGGGCGTCATTCGCCCTCCGTCGTCTCTAATGTTCATTCACACTCCATCACTGGATCTCGGGCGCCTACGGGCGGGTCCGAGGAAGAGCCCATGCAACTGGGCAGAGTTGCGGTCAATCCCGAGGAGCGTCAGCGCCGTCAGCGCACCAGATCCTGTTTCTATTGCGGCAAGCCTGGCCATCAGATCGCCTCCTGTCCCATTCGCCCCAAGGGAAGGGGCTCGCCAGTAAGACTGGGCGTACTGACGAGCCCCATCGTCCCCAACCATGCTGCCCAGGACCGCCTCATGTTCAAGGCTACTCTCCTTTGGAGGGACAAGACCCTATCTTCTTCGGCCCTAGTTGATTCCGGAGCTGACGCCAGCTTCATGGATATCACCCTCGCCAGGAGGGCCGGCATTCCCACGGAACGTCTCACTTCACCCATTTCAGCTCTAGCTCTGGACGGTAGGAGTTTGGGGTTAGTTACCCACTCCACCGTTCCTATCCAATTAATTCTATCTGGCAATCATCGGGAGTCCATTCAGCTATTACTGATTAACTCCCAACAATCTGCTCTGGTTTTAGGTCAGACCTGGCTTCGCCTCCACAATCCTCATATTGACTGGAAAGCCGGTCGCATCCTGGCGTGGAGTGCCCACTGTCTAGCCAGCTGTCTCCGTTCTGCACTACCCCCTCCGGGGCCCAGTAAACCCTGTTCCATGCAACCTATACCGGATTTAACGAATGTTCCCAGCGAGTATCACGACCTCGCGCAAGTATTTTCTAAATCACGTGCTCTGTCCTTACCTCCTCACAGGCCGTATGACTGCGCCATTGACCTACTGGCTGGAGCTAAACTGCCATCGGGACGCCTCTACAGTCTGTCTGGACCGGAGAAACTAGCCATGGAGGAATACATCCACGACTCCCTCGCTTCGGGTATTATCCGTCCCTCTTCATCCCCAGTCGGTGCAGGGTTCTTCTTCGTTGGGAAGAAGGATGGCTCCCTGCGACCCTGCATCGACTACCGGGGCCTCAACCAGGTCACCATCCGTAACAAATACCCTCTTCCCCTCATTAACACCGCCTTTGAAGCCCTCTCTCCAGCCGTGACGTTCACCAAGCTCGACCTCCGGAATGCGTATCACTTGGTGCGTATCCGTGAGGGGGACGAGTGGAAGACTGCTTTTAATACCCCGTTGGGCCACTACGAATACCTGGTGGTCCCTTTCGGCCTTACTAACGCCCCAGCAGTCTTCCAGAGCATGGTGAACGACGTCCTGCGGGACCTCCTAGGGAGGAGCGTTTTTGTTTATATCGATGATATTTTAATTTTTTCTCAATCCCCGCAGGAGCATGTCCGTCACGTTCGAGAGGTTCTCCAGCGGCTGTTGGAGAATCAGCTGTTTGTTAAGGCTGAGAAATGTTCCTTCCACGTTTCCACGGTCCCGTTCCTCGGCTTCATTATCGAGGAGGGCAGTATCCGGGCGGACCCTGTGAAAATCAAGGCGGTGACAGAATGGCCCCAACCCACCTCCCGCAAGCACCTTCAACAGTTCCTGGGGTTTGCAAATTTCTACCGCCGCTTTATTCGCAATTACAGTTCCATTGCTGCTCCCCTGACTAAACTCACTTCCGTTGCCCTGCCTTACTGTTGGAATTCCGATGCCCAGCGAGCTTTCGAGCTACTCAAGGCTCGGTTTTCCTCAGCACCTATCCTCCTTCACCCTGACACTTCTCGGCAGTTTGTCGTTGAGGTGGATGCCTCCGACACCGGCGTGGGGGCCATTCTGTCTCAACGGTCCGCCTCTGATAGCAAGCTCCATCCCTGCGCATTCTTCTCCCGGAGGCTGTCCTCCGCCGAGAGGAACTACGATGTCGGGGATCGGGAACTGCTGGCGATAAAACTGGCTCTTGAGGAGTGGCGCCACTGGCTGGAGGGGGCAGGTACCCCTTTTCTTGTTTTTACCGACCATCAAAACCTCATTTATTTAAGATCTGCCAAGAGGCTCAATTCTCGTCAGGCTAGATGGTCGTTATTTTTTGCACGCTTTAATTTCTCTGTTTCTTTCCGCCCTGGTTCCCGTAATATTAAAGCAGATGCCCTGTCCCGCATTTTTTCCCCTCCCTCCAGTCCTGCTGATCCGGAGCCCATTTTGCCGGCCTCCTGTGTGGTGGCTGCGGTCTCCTGGGAGATTGAGGGCATTGTGAAGGCCGCCCAGACTTCCCAACCGGACCCCCGCAATAACCCTAACTCCTGTCTTTTTGTCCCCGATTCCGTCCGCTCCCAGGTCCTCGAATGGGTTCACGCCTCGTGCCTGGCATGTCACCCAGGTGTCGCCAGAACTATCGCCCTCGTCAGGAGGAGTTTCTGGTGGCCTACCCTTAAAGGGGATACCCGTGCCTTCGTCCTGGCCTGCTCGGTGTGCGCCAGGAGCAAGGCTTCCCACCAGCCTCCCTCCGGTCTTCTCCTTTCCCTCCCCGTCCCTGGCCGTCCTTGGAGTCACATTGGTGTGGACTTCGTAACCGGTCTGCCGTTGTCAGAAGGTAACACCGTCATTCTGACAATAGTGGACCGGTTCTCCAAGGCGGTTCACTTTGTTCCCCTCCCCAAGCTCCCGTCCGCCCTTGAAACCGCTGAGCTCTTGGTGCTACACGTGGTCAGGCTGCACGGGATCCCCTCGGACATCGTGTCAGACCGTGGGCCCCAGTTCTCCTCCCGAGTTTGGAGGGCGTTCTGTGCAGCCCTGGGTGCCTCTCCTAGTCTTTCCTCGGGTTTCCATCCCCAGTCTAATGGTCAGGCAGAGAGGGCGAACCAGGACCTGGGGGCCGCCCTGCGGTGCGTTACAGTGCGCAATCCTGCCTCTTGGAGCCGTTTTCTCCCCTGGGTCGAGTACGCACATAACTCCCTTAAGAGTGCCTCTACTGGCCTATCCCCGTTTGAGTGTGCTTTAGGCTATCAACCCCCTCTTCTGTCGACCCAGGAGGCCGAGATAGCTGTCCCCTCTGTTAGGGCCCATGTCCTTCGTTGTAAAAACATTTGGAGACTCACACGCACCGCACTCCTTCACGCCAATTCCCGCTCCCAACGTCTGGCGGACCTTCACAGGGCCGCAGCCCCACAGTATAGGGCCGGTCAGCAGGTCTGGCTCTCCACTGCAAACATCTCCCTTCCCTCTTCATCCAGAAAGCTTCAGCCCCGTTTTATTGGTCCCTTCCCCATCATTTGTCTAGTTAACCCGGTGTCTGTTAAACTTTCCCTCCCCGCCTCCCTCAAAGTTTACCCTGTGTTCCATGTGTCCCAGGTTAAGCCTGTCTCCTCCAGCCCCCTCAGTACCCCTACCATCCCGCCTCCTCCCGTCCGAGTTGTTGACAACGCCCCGGCCTACACGGTGAACCGTGTTATTGATATCCGCCGCAGGGGCCGGGGTTTCCAATACCTCGTCGACTGGGAGGGGTACGGTCCTGAGGAGAGGTCGTGGCTCCACAAGAGCCTGATCTTGGACCATTCAGTAATCCAAGACTTCCACGAACAGTTCCCTGACAAGACCAGGCCCCCGGGTACGCCAGGTGGCGTACATTGAGGGGGGGGGTACTGTAACGTTCCGTTCCCGTCCTGTCCGTTTTCCATGTTTTCCTTGTTTCCTTCCGTGTCATGTTGGATCCCTTGTCCGTGTTTCCCTCCTGGCTGTGGACTGGGCGTCTCCCTCGGGTACTTTTGGTTTCATTTTCCACTTTAGCTTCCGCCTATCACTCGCCCCTCTCGTTACTCACATTCCTCACTGCTGTGCTTCGGCAATCACTCCTGATTTAACATCACACCTGTTTCTCGTTTTCTCCTTCACTTCCTGCACCTTTTAAACCCCTGGCTGGCTGCTATTCAGCGCCAGTTCGTTGACTAACCTACCGTGTTTGTTTCGTATCCCGTTTCTGGTCCAGTGTTTATGAGCCTGCTGGTTCATACCTGTTCGCCTGGTTTCCTGACTGGTAGCTATCTCTGCTAATCTTTCGCTGCTGCATGCATTTACCTGTTTCCCTTCAAAACCTCCAGACGCCGCAGTTCCAGTCTTCCCGCAGCTGTGTTTGTCCTCCCCGTGTTACGTACCTCCCGTACTCGTGTTGCGGTACCAGGACCTCTGCATGCCAGCCGGCTTACGCCAGTATTGCCCGAGCTACGCCGCACTTTCCAACTCGGCGGTGCATTCACCAGCTACAGTCCTGTCACAACACCCTGCCTTTAACCTCTGCTTTCTGCCCGGTTACTCAAGCTACCCGGTCCAGTTTCCAGTCCTGTTCCAGTCCAGTTCCGATCCAGTTTCCAGTCCAGCTCCAGTCCAGTTTCCAGTCCAGTTCCAGTCCAGTTCCGGTGTTTTAGACACCTCCGTTCAAGTCCAGTTCCGGCTTGGAACAAGTTCCGTGCCGTCCCCTGTGTTCCTGAGTGGACCTTCCGGTCCAGCTTCCAGTCCAGTTCCAGTCCAGTTCCGGTGTTTTAGACACCTCCGTTCAAGTCCAGTTCCGGCTTGGAACAAGTTCCGTGCCGTCCCCTGTGTTCCTGAGTGGACCTTCCGGTCCAGTTTCCAGTCCAGTTCCAGTCCAGGTCCGGTGTTTCATACACCTCCGTTCAAGTCCAGTTCCGGCTTGGAACAAGTTCCGTGCCGTTCCCGTTTCCTGAGTGGACCTCCCGGTCCAGTTTCCAGTCCAGTTCCCAGTCCAGTTCCAGTCCAGTTCCGGTGTTTTATACACCTCCGTTCAAGTCCAGTTCCGGCTTGGAACAAGTTCCGTGCCGTTCCCGTTTCCTGAGTGGACCTTCCGGTCCAGTTTCCAGTCCAGTTCCGATCCAGTTTCCAGTCCAGTTCCAGTCCAGTTCCAGTCCAGTTCCGGTGTTTTAGACACCTCCGTTCAAGTCCAGTTCCGGCTTGGAACAGTTCCGTGTTTCTTCAAGTCCAGCTCCGGCTTGGAGCAGTCCTCAGTTGGACGCTATCCTATGTTAACTAACTAACCTGTTTTGCTCCCGTGTACAGCTTTGGGACCACCCCAACGCTTAATAAAGTTCCACTTTCTGTAATCTGTCTCCTGGTCGTTGCACTTGGGTTCGTCCCGTATCAGGATCGTAACAACTTTATTCATATACAAACTCCTAATGTACAGTTTTCCCCGTTTAAGTTTCCAATCTGAACCACTAGGTGTTCGTAGCCTACTACACAAATAGGCAGACGCCCTGAAGTTAGGCAGAGTATATTTATTAACTTGGGAAATTTGTCTCTAGGGAGAGATGATGGGATTTTTTCCGGTCGGAGCAAGCATTGATGCATACTTCGAATTTTGAACAAACGGAGCACGCATCCGGGTACTTTATCCGTGCTCTGTGCTACCGCACTTTTTGGACTCACACTCCAAGGTGGATGCGTGCTCACTATGCATGCTCGGAGCATGGAAGTATGCGGTTTGGGACACAGCCATAGACTAGAGCGTATATAGGAACTGGAGAGGGTGCGAGGGGCCAGGCAGTGAGGTACCCGGAAGTACGCTTGCTGAGTGCAAAAGGGGTGGTGCTAGGGACTGAAGAAGGGGCGGTGCTAGGGACTGAAGACATTCGGGGCTTAGCCCACACATGTAGGGGGGTCGGGGGTATCCTCCCCCCGGAATCATTGAGGCAAATTATGGTAGTTTGTTAACACATTTATCCAAAGCACCTCTCAGCAAGACTGCACGTCCTATGCTTTTAGTATAACCTATTTCACCTTTTTATCATTCTGGCTGCAGCCACACTTGATAAAGGAGAACATCTAATAAAATAATGGTAGATACATACGTTAAACTTTTTTTCCACAACAAGTAGCCTGTCAGACAACGTTATATCAGTTATCAGCGAGGACACTGAGTTGAAGTTGAAGGGCAATTCCACCCAAAAACAACATTAACCTTATTGAACAGATCAAGGCGCAACTAATTAAGTCTTTCTTTGTGGCTGGCCAAAAAATATAATCTGTACTGAGTTATTTGAATATAAAGTTGAAAATTCGGTAGAGGTATACATAATTTTCACGTAGTTCTGTGGACCCGGAAAACTCCGGTGCTTAGGCTATTTAAACATTGGCAGCATTGCATTGTGCGGCACGAATACTACCTTCCTTCTGAAAAGGATAGTCCAGAACATCCTTTGTGAAAGGATGGATAAAAGGAATCGTGAAGCTCCTTTCCAAGATGGTTGCCACAGCTCGGAAATAGTATTACCGATTAGCTCTGCCATGTATTTGCAATGGAGCTTTGTGAAAGTGAACGGACCTGCCCCAGCGCAATCTAGGTACCAAAAGCTCACAATATGGTAATGAATAGAGGCAGTCAACCATATTTTACATTTTTCCTGGGTCACATTTTTTTCTAGGCTGCACAGAAAAGAGAAAGGCATGATTTAAAAAAGCTCATCGGTGAGTGTTGAGTAGGTGCACTGAACTCTGATTGGTTAAGAACAAACTGATCAGATTTGGAACATGGTCACGTGGTAATCCTAGTTACGTCACACTATTTGCATTTTCGCCTCAAATCCAAATCCCATCTCCACTGGAACTAAAAAATAAAAAAAAATCTCCACTGAACTATGGTTATGGTTAGCTCGCAAGGAGCATACAAGTTACAACTGCTCAGTAGCTATAGGTTAGCTAACAGTTATGAAGTTATCTTGTAAATAATAAGGAAATGATTTTCAAATGCTTTCACGTGTGTAATATTTCTAAGGACAGACTTCACATCTCAAGATAAGTGTTACATTACACTAGTAACCTACCCCAGTGAACATGTTAAAGTCGGTGAAATGTCGTCTCATGTAACGTTAGCGGAAAAACCGCCTAAATAGAGAAGAGGCTAGCGGATCAGCGGACGAGTTGGCTGGCTCCCAGTGTATTATGCAGTGGAGTTGCTAGGTAGCAAACTGTTTTGCAGCTCGGTTTACCAATGGCAATCTATCGGACTCGGTGGGCCCATATGACCCCCAATTTCCCACATAGCCTATGCTAAATGTGTTTGAAAAGTGAGTATTTTCAACCCGCTAGGATGTAACCAGGCTATACCCGGGTAAAACCTTAGCTAAATTAGGAATACATTGAATTAAATTGACACGTCTGTCAAACTATACACCCTTCTCGAAGACTCATAATATAGCTTGTTGGCTAATAAGCCTGCTTACATAGTTGTAACTTTACCTAAATGCAAATTTAATTCTTCAGTTATGAGAATTGCATATAACGTTACGTTATGCTCAACAGGTCATGTGATTTAGAAAGCGGATCTGCTCCACTTTAACTTTAGCGACAATGCTAAAGTTGTAACGATAGCTGTTGAAACGATTGATAGAGCTGAAACCTTTAGCTTGCTAGTTAACATTAATTAATTCATGCTTATCACATACTGAAATAATGGTAGCTGGCATGCTTATTTATTTTTTAGAGTCATGTTCGTTTAAGCAACATTCACGTAGGCTACAACAAGCAAATAAATAAACCTGCTTTCCTGTCTTAAATTGCCAAATTTGTCTCTAGGATATGAGTTGCAAAAACAAACTTTTGTTATCTGTTGTAGGCAATCTAGCATTTGGGTAGGATGCTATATCCTACATGTGATGTGATCCAGAAGCACACACAATTTAGGCTAAATATCTTGCATTGGGAAATCATTGTCTTGGGGAAATTCATTAAGGCATAGCTACGCATCATCATTGTTGCCATTTTTCAATCTTGGTGGGAGTGAGCATGATGATATCACCCAGAAATGTGAAAAGGGTTCAGCAGTAGGATACATCGATGTATCCTTCGCCAGAGGAGAGGAGGAGCAGAGTTGGAAAGGAGGATGCATTTTTTGAGTATTGGGATGCACCCCTATAGTTATGGGGTTAATTCCAATCGCTTATTTTCACTCCTTGCATCCTTCCCTCGCTCCTTAGCTCAACGGAGGACACAAGGAAAGGATGCAAGAATGAGATACGAGGACGGAGGAATCGAGGGAACATGCATTAGGCAAATGAAACGTCCTTGCTCAGTCCAGCATCAGCATATTATGCTTACGCACATAACTATAATGCTTTTTAGCCTCTTTTCCCATGAATAAACCATGGCTTTTATTAGTCATAAAGACTGAGGGCCCTATCTTACACCCGGCGCAAAGCGGCGCTAACCCAAACGCAAGTGTCTTTGCTATCTTACACCCGGCGCTAGGTCCATAATAACTCCTAATGCTTACGTCCTTTAACTAGCATGTATTCTTGCGCCATCACAAGTGAACTGGGTGTGTTGGTCTTAAGGAGTGGCCAGGATTCTTTTTGGCATATTGCTATCTTGAGCCAGCAGAAAGCACTTGCGCTAGAACCACCACAAACCTGGTCTAAAGTCATGTCGCAGTTGTTTACATGTTATTTTAACGGCGCATATAAGTGCGTCTACATAGGCGTGTGCACAACGCGCATACCCTCCTGTCTGTTACACACAGGGGCGTGCACAAGCATGACTAAAATATCTAGATCACAATGTGAAATATTATTATTGTGTAGGCCATATCAAAAATGCATAATAATAAAAGGTTCCATAGGTCCACATACCTTTCCCTCAGCGAAGGGATGCCACATTACATTGCTCTCAGCCCACTCCATCAACATCCAGGCGATGTGCGATGGCACGAGACAATGGCTATCCATTAAAAAGGAGCTGATAACACCTATATCAAGCCTAATGCGCGAATTGTCATTTGCACCTAATGCGTGAATTGTCATTCAATGGAAAACTCGCGTACTGCAATAGACGGACATTTGCGTTCTGAAAATGCGCTTCAGATGTCATTACAATACAGTTCTGTTTATCTAGGAATACAGCCTATAAGTAAATAGAATGGTTTGTGACTGAAAAAAGTTCAAAACCTTGTCCAGTGAATATTGCTTTTATTGTTTTTCAAATAGCCTAGGCTGCATAATGTTTTTTAGATAGACTATGGTTAAAAAACGGAGATAAATGTCATCATGAATTGTAGGCTAACCTTAGCTATTCTTCGTCCTTCATATTTTTTTAAATTACAGTGACAAGGTTTCCATACCCTCAGCTTATTAAAACCCCGCTGATTTCACCTGTAATTCCATAACTTGAACAAAAGATTTTAAAGAGAACTAAGCGTCTAATCAGAAACGAAATTTGCAGCACGTTACACAATTAATTTACAATTAATTGTAATTCCATTATCTGCATGTTCGCTTTATAGTAGCAGGTCTGTTTCACCTGCTGTAGGCTACATCGCACTTTTCACAGTCTTCCTGGGAAAGTGAATCGTTTTAAAGTATTACGCTACCAGTTAAACAGGTTGGTCACATTTCCATAAGCAGGACATTATAAAACAAGGGAAAATATGCTGAACCTATGGGTTGCCAACCTGACATATTTGTTGCATTTAGTATCATCATTAAGGCAAAAATAACGTTAGTTATGTTATTAATCAAAATTAGAATGCAGGTAGCCTAATGAACTTCGGATGAAGCTTGAACATGAGTTCATTGCATAATCAAACGAAATTCGTTAAACAAGCAGGCTAATTTGGCGTTTTTTAAGGTGAGAAGGAAGCAATTGGTCGCTTATTCTCAGCTGTTGCAGGTGCTTTTAACGAAATTTAACAGCATATATTTCGTAAACAGCACTGTCAGGAATTACCAGGAACTCATAATACTACTACTGCTACTGCTACTGATCCATATAGCCGATTCCTTGATCGCACTAAAGACGCACGAGCATGTCTGTTTCGCCATCATACGCAATCCGCCAAGGTGGAAAAGCAGGCTTTTAAAGGGAATGGGATATGACATTTTGATTGGTTTATTGCATGTCACGCCCAAGACACACCTATAATTAATGAAGAGACTAGGTTCAGCCCAGTTGCACCTTGCGCCATGCTTAGCGCCCAAAAAACACGCCGTTAAAATAGCAAAAGTAGACTTGGACACGCCCTAAATGGACTTAGCGCTATGCGCTTAGACTAAGCGCCAAGATCGCCAAGATAGGGCCCTGAGTATCATTATGTATTAAAGCAACGGTAATAGGAATTAAAGGAACGGTAAAATTGGATTTGTGAGGTGTACCTGCCACGTGGCCGGTGCAGAGGTGGATCATTTGTACACGTCACGCGTTCCGAGAAACAACTTCCGCAAAAGATTAGACTTGTGTTTCCTTGCTGAAGTATCCTCTGGAAGCCTCCTCACTCCCCGCTTCTCAGAGGAGCATTTAGCGGTTTGGAATGTCCTTAAAGATGGCGGACCTCTTTCAGGGTCAGGCAAGGACGGATGAGACAAGGATGGATAAAATAAGCGATTGGAATGAACCCATGGAAAATGACCAAAATGTCCTGGAAAATAATTGGTTTTCCTGGAAAGTATTTCTAGTGCAATGTTAAAAGCTAACAACGTTAAATGGTTAAAGTCTGCAAGCACAATTTCACAGGCATTGGCCACAAAAAATGTCCTGGAAAATAATCTCTTGAAAACAGTGGAAACCCTGCTGGAAGTCCATGCCATCATGCCACTGCAGCTGGTCCAGAATGCTGCTACAAGCTAGTCTGCACCTGCATTCAATCGCTCACACTGGCATTAAAAATCTGTGAATGGTACCGTCTCTTACTATCTTCAGACAGCGATTTACACCATTTTCACCATTCTCCAGCTGTCTGGTCTATCTCTTCGAGCATCTCTTACCTGCAGGACTTAATCCAGCACTATGTTCCTGCTCGACCACTTTGCTCTTCTACAGCAGGGCGACACACACTCACTCCCCCCCGTGTCAACGGCTCTCGCTCTTCCCGACTGAGGAGCTTTTCCACCCTAGCTCTTCAGTGGATCCCCATTCCCCTACGTTCTACTCTAACCCTGCCTGCGTTCCGCGTGGCCTGAAGACACCTCTTCAGACTCCACCTTGACCGATATACTAATCTAGGAACTTTTCTCATAGTACTTGTTCCCTGTGTTTTTTTCTTGTCTATTTGATGTTATAGTTTATAATAGTATTCAGAACACAATTATAGTATAGTTGATTTACCCACAGCGTACTGTGGGAACTACATTCAATGTTCATTACTAGGGATAGCTGCTACATCTTGCGAATGATGTGCTTTGTCTTATCTGTTCTGTAGTTGCTTCGATGACCTTTCTGAATGCACTAATTGTATGTCGTTTTGGATAAAAGCGTCTGCTAAATGACTATAATGTAATGTATCTCTTCCTCGCTGACCCCCGGCTCTTCTTCCACAATTGTGGAACAACCTTCCCCAATCAGTCAGCAAGTCTTTTGTCCTGAAATGTATATAAACTAGGCCTGGTAAATTAATATTCGATATTCGAATATTCCTCGAATATGAAAAAAAAGCTACATTCGAATATAAAAAAATACTATTCGATTATTGGGCGTGGCTTCCGCTCAGTGTACAAAATATATATTTTTATTGGATCAGAGAAGTGCGCGCTGCCCTCTTCCGCTGTGCGTGTCCCTTACTTACAAGGAAAAGTTGGAAGGAGAGATTTACAAGGAATCTCGCGTAACTGTGGAATTCGAACTCTACCTTGCGTCATGGTGCGACGTCCAGTCGTATTGACGTGAATGTTCAACATAACGAACTACAACTTCACGAAAAATTACGACAAAACGTGCATCATTGCCGTCTGCATTTGACTTGAACCGTTCGTTTTTATCTCTGCGAAATTTAGCGTCTTAATAAATTTGGTGTATTGTCGGATTGTGTCATTGTTTGTTTACTTTCTATTATAAGCCAATACTAACCAACAATACGAGCTATTCACATTTAGATTTCATTTCTCAGATGTTCGCCTTGTTTGAATGCGGTAGGTTCCGGAAAACTCAGATGCTTATGAAAACATTGGCGGCATTGCATTGTGGGGCGCGAATACTACCTTTCTTTTGAAAAGGATAGTCCAGAGTATCCTTTGTGAAAGGACGGATAAAAGGAATTGTGAAGCTCTTTTCCTTCTCAATATAAGAAATTCAAACGGTCCTTAGCATGGCTGCCCGGAAACTATTTCCGGTTCATGCGATCTAAAGGATCCTTGCTCAAATTTGACTATTCGAATGCAGCCTCTGTCTTCCTTTCAACCTGGGCTGTTAAACCAAAAATTAATGTCTAACTTTAGCGTCTCCTCTGTTGAAAACATAAGACGCTGCATACGGGTCATTGCTATGCTTGTACTGGACGGACACGGCACTTTCATTTAATAGCAGATTGAAAATCAAATGTAGGCATATTCGTCGAGCTTTAAAGAGCCAATAATTCAACAGCAGCAGCATGGCAGAGAGTTCGGAAAACCAGCTCGGCCGCGGAGAGAGTGATTAGCACTCTGAGCAATCTAAAAAGCCCCGTTTGGAAGTACTTCGGTTTTTGGTCAGTGAACGGAAATATTTTGGAACCTCGAGACAAAGTTGTATGCAAGCTATGTAAGCTACAGATGGCCTACGTTAAACAATTAAACTATGCTACGTTAAAACTATGCTGATCACAGTTCCCTCTACAAAAGGTAAAAGATCGTACTTTTCTGTTTTTAATAGCACTTTATTGTAAATGATCCCTCAGGACATAAATTATTTTTAGTAACATTTCTCGACATTGTGTGCCTTCATTTTATTCAAACAAAATCATTATAAAAGTGTGTATGTAGATTTTAAAGCCATCTCGAATGTTAACAGGTTTTTTTTCTAAACTTGACTGCGTTCATGTTTATGTTCAAATAAAAGGTAGCTATCTATACTAGTTATGTGTCTTGTTGTATTGGTTTGCCCTCTTGTGGACCTAACACGCAATAACACAGCCCGAAATTTGCTTATGTGTTTTTTCAGAAGGAATATTCGAACGTGATTTTTGGACAATGTTGACAGCCCTAATATAAACCAACCTTTTCAGACTACTAGTTTCTGTTAAAGAACTAACTACCTTCTCTATCTCGCAGGTCTTGAAGCATGCACCATAATGACAGCACTTGTCCACCTTGTGTACGACTGCTGAAAAAAACATTCTGTCGTCTGAAGACTGGCCTGGCAAGGACAGCTGTGGTGACACACACACACGCACACACACACACACACACCCACAACCTCAATGAGCAAATATATTTTTTGTCATCTGTTAGATGTTTATTTTCTTTCATTAGTTATTTTCATCACTCATCCTCTCCCATAGCCCATAAGTGGGTCCCCAGCTATAGTTTGGGAATCACAGTTGAAGGATTCAAATTGGTTTGTTGTGTAATAGTTTATTGTGTAAATATGAATGTGTTATGAAAACTAAATGTAGTATAACAAATTGTTGCTTATAATTAGCACTTATAATTACCATCATCAAGTTTAGGTGGTGAAAATTTATTACAATCTTTATTTTGCTGTAATTTACAGCTTAACTAGATGAAGCTGTAAATTACACGGGAATAGTATGGAACCCATGGTTGGCTAAATGGCCGTAAGTCATCAAGTTCTGAGGCATCAAACGAGCCTCAAACCATCACTCTGTTGCCAGATAAGCAGTAGATATGGATGGATCACTTTAAGGGTTGTTTCTCCTGACTCATTTTCCTATTGAACTCTATGGAAAAATAAGTCAGGGGAAACAACCCTTCAAGTTATCCATCCATATCTACTGCATATCTGGCAGCAGAGTGATGGATTGAGGCTCGTTTGATACCTCAGACCCTTGATGACATACAGCCATTTAGCCAACCATGGGTTCCATACTATTCCCGTGTAATTTGCAGCTTAATCTAGTCCCACCCCCCAATTCCCATAGAGATCCATTCAAATGCAGAGGTTCGAGTATCGCTTGTAAGAGTACCTGAAAGTAAGATATCAATATCAGTCTTTTGATATCCTTTTATACCCAGTCATGATAGCATCACCTGTTTGCCTGTAGAATGTTCAAATAGGGTTGCAAATGGGCAGAAAAATTCCGGTAAATTTCCAGAAACTTTCAGGAAATTTACCTAGGGAAGTTAAGCTCTGGAATTTTGGACATTTTGACCAATTTTAATTGCAAAAGTTAGCCTATAACATGGAACTTAAATTTAGTTGGAAAATACACATAAAATGCCATTCTAGATCTTGCGGTTAAAACAACCCATTTGGTTAAAACAACCCAATTTAATGCAAATTCAGTTGAATTTCAGCACTGCAGTGGGCATTCTTCCATTACATGTGCAGTGCATTCTTTCATCACATGCACAGATAATTCCTAGCATCCTGCACACTACAGCAAGGCTATAGAGTACTCAAGTGAGTTCGTCAGACGTGGGCGGAGTTTGGTTTCGGAAGTAAATTCCCTATGACAGATTTGGAGGCTTTGGAGGCTATCGACAATTTCTTGAAATCTGATTTATAGAATGAACCGAAACATTCCTGGATTAGCTTGTGTGGTATAAGGATACAGAGCATACATTGCATGTTCCAATTTTTATTTTTTAAATACATTATTTAATGATTGTAATCCGGTTTGTAGTCCACTTCAACAGACTGCATATCCATTACTGCAACGCACAGGCAGTTCTCGACCAATCAGATATCATCTCATCTGGACATTTTTGGCGCCTTGCTAATACTCGAAGCTGGTCCAGAAAAATGACATATTTTGTGAACAGGCTTTATATTGAATAATCCAGGTAATTGATGGTAAGACACAATCACTAGAAATTGTTTAAAAGTAAGTTTTAGTTAATGTATATGGTAAATGAAGGGGGAAGTCACTTCCAAAACCAGTGTACGTGACGTAGTCACTTGAGTATTCTATTGAGGCCAAACTACTGCATTTGAGCCCAATGACTACATCCATTTTGAATGGGACTTTTTTTTGGGGGGGGTTAGGGAATACAAAATATTTATATTTATGTCTGTATATCACAGGGTAAATACAGCTAGTACAAATGGCGGCAATATTTCCAGTTTATTCCCATTAATTCCTGTTTATTCCCATTAATTCCAGTTTATTCCGGTTAATTCCCATATATTCCCATTAAGTCCCATGTAACGTTTCCACCTTTGAATATTCCCGGAATTTTGCAACCCTAGTTCCAAACAGGCATTTTTTTGAACTTCCTAGTCTTTTTTTTTGTGCCTGTCCCAACTTTTTTGGAACGGGTTGCAGGCATCAAATTCGGAATTAGCGTATATTTACAAAAATCAATAAAGTTGATGACATTAAAACATTAAATATTTTTTCTTTGTACTGTTTTCAATTAAATATATGTAAAAGAGAATTTACAAATCAATGCTTTCTGCTTTCATGTGCATTTTACATACTATCCCAACTGTTTTGGAATTTGGGTTTGTAGATGACACTGATGACAGGCTTTTTACATGATGGTACCATTTCTGTGCAAAAGTAAGGAAAGCATGATCAAAGGTTTCACAGGTAAAACGCTAAAGTACTGCATTATAATCTATTTAGTGTGAATCCGCTGGTGTCTCTTCAGGTCACCGTTTGCAGCAAATCGTTTCCCACAGTCGGTACACCTATACGGTCTTTCTCCGGTGTGCATGAACCTGTGTTTTTTCAGGTGGCTCAGGTGGCGGAAGCTTTTGCCACACTGTGTGCAGCTGTAGGGTTTCTCGCCCGTGTGATACTGTTGGTGTGATTTTAAGTTGCACAAGTAAGTGAAAGTCTTCCCGCACTGTGTGCAGCTGTACGGTCTCTCGCCTGTGTGGCTCTGCAGGTGCACCTTGAGGTGGCACATGTAGACGAAGCCCTTCCCACAGTGCACGCAGCTGTGTGTCTTATTTCCAGTGTGGTATCTCTGGTGATCCTTCAGGTTGCGCAGCTGGCTGAAGCTCTTCCCACAGTGCAAACAGGAGAAGGATCTCTCTCCCCGCTGGCTCCCCGACATGGGATTCAGCGTTACCTGGCGCAGCGAGACTGACATCACCCAGGTCACACTCGGTCTCGTCCGGAGCGTCCAAGCTCGCCGCTCCTCTGCCTGGGAGACCATGCGGACACTCCTCGTAATGTAGCGCCAGGCTTGGTAGATCCTCAGGCGTGGCTGCATGGGGGAGCCCAGCCGGCGCTATTTTTTCCCTCTCCTCGCCGGGATGGGCAGTGGCCGGCCCCCACCAGCGTCCGACACGCTGACAACACCTCCACTTCCTGTTTGAGAGCCCCGCATTCCGTCAGGCCGGCTTCCACTTTCACCCATACCCCCTCACCCGGGGAGGAGACGGCGTCGATTCCGCCGTGTTCCGGCCCGGATCGGCTCTCCGACTTCCCCTGTGCGACACCGGAGGCCGAGTCCCGGGGACCGGCTCTCTCGAACCCGGACATGCCGGCGCTGGGCTGGGGTCCCGTCGGATGGAGTGCCAGAGCCATATGCTGCGGGCGGGGCTCCAGTCTGCATGGGGCCCCCCATGCACCCCATCTGTCCCGCTGCTGACCCAAGAGGCTAAGGTCCCACATGTCCTCCTCACACGAGACAGCCTCTCCTGCTTCTGAAGAGAACAGAACCGCTATTTACAGAACCACTAGTTACAATACCGCCATTTACGTCATCATGGGGTCAGCTGGGGCGGCTCACACATTTACTGCTTAAAACACTTGTGGGTTTATGTACTGATTACTGCTATCGGTGAGAGGCTGATGACTTGGTACCATCTCTGCTCTTTTATGCAAATGCCTTTTTGAGTCGCTGTGGATAAGAGCATGTTCCGAATGCCTAAATGTCACGCAATCCTCAAACACAACAGCACAACAGCTTATTGCGATAATAAGACTACCTACGGCCAAGATCTATGTGTGGATGCATTAACTTTTCTTCGATCTGACCAAGGAGCATAATGCACAGTTGCACAAACACCTGGGTGCATTGTTAAAAATGTGACATCATCCTTAGTTAACAGAACCTAATTTGCGCACCCCAGCAACTCACCCTCCTGATGTTGCCTCGGTTGCCCCTGGAGACTGTCTCCATCTCCGCAGGTGGTCTCTTTGAGATCCTCCGTGCTGTGCAGTGAGTCGGTCCTGTCCTCTTCTAAATCTACAGTCTGCAACACAAGCCGTGAACATCCCCATTACTGTACTCTCAATAATAATAATAATCTTTATTTACTCTAATAGTAAACTTCAGAGTGCTCAGCATAAATTATAGCACATATCAATACAACATGGCTTTGGACCCCATGTATAAAAATCAGTGTTTAAACACTGTGATGATTATTTAAATTGTATTAATATTAAAGGGTAATAAAGCACTAAAACAATTTAATTTTAGATGATAACTGATACATATGGTTTTTTCTAAGTATTACTGATTGATCCTGTTCCAAATCTTGACAAATTACTGCAGTCAGCGCAAAAAAAGCGTAAACTTTAATAATCTGGCTCAAAAGTGTCTCTAGTGGTAAAATGTTAGGTACTGCACGTTCAATCTGTGATTGGCCAGAAATTTCCGCCATCTGACGTATTCCTCCCGGTGACAAAATAGAAACCTGTACAGCTACGCCCACCGATAGTTCGGTAGCTACAGCCTCAACATTTTGAGCAAGGGCGGGCAGCGCAGCGGTTGATCGGCGTGGAGAGAGCGAGCGAGCGATATAGCTAGCTTACAGTTTAGCTTTTTTGAATATTCTAGTTATCGTAGCCTATTTATTTTTGGTATATATTTTTTTATAGTTAGCTTGATAGTCCCTTGTTTTTTGATAGTTTGTTTTTTTAGTCTAGCTTAGCAAGTAGCTAGCTAGTTTATTTTTTTAATAAATATAGAGGCTATTATATATAGTAGGCCGTAAAGGATATGAAAACTGCGTATCTGACAGGGACATGGAGAGCTACTCTCTGCGTTAGGTACGCCTGCCTACGACTTGTTCTCCCAGACTCACTGACAGCTCGCCACCCCTAGACCATGCTTTAAAGGGTAACAAAACACGCTGGTTTCGCTAGACCCGCCCCCTTTTGAAATTCGAAAAATGCCAAAATCTGGGCGTGATAAGGTAATAATATAAGGGCTGAGCTCCAGGTATCAAACCACACCCCAGCTATTTTTTTTCACTAGTAGCCAAAAGCTAATTTCTATTCTGCACAGCATTCTCAGTGGCTGCTTTGTTTCTCTCTCTCTCTCGCTACCTCTCTCACTCATACACACAAAACACGCTAGCTCATGCTGCTGCCAAGCCCCCGTTTGAGCTTATAATGATGCGGCCAGCAAACAGAAAATCACACGCTGTCCAAATAGTTACCCACGCCATGTAGGCTACTCATTTTACCGTTTTAGCCATCAGTGTGTACAGGATCATTTGTCGAAACCTACCTTTAGAATCATTTTGCTTGCGTCATAAATAACGTAGCCTACAGTTCCATTGGTAGTACTCGCGAATTCCGTGGGAATTTCACAAAGACACATTTACACCACTTGATCACGGCAAATGATCAATGTTGTTTATTTTGTCAATATGGATACCAATGAATGCAAAATATCAAATTGGATATATATTGCATTGCGGAGAAGTCTAAAACCACAGAATGCCTGCAAGTAATGTGTAGGCTACTTTGTGTACTGCAGGTCAAGGTAGCGAAAACCTCTAAACTAAAATGTTTCAGAAACATTTTGAAACTAAAACCCCAGTGTGTACGAGGCCCAAGAGAGAATGTCTGTTGTAGGGACGTACGTTGCAAAGGTAAATGTGTAGCATACATAGGCTATAGCCTACTACAACTCCTGGCTCAACTATTTGACCCAAATCCCCCCTTTCTGCAGGAAATACCACGTATAGCAATAATATACCCTAAAACATAAATTCAACAATATTTTGCAATGTAAATAACTGCTCTCGTCCACAGTCAGCACTGCAGCTCACACTGAACGGTGTCGTGCAGTGCGAGTAATAATTGGTTTACAAAACATATTCAACATAAACAGGCCAGCAAGGGCACAGTGTGAACAAAGTAAACAATTGATACTTACCTACTTACCTTGTCAGAACGTAAAATTTAGTTTTGTTTTAACATAAAAATACAGGAAATATCCACACCTTGCATGAAACGCAGAGTAGCTCTCCACATCCCTGTCAGATACACAGTTTTCATATGCTTTATACTATATAATTATTTTTTATAAAGTAGCCTATATACAGTTGCAATCAAAATTATTCAACCTTCTTAACCCACAAGACATTCTGGTGATGTGAATACAATTTTATAAAAACATATCAACTAAGGTCTTAGTAAACAGTCAAGGAAAGTTTATTAATACACATTTGAGTGATTTTGAGAACATAAAGTTGAGTTTACTTATGGTTCAAATGAAAAATCTAATTCTCTCCAAATATGTCCATCTGCAAAATTATTCAACCCCCAAAGTCAGTATTTCATGAAGCATCCTTTACCCTTTATAACCTCCAATAAACGTTTCTGGCAAGTACTCACAAGCTTCTGACACCTCTCTATTGGAATTTTTGCCCATTCCTCGTGTGCAAAATCTTCCAGCTCACTGATGTTCTTTGGTTTCCTTTCTGACACTGCTTTTTTAAAATCCTACCAAAGATTTTCAATAGGATTTAAATCTGGGGACTGAGATGGCCACTCAAAGACTTTACAGGACTGATCCCTGAATCAAGCTTTGGTTGACTTGGGATGTATGCTTGGGATCATCATCTTGCTGGAAAGTCCAATGATCACCAAGCTTCAATTTACACACTGAAGGCATCATTCTTCTCCAAAATGGCCTGGTATTTCAAAGAATCCATGATGCCAGTCACACGGTCAAGATCGCCAGTTCCTGTAGCAGCAAAACACCCCCACAGCAAGACAAACCCACTTCCATGCTTGACCGTGGGGATGGTGTTCTTCTTGTCATAAGCCTTGCCTTTCTTACGCCAGACATACCGCTGATCCATGGGTCCAAACAGTTCCACTTTAGTCTCGTCACTCCATAAAACCATCTCCCAGAACTCCACAGGCCTATCAAAATTCCTTCTTGCATATTCAAGTTGACTTTTTATGTGCTTCTTGGTCAAGAGTGGAGTGCGGCGAGGTGTCCGGGCATGAAGGCCTTGCTTGTTTAGTGCTCTTCTTATAGTCTGCACCAATACTTTTGTTCCTGCCTTCATCAGGTCATCCTGCAAGTCTTTGGTGGCAATACGAGGATATTTCTTAGCTGTTCTGTTCAAATGTCTGATTCCCATTGGTGAAATTGTACTCATTCTTCCATGCCTAGGTAGGTTTGCTGCTGTACCATGAGATTTAAACTTACGTATGATGCTGCCAACAGTGTCTCTTGGAACTGTGAGCATCTTGGAAATCTTCTTGTAGCCATCGCCTTTTTTGTGTAATGAAATCATTTCTTCTCTTAGCTTTTGTGAGAGCTCCTTTTTCTTTGTCATGTTTGCTACTCAGCTTGAACACATGCATGGGCTGGATTTATATATGCATTACAGCTGAAGCAAATTAAGGGCTCTATTTTCAAACCAGCGCAAGGGGACGGTATAGTCAAACGCAAGCTTGTTGACAGCATCAACGTCTTAAAACTGGCGCTATGGCGTTTCTCAGCAATACCGCTAGGATCAACAAATTCTCAACATAACATCCTTTCGCTTGCGCTGCAGTGGGATGGGTGGCGCTGTCTGGGGCGTGTTCTAAAATACTTTCGGCTCAGTGACAATTTGAACCAACGAAAAGCCATTGCGTTATGATCCGCTGGAACCACCTCTTAGCGGCAACGCAATAGACTCTGGCAATTTGGCAACTTGTTAGTCATGTAGTTCTATGTAGTGTCTATAGGTGATGCCAACATTACACTTCCATTTAATGAACAAATAGCCTATAATTATTATTAATTAATTAATTTTAATTTAAACTACTAGAATAAAACAGGACAGCTTACAAGAAACTTGCGATCATGTAGGCCTATAATATATAAATTACACATTGACACAGTTGAATCATAAGCCTACCGTTTGAATCATAATTATGCCTACATCACCTCATGTAGGCTAATTAATGCATTCGCCACCTCCTCCCGTGCCTTCCGAACTTCTGGGAGACGAGGTGGTGTGGATTGTGATCCATAAATTACTAGTCCTAGCCTGTACTTCTGTTGCAAGTATGTCTGATTCCTGTGCGGAAAATCGCTCTTGTCGTTGACGGTCCAGTGCGTTTGGGTTGCTCATTATGAAATTGCATGGAGCGATTGCGTTCCAACTGGCTTTTTTTTAAAGCATGAGAACAACTATTTGATTGGCTACCATAGAGACACACCTTGGACATTTAAACCCAGCCTTTTAGCAATACCGCCATCAGATGCGCCAAGATTGCCGTCATGAAATTACCAAATTTCTCGCCGACACGCCCTCAGAGCGATACCGCCAAGCGATTACTCTTGCGTTCACCATTGCGTTTGGTTTATTAAAATAGAGCCCTAAGTGTCATTATAGAGTTCCCAACGACTTAATTGTGTTTTAACACAATTTTGTAACCTTACAGACTAGTAAGTGATTTAAAAACAGCAATATTGAATAGGGGTTGAATAATTATGACATGGTTGTATTAAAAAAAAAATCCTGCTACTCAGAAATATTACATTATACATTTTCCTTATAAACTTGAATATTTCACTGAACTGATACAGTACGGATACATGTAATTTAAAAAAATTATTGGTTTTCAGATAAGCTTAAATTTGTAAATCCTTACATTGTCAGGGGGGGTTGAATAATTTTGAGTGCAACTGTATTTATTTTTAAAAAACTAGCTAGCCCTTAACAGGCTGAACTATTAAATAATTGACAGAAAATTCAAATTTTTTGAAATTGAAGTGTTTATTAGGCCTCTTAACAAAATGTAAAAAAAAAAAATACATTTATATTTGCATATGTGATTTTTTCTTTGTATCACATTTGATACATCAGGCATAATATGCACTTTGGTGATCAAAACAACTTATTATTCGTAAACAAAAACACACCTTTTTCTTTTCAATAATAACATGTGTCTTAACTTCAATTGGTTTTGTTCTTTTTTTCCAAACAGCTACCCTTTTTCAACCTTCCTTTTCAACCTTCTTTTATTTCGCTTTGTGGTGTGCAACGAAACAGTTTCTGTCCTTGTTCAGGCACAGGTGGACACTACATTTCCTACAGTAGACATGTGAGAAGTGATTGCCTGTGCAGTGCTTGCATCTCTGCCGGGTTTCCCATGTTGGAAAGTGATCAATGCCATCCTTTCGCACATCTGGAGGCACACTAGAGGTTGGCCTTTTCCGAGGTGGTGGTGTTTCGGCTTCTGGAGAGGATAGTGGTCTGCCACACTTGACTTGGCCTTTTCCTGGCCTAATGAGAGAAGTGGCAACAGAAGCCTGAAACTTTCGCAGGGGCATGGTTTTGTTCTGAGGCTCCAGCTTCTTCTGGTCTCTTCTGTAGAGGATCCATCCATTTATGACTGCCACTGTGACAGTGTGCCACCAAATGTACATGTACCATCTTCTACATTTGAAGCTGTACTTGTAGAGGGCAGATAGCATATCATGGAGGTCAACACCTCCCATGAACGTGTTGTACATTTCAACTATGGCTGGTCGGGGAACCATAACATATGTTTTGGTTTTGCGATCCCAACGTTTCACTTCTCCTACTGGTTCGATGCCAACAAAAGAAGACAGTAGGTTCACAGCTTTATTGTCACACCATCTGACTATGATGATGTTTTCCTGGTTGACTCTGAAATCCATGGACCCTCTTCCTTTCTTCTTCATTTCTTTTTCCTCCATCATGTTGCAGTCTTGTACCCTGTTCATTCGGACAGTGCCTAGGTAGTAGATTCCTCTTTGCCTCAGGTGTTCCAATAGTATAACTGATGTGAAGTAGTTGTCTGCAAAGACTTTGTGGTTTTTTCCTGCTGGAAGGGTTGATGTCAGTTTCAGGACAACATCTTCACTAACACCAACATCAGATCTCTCTTTGTCTGGATTTTCTGCACCTTGACAAACATCAAAGTCATATAGAAAGCCACTTTGTCCTGCACGACCCCACATCTTGAACCCCCATTTGTGAGGTTTGCCTGGCATGTAGGCTTTCAGCTGAGATTTTCCCTTGAATGGAACCATAATTTCATCAACTGCATGATGTTCTTCAGGAGGTATACGAAGGCATTGTTCTCGTAGCTTGTCTAGCCATGGCCTGAGTTTCCACAGTTTATCTTTTTGCGCATCTTCAGACATGTTGAGGTTGTCTTCAAAGTGAATCAGTGTCAGCAATTTCAGAAATCGATCTCGAGGCATCACATCAGAAACTTTGGGGTACTTTGTCTCCATCTCCCAATAGGCTCGTACATTGGGCATCTGTACTAAACCCATGCACAGGTACATACCCAGGAACTGCTCAATTTCTTGGGCAGTTGTGTTTAATGACTTTCCGTCCTTCTGTACACTGTACAGGTTTGTTTGGTATGCAACTAGCTGTAACATTTCATCAGTAACAAACTGTTTGAAATACATGTAGGGTGTGAACTCTGACCTGTCTTCTAAGGCTTCATCAGCACACTCATCAAATTCAACACCTGGAGGTTCAAATGGTTTCTTTCTCCACGTGTACGCTTTCTTTGTCACTTTTTTCCGTGCAGACGTCTTTGTTGCTGTGTACTGTGATGATGTTGGGCCCTCTTCTTCTGTGCTTGTCTGGTCATCACCCTCTTGTAAGTCTTCTTCATTGCTAGTATCTGAGCTTTCTTCACCAGACATTGCTTTGGGAGTGCATTCTTCATCATCATCATCATCCCCTTCCTCTAACTGCTCCATGTCACTTGCATTTCCATCAAAAATCATACTCACGGCATCTTCCCCTGTGTACTTTCTTGTGTACTTTTTCGCCATCTAAAATACACAGATAAAACAAAGTATTGTGAATTCTGAATTTTGACTATAAATATTTGATCTACTATAGTCTTACAGCATAGCTAGCTAAATAAACTCACAAATTCTATGCTCTGTGAACACACATCCTCTGTTGTTTCAAATTAGCCTGAGATGGAGTACCCCAAAGTTTCTGATTTGATGCATCGAGATCGATTTCTGAAATTGCTGACACTGATTCACTTTCAAGACAACCTCAACGTGTCTGAAGATGTGCAGATAATGGCTAGCTGACTTCAAAGACAAGACAATTCAATCACTAATAAATTGGACTTTGTGTAACGTTAGCTAGTACCATTGCAGTTTCTAGTAGCACAAACCATGGCATCTGTTAGCTAGCTAGCTAGCTATGTTAGCAGGCAATGCTAAATAGTTAGTGCTAGCATAGTACTAGATAGTGCTAGCAATACAATAATCATTGAATGATTTACCGCAAAATTACCTTATAAATATTTGCTCTACAAATCACATTTCAAACTTTAATTACTTTAATCAAACCATCAAAATAGTTTAGTATGCACTATGGTAGGAATAATGCATATTGCACAAAGAAAAACAATACAATGATTATTGAGTAAAACTTGCCCTTTTATATACATTATACCTGCTGTATCAAATTTGCTACACACATTTTCCACTCGTTTTACCATAAACTAAAATGCAAAATGTAAAGTAATTATGAGTTGCTTCAGCTTATCTAATCACTCATTTTGAAATATTAGTAAAGATATAAATGCAAAACTCACCGTAACCTCCTCAAAACAGAAAATTATATTGGGTGGTGAAAAATGCTGGTGATTAATTAGAAGCGACCATTTTGTGTCATACGGTCTGAGGCACTCTGAATACTTGCAATGCAAAAGTTATCCACCAGGGGGCAGCGGGCATGTATCAGATTGTATACAACAGGTTTTTGAACAAAGTATTGATCATATTGATGACGTAATGGGTCTCTGAAATCATTGTATCAAATATGATACAAAAGGCGATTAAGGGCTAGCTATTTGACTGAAAAACGACCTATCAAAAAACAAGGGACTAACAAGCTAACTATAAAAAAAATATATACCAAAAATAAATAGGCTACGATAACTAGAATATTCAAAGAAGCTAAACTGTAAGCTAGCTATATTGCTCGTTCGCTCTCTCTATCTCCTCTCCACGCCAATCAACCGCTGCGCTGCCCGCCCTTGCTCAAAAACTTTAGGGTGTAGCTACCGAACTATCGGTGGGCGTAGCTGTACAGGTTTCTATTTTGTCACCGGGAGGAATACGTCAGCTGGAGGAAATTTCTGGCCAATCACAGATTGCACGTGCAGTACCTAACATTTTACCACTAGAGACACTTTTGAGCAAGATTCTTAAAGTTTATGCTTTTTTGCACTGACTGCAGTAATTTGTCAAGATTTGGACCAGGATCAATCAGTAATACTGAGAAAAAACCAAATGTATCAGTTATCATCTAAAATAAGTTGTTTTAGTGCTTTGTTACCCTTTAAATCTGGTGGAGTGGATTACCGGAACCTCCGTCCGCTGGTACGGGCGGCCGTGATGGCTATGGAATCGGCCCAAACTAAAATGGCATTAAGCAACACGTGATCACTATCCAACAAGATATTTGTCCGGAATGATTTCTTCACCTCCCAGGGACTGGACTTCATGTTTGTATCTGAGACGTGGCTTATTCATCCCAGTGAGTTCAGCCCTCTTACGAAACTTTGCCCACCGGATTGTGACTTTTTTTAGCACCCCCAGGACGTCCGGAAGAGGCGGGGGTTTAGCTGATGTTTTAAAAAAAACATTATAATTGCCGGCTCCTGAACGCTGAACAATTCTCCAGCTTTGAGGTAATTATTAAAAGTGGGATTGGCTAATCCTCTTCTCGCTGTCCACATTTACCGACCGCCAAAATATAATGAGGATTTTATTGCACAGTTCTCTAACCTCCTGTCTTCTATCATGCCTAAATTCGATAGAATTTTGATTGTTGGGGACTACATTCATGTCTGCTGCCCATCGAATCCACTTGTTGCTGACTTTCTGCACCTTGCTGAATCATCATGTGCCCTTGCTGGCCTGTTTAGGTCAAATATTTTTTGTAAGCAAACTATTACTCACGCTGCACGACACCGTTCAGTGTGAGCTGCAGTGCTGACTGTGGACAAGAGCAGTTATTTACATTTTGTTGGGTTAATAAAGTCACTTTTAAAAAATATTGTTTAATTTATGTTTTAGGGTATATTTTGGTTATATGTGGTATTTCCTGCAGAAAGGGGGGATTTGGGTCAAACAGTTGAGCCAAGAGTTGTAGTATATGCATGCTACACGTTTAACTTTGCAACGTACGTCCCTAACAGACATTCTCTCTGGCTACTAGTGAAAAAAAATTGCTGGTTGTTTGATACCTGGAGCTCAGCCCTTACATTATTACCTTATCACGTCCAGATTTTCGAATTTCAAAAGGGGGCGGGGTCTAGCGAAACCAGCGTGTTTTGTTACCTTTTAATAATATACAGTATTAAGAACTTAATATTGAGTTAATAAAGCCTGCTGGGTGGTTCATCTGATTAAGGCACCGTTCCCAGTGCAAGGATGGGCCCTAGGGTCTGAGATTGGGTCCCGACCATGCCAGTGCTGACTGGGGCTGGTAGCCCCACAGGGCGTGACAGAATTGGTGGTTTTGCCGCCGAGTGTTAGGGAGAGTTTACCAGGGGGCTGCGGTGTGAAAAGAAGCAGCAGGCAAGATTGCATGCATCAGAGGGGAGTGCGTGCTTGTCTCCACTCAGCCACATCAGTCTACAGCTTGAGCTTGGCTCTATATGATTGGGTGTTCCATATTGGGGAGAAGGTGGGGGAGACGTTAAAATATTTAAATTAATTTTTAATATATTACTATTATTTCTGCGGCTCCCACATCTGGAGTTCTGGTAGGCATGGCTACTTCCTGTGAAAGTCCGGGTGGTGTGGCGTCGGGCACTTCACAAATACAGCTGCTGTGGTTTCCCTCTGTATGCTTTTCTTCTTTCACATCACACCCATCCTCAACCCCTGGGTGGAAAGAATGGCAGGGTCAAATGTCAAAGTTCACATGCAAGGGCTAAGATCCAGTTATCTGTATTGGATGAGAGCAGGACTTGTGTTCCCCAAATAACAGAAATAAACCGAAATTCTTGTGTAATAATACACCAACTTTCTGTCACATTTGTACACCTTGGCAATATAAATGCGTGTTTGTCATGCCAATAAAGCAATGTGAAATAGGAACTGAAAAAGTGAAAAGGACAGGAAGGCAGAGAATGCAGAGAGGGAGGGGGAGTGGAAGATGGAGAGGTAGCGGAAGATGGAGAGGTAGCGGAAGATGGAGAGGTAGCGAGAGGTAGGGTGAGATTGCAATGTGCATACAGGGGTTTGTGCAGAAAGGAGGAGGGGGAGATGTATACTGAAAAAGCCAGAGTACAGGGTGAAAAGAACAGTTGGACCAGCTCACCAGGCTGTGGGCCTTCCTGCCTGGGGACTGCAGCTCTGCCACACGCCTCACACCGGCCTCTCCCGTCCCCCTCCCGAGCCATCAGCCTCCTCTCAGACTGCTGCAGCCTCTGCTTCAGTGCCTCCACTTCTTGTCTGCTTTGCATCACTTCCTCAAGGAAGCTGACCTCCACCAGTCGGGTGATCTCAAACATGGCCGCCTTCAGGACCGTCTCCATGACGACGGAGAGCTGGGAGTGGAAGGCCAGGATGGCTTCCGACATCGCGGCTTGAATATCAGACCCCAAGAATTAACACTCCTCCAGAGTTATTGCTTCAAGACCAGTTCCTGAGAATTGACTCTTCTCCAGTTACATCTGCAAAGACATTGCTGTGTGAGATCACACAAGCCTAAAGGAGACCAGCTCTAATGCAGCCTCAGTGGCTACACGAGCTTGGAAAACAATGTAATTGGTTGTCTATTAGTACCTGTTCTAGAATAAAAGCAACTATAGTCAAATTTACACAATTAGAACTCGACATCAAACCCCCAGAAGTAAAAGAAAGATTTTTCTCAGCTGCCACTCAGATTCATAATGTACATTTCATAACTGCCGCCCCTTTATGTGGACCTTTTTCTCTTGGATGTTCTTATATAGTTCTGTGGTTTTTACCCATCGCCGTGCTTCCTTGGACTCAATTTTGAGCTACACGTAATATCAACGTAATATTAATCATCCACATGCCGCGCCCCCCCCCCCCCCCAATGAAATTAAAACTGTGCTGTAAGTCGTAATGGATAAGCACGTACTAATAATAATATATAAAATAATAAATACCGTAACGTTAACGTTTATTCCAATCTCTCTTATTGATTTAGGGTTGCATTAGCAGACACATCGTGTTCGGTTTAACCACCCGTTAAGTTATTCCACAGCGTCTGACGTTAGTGTTCGGAAATAAAATGCATATTAATGGCTTAATGCTTGCAATCAGGTGATTAATTTAGCATCAACCACAAACAGATATTAGTAACGTTAGGTATTAACTTCACCCATTAACGAGCAATTAAAGTCTCGACTGGCGGAAGTAACTGTTAAACTAAACCGCTAGCTAGCTGAAATCAACAAAAGGAAATTAATTATAATGGTAAGTTAACATTAGCTAGCAAAGAAAAGTTATTGCTAGCTAGCTGTCAAACTGTGATAGCCAGCTATTTCACCTTAAAAACCGCCGAAACGAGCGATTAGGTTTATCAGAAAATCCTCAATAAATATCCAGTGAACAAAAACAGCAGCATGAAGCCAGATTATAGTCAATTTACTGCGATTAGCAATGTATGATTGTTCAAAATACTGTCGATCTCCATTTGCGAGCACTCACCTTCTGGCTAGTGGCTGCCCATGTAGCTACAAAACAGCTTACGATGTACTACTACGGAGGCCTCGTAGGGCCTAGGAAGTTCAGAGAAATACGCGTTGGTGAAAAACCGATCGGTGACAGCCAGGGCAGTCGGTGAATCCTTTGTAACAATGCAAGGAAAATGTTTTTAAAGTATCAGGCTATGTTTCTGGTAAATATTAGGGTTTTTAATTCATGATTGTATTTAAATAGCTTGTTGGCCGATGTGTCCTAAACTAAGTAGGTCTATTGTTTATTGTGGTGACAGGCTACGGCAAGTTGTGGGTTAGCCGGGCATTGATATTAACTTTTGAGAATATTTTTTGAATAATGACCTATTTACGTATTGTAGCTAGTACCTTTTGAATGTATGTAGCCTACTTTAGCTATAATGTTATACCGCACTCTCAATTCACTTTCTGCAGTCTGCAGCCTGTTTCAACGCTGGGTCGCCTACTACCCAGTCCGATTTAAAACAGACAAGAGACTTCTTGCATGCCGCCAAATTTACCAAATTCCAGCCTTCTGCATGAAGTGCTAATTGCTGCTGACTATAAACCCCTGAGACAGGCCAAAGTCACATCTCAACCAGTCTCACCTCTTAACATTGCATTAACGATGCACATTATGTCTACCAGCATAGGTGTGCTGAGAGCTTTTTTTGTTTGCTTTAAAATGCTAGTGTGGGTTCCGTTTTCCAAGCTCGTTTCTCCCAGAGGGTGATGGTATGAATGGAAGGGGGGGAGGGGTATTATGATTCTTCTGTGAAACAAAATTACAACTTTTATAATTTTTCTTGTTTAATTTTCTTCACAGACCGTTATTTTCCCTCTCTTCTGTGCAACTTCAAGTGTTTGACACATACTACAGAGTGGATTTACTAAAACAGACACACCCCTCCCCTGTTGTAGCTACTAGCATTCACAGACGTATTCTGAAACAGTCCATGCAGAGACAAGAACACAGGGACCACATCTGTAACAAAAAATTTTTTTATCTGATCTTTTAAAACAGGGTTTTTTTTTATATATATATTTTTTTAGCACAAATGACACTAGTGTTTGAAAAACATTTAAAGCCATGCGTGACTATGCGACTATCGGTTTGGAGGTTCTGTCTCTATGATGACACCATACAAGACCATTTGTCCCTTCTTAAAAGTAGCATCTGAGTGAAAGCACAGATTCTTAAGGCTAACCAGATCCTCAGCTGCTGCATTGCCTTTGTATTCTCTGTGTCTTAATTACAGGAGTTTCCGGTGCTGTATTACAGTGCTGAATGTCCACTGCCCACACCTTGGTCATGTGACCCCTTTATGAACTTTAAATTGAGAAGACGCATCAAATTGGAATGTTTTGGCTTCGGCGGCAGCAAGACAGAATAGGTAGTTGAGAATCTGGTGAGTCTCTATGGGATCTGTGGTTAAGGCTATAAGCTTGTCAGTGCTGATCACAGGGAGGAGATTAGTGGAGTTGAACCATGTGAAGAAGTGATGGTTGTAAGCATGTAGCCTACTTCAGGGAATCCCAAGCTGCCTGAGTCCACGACCCACTTATTGAACAAATGCACTTCCTGTGACTCAACCCCCGTTACAGGCTGCCCAACCCTTACATCTTTCCTAAATGCACCACCTGCATCCTCCTATACTGTATGTCACTCTGAATAAGAGCATCTGCTAAATGAATGTCATTTAATTTAATGTAGAAATGTGTCATTCAATGCGTCAAAGCAACATAATGTACACTGCAACTATTGCATACAAACAGCAACTACTACATACAAGTAGTAACTAGTGCATACAAATGTAGTGACCAGTGCAATGCTCAATTTGAATTTGTATGCAAAATGAAGGCCTATATTTCCCCAATTTGTACCTCCTGACCCAATCACCGGAGGGTCCCAACCCACATTTTGGGAGGCACTGCCGTACTGAACTTTAGAGACCCCAATAGTTTGAAATACAGCAACACTACATTGTACATGTACAACCCTCACTTTCGCATGGTCAGACTCATGATATGATAAAAATTATACTGCCAAACCACCAAGTTTGGCAAGATCATATTTACAGGGGACGTATCCCCATTACAAATACATTTTAAATAAATGCAGTCATAATACAAAAACAGCAAAACAGGCATATCCTGGTCCACAATACCCTATTTTCCAAGGTCCAGAGGCATGAATTTTCATATATATCACATACTTTCTTATATTGTGTGTATTTCCTGTTCATGGTGGCACACAAATACAGTCGTTTCACCTGGAAAACCTTAAAGACACAGATGCTCATAATCACCAGTTTCCTAATATAGCAACATTAATGTGAATGGAAAACTATGTAAGGGACTCTCACCCACACACGCACACGTGTGCGCACACACACACACACACACACACACAAAAGTACCCACATACATATACACACACGCGGTACACACATACACATACGCACACACATAGGCAGACACATGTACGCAGGTACACACATAGGCATACGCACACACACATGCACGCACGCATGTACACACATACACACGCATGCATGCATACGTGCTCAACGGGACTGGTGGCACGCCAAAACCATGAGTCGGATGTAAGGTGAGGACCACAAGCCGTGTGAAGTCTGGAAGAAATATGGGTCTCTACACCTTCGGCCTTAAAGTAAACCTGACATAATTTCAGCTAGGAGAGCACAGTCCAGCCCAGCCCAGCTAGGAGAGCACAGTCCACCCCAGCCCAGGTAGGAGAGCACAGTCCAGCCCAGCCCAGCTAGGAGATCACACTCCAGCCCAGCTAGGAGAGCACAGTCCAGCCTAGCCCAGCTAGGAGAGCACACTCCAGCCTAGCCCAGCTAGGAGAGCACACTCCAGCCCAGCCCAGCCCATCCCAGCTAGGAGAGCACAGTCCAGCCCAGTCCAGCCCAGCCCAGCTAGGAAATCACAGTCCAGCTCAGCCCAGCTAGGAAAGCACAGTCCAGCTCAGCCCAGCTAGGAGAGCAGTCCAACCCAGCCCAGCTAGAAAAGCACAGTCCAGCCCAGCCCAGCTAGGAGAGCACATTCCAGCCCAGCCCTTTGTGGTTCCGCTGGTGTGCTTTCAGTTGCCTTAACTGGCTAAACCTGTTTCCACATAGCGTACAGCAGTACGGTTTCTCTCCGGTGTGCACCCGCTTGTGCGTATTCAGGTCCCCGGAAAACCGGAAACACTTGTTGCACTGGGTGCAAGAGTACGGTCTCTCCCCCGTGTGAACGCGCTGGTGGACCTTGAGGTGGTCGGCTCTCTTGAATCTCTTCCCGCACTGGGAGCAGCAGAATGCGGCCTCACCCCAGTGAATGTGCTGGTGTCTCTCCAAATTCCTGGCAATGGTGAACCTCTTCCCGCACTGCGAGCAGCTGAACGGTTTCTCCCCTGTGTGTTTCAGCAGGTGGATTTTAAGGCGGCTGATGTAACTGAAGCTCTTCCCGCAGTACACACAGCTGATCTGTTTGTCTCCCGGGGCGACATCCTGAAGCGTCCTCATGTCTTTGGGTGCAGAGAAACTTAAGGCAGAGGCATCCACCTCTGGAATGGCAGAGCAAGCCACAGCTGCACTCTGGCACACCGGTGCCAGTTCCAGCTGCTGCTGTTGCTGTTTTGACGCCACAAACCTCGATTTCCTTGAGATTTTCCTCCTCACGTGATTGGCTGAGCAGTGCTGGGGGCGGGACAAGCTGATCACGTTCTCTATCTGTATCTTCTCCTCCCCGGTTGCCGTCTGTGACAGACCGTGCCCGCACACGTCTCCGTCCCTCTCCCTTCCCCCAACAATGGCAGCCCCATCGTATGTGGCGTACTCCAGGGCGGGGCCAGTGAGTTTAGGGCCCTCCCTCAGAATGAGCCCCCCCGGGTCACCCACACACCCCTGCTCCTGGAGAAGCTCAGCTGAGTCTTTGGAAAGTGTGTCCTCAGAGTAAACACAGCCGCTGGATTCCACAGTCACTGAAAGGGAGAGATTAAAAACAAAGAATAAAGTTGCCTTCATAGCATTTATAATGACTGGGTGTATGTTGGTATATAGGTTTAGATTTTGGTCCTGAGAGTTCTGAAATTATTACCCTGGCCATAAAATACTACATTTTGCGTAGTATGTGTCTACACCGTTACCTAATTATTGAAACAATTCAGGTTATGAACCTGTGTTCCACATAAGATTTGAACCAGCAATCTACAGGTCCAAGGATTTGAAATGGTGTTGTACACCTTCTGTGGTCTTTGGAACAATACAACAATACAATAAAAGAAACAGTGACTGCAAATGCTGGAGAGAATTTTTCTATTAAAAATCTAAATACTAGAGATGATGATTCAGCTTTAATTGTTCAGCATCTTTATTCCCTGGTAGCACATCTTCTGCTGGACAGCCAGAAATGTTTCCTCACAGGGTCTTCTGGGGTCTCCAAACCTGGCCCTGGAGAACTGCAGGGTCTGCTGGGGGTCTCCAAACCTGAGGGGTGTACTACGAAGCGAGATTAAGGGGATAGCGAGCTAAATTAAGCTTCAACCCTGGGTTTTCTGTATCACGAAGCCGACTCACTTTTAATTGGGGTATATTGCCACGGCAACTTACTCTGCACTGCTAACCTGCTCCAGGGCAGGTTATGTTCAGGATAACAGATTGAAACATATAAAATCAACTCCTTGGCTTTGGAAAAAGGCGTCTCCATTCCAAAGGATCCCGTAGAGATATGTGCGGATACTGAGGGAATCTCTTCACAGGGCGAGATTAGTGAGTTCCGCAAAGGATTTTGTGAGTTCCGGAAAATGTTTGAGAAACTTTTTTTATGAAAAAATGTGATTGCTTCAGCAATATTTTAAACATGTTGCATCATGTATAAAGTTTAGCAACTCTAAAATGTAATAGTACAGTTGTCACATTAGAAATAAATTGTATGACAATGTAGGCCTATAGAGCAGCTATATATTTATTTGTTATGAGTGGTAAGGCGAATAAGGTATTAACAAGCCTAACGAATTTAACCTACACGATGAGAATTTTATTTATTTATTTTTTGCAAAACCTCCTTCCTGGCTTTGTTGGAGGTAATGGTGTTGCTTTTGCTCATATGATTGTTTCATATTCTTATCCGTCCATTATATCTGTCCGTATCAGTCTTTTTTCCCCCACAGGAGAGAACGTTGCTCTAGTGCAGCCCATGCTGCACCGCTATAGGCTCATTGTTGCAGACACCGCCCCTTTTATGGGAACGCACACGTACCTTGATTAATAAAGCCCGTGTTCACTTAGAAAATTGATAACCACGTTCTTAGTACCGGTTAAGCCAGATTGCGGTGTTTAGGCTTTCTGAAGCCAGCTAACGCAAATAAACCCTGGCTATGTTAAGCTTCCTTCGTAGTATACCCCCTGGTCCTGGAGAACCGCAGGGTCTGCTGGGGTCTCCAAACCTGGTCCTCGAAAATCGCAGGGCCTGCTGGGGTCACCATACTTGGACTTGGAGAACCACAGGTTTTTCTGGGGTCTCCAAACCTGGTCCTGGAGAACCACAGGGTTTTCTGGGGTCTCCAAACCTGGTCTTGGAGAACCACAGGTTTTTCTGGGGTCTCCAAACGTGGTCTTGGAGAACCACAGGTTTTTCTGGGGTCTCCATACATGGTCTTGGAGAACCACAGGGTTTTCCAAGACCAGGCGAACCAATTCCGGGCAAAGTGACAAGATGAGCTGAATGTGTATCCAGCTGCTTTAATTGATCAATTAAATGCTGAGTAACAATGAAAACCTCTCCAAGATGTTGCAGAGCTCAGTTTTAAAATCCTTTCTCTGACAAGACGTAAATAACATGAACGTTTGAATGTTGGAAGCGCTAAGATGGAGAATGAGAAGATTCTCAGATTTTTTGTTTCCTACTCTCAAAGTTAGGTCAGTTCCGCAAAAAGTAATCAGAGACTAAAACTACGCTCTCACCCTTCTGACTTTCTTGAGGGCACCGGTGACCTCTGACCTCCTTCAGCTCTTCCTCTTTCTGCATCCGGTTAAATCTGTCCTCTTCCAAATAGGTGGTCTGCAATACAGAAAATCAGCCTTCACCTAAACCTGTGTCCAGCTGGCAGGCATAAGCTATGGTTAGAAAATAATCACACAACAATAAGCACATATATATTACAGATAACTATGGGCACAATTGTCCTTTAATTTGCATTTCAATCATTTTTAAACAATGCTTGATGTTTTGATAATTAAAAAAAATGTTTTATAAAGACCTCACTCATATTTTATAAATGAAATGTTTTACCCTTGACTTTGTTTCATTTTGTTTTTTATGCTCTGCCCCCACACTGCAAAATGTCTCACCAGCTCCCCTTTGGCCTGATCTGCTGAGATAAGTGGGGGAGGGTGGGGGGAAGGTGAGCCAGCAACTGTGGAGGTGAGAACGGGGCTGTCTGTAGACACTGCGTCGGGTGCAGGGCAGACACTGGCTGTGGAGTCAAACCTGTTGTAGAACATTGAACTCATTAGCCTTATCCACCCCGGCATCCATTGCATGGCTCCTCTTCGGTTTGAAGCCAGTGATGATCCTCATTACATGCCACAACTCCTTCACGTTGTTTTGCTGCAGCTTCAGTTCCATCTTCCTCCTGTAATTGTCCTTCGCCTCCTTCAGCTGGCACTTAAGATGACCCTGAATCCGTTTCAGCTGCTCCCCATCACCATCTTTGAAGGCCCTCTTCTTCTGGTTGAGTAGGGCTTTGATGTTGCATGGTTTGTTGTTAGGGTAGCAGCGTAGTCTTAACATTGTCCATGCAGAAATTCCAGTAGTCAGTAGTGCAGTGTGTAACCCCATAGATGTCCTCCCCATACAAATCTTGCAGCACCCCCCAATCCGTGCACTCAAAACTATGGGATTTTTAAGACCGATGCAGATTTTAGAGGGGGGAAATTCACAGATTACCGATATGGCAGATGAAAATAGACCTTTTCTATGTGGATTGTGTGCTGATTTAGCACCAATAAGACTATGCAAATAAATAGCAAAATAAACATCAGTACTGTATGTTGAGTATCAGATCAGATTGTGGTCTGATTTGCCAAGTGGGGAAGTACTGAAGCCCTATATGCTCCCTTGACATTAGCCTACAGGAGGTCCAGTGTCTTTTTGTTCCACAAACTGGGAAAAACCGGTCGGAGTGGAGGAGAGGGTATCATGGTTGAAGTCCCCAGATATCGCGATGAAAGCATCAGGGTGTTGAGTCTGTAGTCTCATGATGGTTGTGACCGCCATGGCATGGGAGAGCTCTCTCGGTAGATAATATGGTCGCAAACCAACCATTAAAAGTTCTATATCTGGGCAATAGATATTTTCTTTCACTGTGACATGCCCTGGGTTACACCATCTGTTGTTAACGAACAAAACAAGCCCTACCGCTTACCGCTTCCTGTATCTCTGTCTGCCTGCACAGTCACAAAACCAGGAATGTCCACACGAGTCTGCAATATTGTTGTCTCCATGAGGCACATGAGACTGCACTCATGATATACTCTCTGGTTCATCACCAGTGCTGCAAACTCGTCAAGATTGTTAGTCAGTGCATTCACGTTCCCATGACAATCAAAGGCAGATAAGGCTTGTATTTACACTTCATTGCCTTCTGTTTCACTCCAGCTCTGCAGCCGTGATACAGCCTCTTCAACTCGTCTGGGATAGCATGCCTAACACTGGGTGGTCGCTTCCACTGGAGAGCTAGTAATTCCTCCTTAGATCCAACTAAACTCTAGATCCAACTCTAGCTTGCTTCACAGTATCCGTCATATATACGTCACGTGGTGCTGTAATGGCGACATGTAGTCCAGCTGTCTCTCATGTTCGTGTTTGTTCATTTAAATGTATTTTGTTGTCGGGCTTTTGTCTTTTGTTTTTTTCATGCGCTGTCTGTTGTGGTACGGGGAAACGGGCTGGAGATTTTTCAGGGCACTCCTGCTGCTTGTTTTGATAATATTGACGAATTGTCTAGTCGGGATAATTTTGTTTATGGTCGTCACCATGGAGATGCATTCGCAACATATGCTCAGGAATGTCCGTTGGATCTGCAGCAACAAAATTTACCATCGCTCTTCACCGGAGTCGAAGATGTCGGGACTGATCCGGGAGTGCAGACAATCTCCAAAAGGCAAGAAGGGAAGGAGAAGATAATGCGGGGGAGGAGCAAGGCGAGGAGTGGGAAGGCTGACGCAGTTCGGTGCTCCGTTTCGACAGTGTACAGAGACCGCAACACTGCGTGTATGGAGGAAAGTCGTGGAGGCGGACTGGCGGAGTTTCTGTGTTGGACTGCTTAACGACACTAGACATCGCGGGACTGCGGGGGCTATTTTTAATCATGGCTGTATTACACTTTAATTCACTTAATTAGTTTGATTAATGCAATGATTCTATTGAATGTCTTTATTTGATATGTTTGTTTGTGTGTTGTGGGTCTGCCCCCTTTTTTTTGTTGATGCTGGTGGCTACAACTGAAGTTCCCTAAAGGGAAAATGAAAGTTATTCTATTCTATTCTATATTTCCATAAATTAGTAAAAAATCAATTGCAACAAAACGAAAGAAGGAAAAACAGTAGGAAACTACAAAAATAACTTAAAACAAGGAAAGTGCACCGGGAGCTACAGGAACAAGCTCTTACGATCTTAAATGTTTCAACTGTTTTATTCCGATTTACTCTTTCTACCACTTCTGAGCTGAAAAATGCATGTTTTTGATGTAATCAGAATTTTTGTTAAATAATTGTCATTACATGTTAAATAACTGTCATTACAAATCATAAGCATTAATAAGCATTAATTACCGTCTCTGGCGGCCCAGTGGAAGTGGGCGTGGCCTCGTCAGATGTGTCCATCAGACAGTTGCCTGGAGTTATTCCTGCGTCCTCTTCCTCCTTGATGCCACAACCGTCCTGCACACCTGAGAGCCAAAAAGTCACTATCCAAGCAGGGTGTCTAGCTCGAGAGTCGGCCACCCGACGGATTGTGTCACACATCTCGCTGCGTCAGAAACTTTACTCACCAGCCTGCGTGCCCTTGGTTCGCCGTTCATTTCCCTCGGTGGAAATTCGGCGACACTCCTCACACGTAACCTTTGCGCTCCCCTCAGTGCCCCTCCCACGGCGCTCCGCCGCCCGCAGCCTCTGCCTCAGGACCTCTGCTTCCCGTCTGCTCCGAACCACTTCCCCCTGGAAGCTGCTCTCCACCAGCCAGGTGATCTCGAACACAGCTGTTTTCAGAACCGTCTCCATGATGCCAGAGAGCTGGGCCTGAAAAGCCAGAATGGCTTCCGACATCGTTCCGGATGCCCCCCGTCTGCAGGCTCCTCTAGGGCCCAGGAGATGTCACTCACGCAGGGGCGCGGAGCCAACGAAGGCTGCCTTCCCTGACGTATGATGTCACACAAGTGTCCAGCGTAACTGAGCAAGCTCTTTTGTGGCACCTAAGAAAGCAAATCAAATTTAATTTATACAGGTTAATCTAACACAACGTGTGTTTTAAATGAACTATATTGTCACCTTATTTCCATTCTTCATAAACAACAATACCAATCCTTACACTCTCTGCTCTCCCACCAAGAAGAACATTTTCCCCTAACCCTTCCTCTATTGTCTGGGGCAGTAGGCAACTAAACAATCAAATAAACAAAGGCATTTATAAACACTACAGTTAAGAACTTTTTAAAAAGTTCACAAAACATTTTGATCATTAGGCTAATGGTAAAATGAAAAATACTGTTGACTAAAAATATAGAGGAAATGGTATATATATAACCAATCTTACATAAAGGCTAGGATAAATCCTATCCTAGTTTCATAAGGACAGTGGGGTTGAATTGAGTGACCATTTCGTTCAATTGCCTGAAATTATTTTCTGTAGTGAAAATTATTCAGTGACAAAGACGTGTTTTGTGTAGAGAAAAAGATATCGTTATTTTCCAATAACTGTGCACAACTGTTACAAAATGAAAACAAAATAACTAGTTGCTATTTAACGACATGGTATACAGAATCTAGTTTTACGCGAAAACTATTTGATGGATATCCAGAAGTGAAGAGCATGCCAACCAGCATAAGGCGCTAGTGCTAAACAGGCAGTTGGCTATAATGTTACGGTACCAACAACGCGGGAAAGCTAGTAGCAGTTAGCAAGCTGCCCACAGGCTAACAGACGTTAGCAGCTATAGTAGAACTACGCATCACTCGTTGTCAGAGGTCTATGCATAAAATGGGCAGACGGGTAGCAAAGCAAAACATCAATCAAGCGCCTGTTTTCAAACCAGTATTCCGTCTCCTTCAAAACGGGAGGAAACATTATTCTGCTAGCTTCATAGCGATGACAAATGCTCCAGTATGCAGCTATCCACATAATGCACGCCATATTTCATGTCGCTCTATGAATGGCTTCAACAGAGCTGTCAGAAATACCTTATTAGAGAGAGCCAGTTAGCCTATAGTAGCAAACGTAGCTAGCGTGCCTTGCATCGAACAAGTAACGCAAGCGCCATACAAAAAAAACTTTCAGTGAAGAGTACAGAGCAATGATCCACTGATCTGCATTTATTTGATATTCACCTACTGTAGCTATCAATTAAAAACGGGTAACCTATTAGGTACGACGTGTCATGAAATATATTTCATCCGTAGCCTTCATCCACCACCCAAGCAATGATGACCGAAACACTACGGGGGCCTAATAGGTTCAAGATACACAAAACGTTGCGGGAAAAAAACTCATGTTTGCTCCTGTTTCACCGGAGTGGGAGGAGTCATATCTTCGTCTCAACCTATTTTTATACAGTCTATGGTCTCAACCCGGTCTAATAGCTATAGCCTACTCTGATATAACTGGAAAATTTCCAGTGAGGTGCAGTGTGGCACCTTGTTTGTAAAAGGTGTAACACCAAAATAAAGCTCAATTTGTTTGTTTTTGCACATTGATTAGATGTTCTTGTCCAGTGTGATTTACACAGCCCAAAACTGTATAAAACATAGAGCCTGGTGCAACTGAATATTGCTATAAACAGATCTGGGGAATTAGAGATAGCCAAACAACATTTATGCCAAAATAACTAAATAACAATTTCCGTACATCTAATCAGGATAAACCTCTATACCTTATTAACATTATTTTTGATACTACCCATTTTTAATAATTGGTAGCCACTCATGAATATGCAAATTATTGTAGCCATTGTGTGTTGATTTTAGCTGCTCTTCATGTACTCTAATTTGTGCATTTATTTAACTGCCCATGTCAAATTAAGACATTCATAGGAGATCAATACTGTATTTTCATCTTCAGTCTAATATAGATTCGAGAAGACAAAATTGGTGAATGCAAGTTAAATTTCATATTACACGTAACTCTAACATAAAATGTTAGTGTGACATCGAGCCATTATTGAAAAAATAAAAACTAATTTTCCTTGTAAACATTTTATAACTAAACATGATGTAGAACTCCATTTCCCCAGAACAGTAATAAACCTGATCGCTGGGCTCCAGCCTTCTGAGTTCCTCAGTTTTACACAGAGCAAATAGTCAGTGAATGTGAGTGTTTGCTGAACCTGAACAGGGCACCTCCAGTCGATAAACATTCCACAGCATCTGTATCACGTTTTCTTTTTATTAAAAAATTGATGGGTGGCAAAGCAAAGCGCTGATTGATGCTTTGATGCCCATTTTATGCATAGACGTCTGACGACGAGCGATGCGTAGTTCTACTGTACTGTTAACGTTGGTTAGCCTCTGGGCAGCTTGCTAACTGCTACAAGCTTTGTGTTTTAAAACTGATACAGAAATAAACCATTAAACTATTATTCAGGTCTGTGTAATTGAATGACGCGAACAAGAAAAGCAAATATACAAACAATAGAACCAGTAACCAGGATGTGATGCTTTATTGAGGTGCATCAGTGCTTAAGAAAGCTGACAGGAATACACCCAGAAACTGGACAGATAGGCACCTAAGCCTCACTATTATCCCTCTCAGTGACAGGGGGGACAGGGGGTAGATGATCTCGCATCCGCAGGAAGGAAGAGCCCGGGGAGCGGATGGCCGCTCAGCCGAAAGTGCTGTTATTCCAGGCCACATTCTGTGCTTCCATGTCAATGAAGTTCACGTAAATCCTGAAACACAACCCAACAGAATCACCAGTTAGAACACAGTGAACCTGTCCAAAACGGTCCAATACCTGCACACCATAACAAACTGTGGCTTTAGCTCACTCCGTCCAATTCACCAGAATTGTAGGTAGGAGATGATGTAACAGGGTTTTTCACATCCTGTGGGTGGAGCCTCATGAAAGGCACAGTAGTAAGGCTTCAGTGTGAGGCTAGAAATAAAGGCTTCAGTGTGCATTATATGGGAAACACATTACACTGAATTTGGACCAATCATATTATTTTCTTGTGGAGAGAAAAATCAACCGTTTGGCTAATAACTGAAAGTCATTGATAACTCCACTCCTTTGTTGAATCAGGTGAACTCATTTGAAGTGATGACCTGGCAATCAAAGAAGGTTGAGGAACACAAAGGGAGTGTGCAGCCAATCAAGTGTAGGAGGGATGAGTAGATGTCCTTATTTAGAGAGCAACCTTTTTGTGAGAATTTGACCAGGCCATCAGGATTGACCCTCCACTGGTGAAGGATGGGCGTTTGAGGGGACGGTGGGCAGGCCGAGGGTGAGGCGAGCACATTCTTACCTGTCAGGTGAGATGCCCAGGTGTCTGTTCAGCAGACCACAGAGCAGCACGGAGTACTCTTTGTTCTGTGAGGCCCCAATCTTCCCGATGCTGTGCAAAGAGCAGAGGGCGCACGGGTCCTCCTTTCCACCAAACATCATCATCTGCTCAGCGTTGATGTGCACAGCGATATACTGCCCAACACACAGCAGACAGGTCAGCATAGCCTGAGCTCAGCCAAAGATTTAATAAACTAATCTGATATTGAGCTCGTCTGGCTCCTTCCGTACTTCCCAGGAACTGTAGGAGGTTCCTGTTAAATAATGTCAGTTGCAGTTGCATTGTAGCCTACTTAGGCACGCCCCTTTACCGCATTTTCTGTTTTGCGTATTTTAAATAGTATTCAATGTTCCTGAAATATAAAAGAAATGATGCTACAAACTTCCCGGTCTTTCAAATCATGTTTTCTATACCTTTATGAGGTGTCTGTATCTGTCCCTCACAAACACACGATCAGTTCCCACCCGAAGTCCAATGTTCGACTGACCAAAGCCTTCATCTCAGATTCTGAGTGAATAAATGTAGCCTTTAATTCACAGTAGCAATTGACATTTACAACTATCTGGCAATAAAATAAACTGTCTGAACGTTTGCTGATTGACGTTCCATGTAAAATAAATCAGGAGTCCCGATCCCGACTCTCGGTGTTATAATATGTAGGCTAGCTCACTTGCTAATTTGCTTGACAGCAAGCAAAGTAACTAACTATATAATACATTTGGGAGTGGGTGGGAGTCCATCATCATAAGATATATAATCTTGAAATTATATTTATAAATTGGGCCGCTAAACGGACCATCAGTGGTTAGTTCCCTTCACTGTATCTGCGTCTTTAAACATTTCGTATACTTGGGTCAGAATATTTTGCAAATGTACGTTAAACGATGTAGTAGACAGCGAAGGCCGTGATTTCGTAACACAAACGCAACATGACCAGGATTTGTTCTGGTGCGCGGTCCATTATGGTCCCGGACACCTAAACGAAATAGCAGCAGGACTCATTCGCCACTATCTCACCGCGGACGCGGTAACACGGCTGCATAACCGTCTTACCTGCGCAGGTTTTCCAATGGCTTTAGCCAGTACCCGTGTGGCTTCCGCGAGAAGAGTCGCAGGAACTGCGTCCTTGCTCACATTTGTGTTCACTACGAACATCGGCATGATGCAGTTGAGAAATACAAGAACAATTAAGCGAAGCCAAAACAGCTGCAGACTGAATCACACTGTCATAGGATCTTCCAAAGTGACGACGATGTGACTGTGATGACTGAGCCAAGGTGACGACGATGTGACTTAACTGATGACTGAAGCCCTGAGAGCCCAGAAGACTTCAGGCTGCGGTCTTCTTTTTCGTCTTTTTTATTTTATGGCGGTTGGAAAACAACTTTAGTGGTGTATTTACCGCCACCGACTGGTCTGGAGTGTGTACTGGGAATCTAAAATATCCTTACTTAATAATGAATCAATCATAGGCTGTGTCCGAATCAGAGCCCTGTTCCCTGTCCACTGTCCCCTGTCCACTGTCCCCTGTCCACTCAGACCCCTGTCTACTATGTGCCCTGTACCCTCACATTGCAAGCAGTGTGTGAAAGAAATCCCGCAAAACTCTTTCCAAACTAGTGAGGAAGTAGTTCGTAATATCTTTTTAAATTTTTATTGAGAATATCAATCAGTTAACATATGACAATTGTTACAAAGTGTAGACTATGAATGAAGATAGAATTAGCAAAAATAAAAAAGAGTATTTCGTAATATGACCCACTCTTGTAACATAGATATGCATATACGCTCTACGTCTTTTACGTTTTTACTTCCGAGTTACTTACTGAAATTGTCGGGTGAGTGCACAGTTCTGCAGATGAGTGTGCTCCTGAATTCCCTCAACAAAACCCGGAAATAAGGGGTTCATCCTGGTATTTTAAGTGCCCCCATTTGTGAGAAAAAGTCGCCCACTCAAAAGCTTTTTGACGAAGTGGACTCAAATATGCGTACTCAAACGGGTGTAGGGCTCTGATTCGGACACAGCCGACACAGCAAAAATTTATATGTAGCCTAACCATTAAAACGTAATTAAGATGTAATCAGTGACATTAGATTAAAAAACAAAGATCCGTTTCCCGGGGCACGGAGTAGAGGAGGTGGTAGTGGAGGGCTGCGTCCCAATATTCTTCACTCCCCACCTCCCTTCCTCCACTCCCCGACTACCACTCCTCTCCTACCCGGAAATATGCAATACTGCCTGAACGTTTTGAGTACAAGTATTTCCATGTACAGTATCCAATGTACTTGACATTGCGGTTTGCATCGAGACATTAATTAATATGTAAGCATTAATACGTAATTAGGATGTAATCAGCGACATTAGATTAAAACACAAAGATCCGTTTCCTGGGCACGGAGTAGAGGAGTGGTAGTGGAGGAGGAAAGGTTGCATTTTTCGACTATTGGGACGCACCTGAGGAAGGGAGGATGAATCTTTCGAGTATTGTGTCACGGCCACAGAGCTAATTTCGGCGAATGACAGTGGGTGCGTCCCAATTGTTGAAAAATGCACCCTCCCTACCTCCACTACCACCTCCTCTACTCCGTGCCCCGGAAACGGATCTTTGTGTTTTAATCTAATGTTGCTGATTGCTGATCTTAATTACGCATTAATGGTTACATATTAATTAATGTCTCAACGCAAACTGCAATGTCAAGTACATTGTATACTGTATATGTAAATAATTGTACTCAAAACATTCAGGCAGTTTTGCATAGTTGAGGGTAGGAGAGGAGTGGTAGTGGGGGAGTGGAGGAAGGGAGGTGGGGAGTGAAGAATATTGGGTGTCCCAATAGTCGAAAAATGCACCCTCCCTTCCTCCACTACCACCTCCTCTACTCCGTGCCCCGGAAACCGATCTTTCATCTTTCGTTCCTCCCTCCCTCCACTGTCCCAGTAGTGGAGAAAACGAGCGAAGCGGCTTCAAACTCGGCTTCTCCTCCCCTCTGGCGAATCATACATCGTTGTATCCTACTGCGGAAGTTTTTTTATATATTTGGGCGACATTGACATTGCAGGCGGTCTTCAAAGGGCAACCATGGAAGGAGAAGATGGTGCGGGGGAGGAGCAAGGCGCTTAATTTGATATTGTATGTCTTTATTTGGTGTGTTTGTTTGTGTGTTGTGGGTCTGCCCCACTGTCTATGTCTTTTTTGTTGTTGCTGGTGGCTACAACTGAAGTTCCCGAAAGGGAAAATAAAAGTTATTCTATTCTATTCTATCATCGCGCTCACGCCCACAGAGGCAACAGTAATGATGCATAGCTATGCCTTATATGAATTTCCCAAAGATGATGCCCCAATGCAAGATATTTAGCCTAAATTAGTATCTTATTAGCACACAAAGGACATAACATCCTACAACGGATAACAAAATGCCAGTCCGTTTTTGTGCTTAATATCCTACATAAAAAATTGACAATTTAAGTCAGGGATACAGCTTTGTTGCTTGCACATTAACGTTACTTATTAACGAACATGACTATGCATAAATATAGCCTAAGCATGACAGCTACCATTTCAGTATGTGAATTAATTTATTTATTCAACCAATCGTTTCCAAAGGACATTTTAAAATTTGATTTCAGATGTTACAGTGGGAAATAGGCCTAATTGTTTTTCAGTGTGACCACTGCGATACTATGAACATTGGGAATAATATCTCCGATAATATGACAATAATTTGTTCCACTAATCTAGACTACAGGAATGTTTCAGAATTTGCCTATGTGATATGCAAGGAACTGATGTCCATATTAGGCTGTAGTGTCACTACAGTAGCCTATACGAGGTGAATTAGTGCTCTGTATGTTCAGACATCGGGATTTTGGAATTACAGTAAATTGTTATGTTTGCATAGGCTATACTAGGCTACGTGATATTCACTTTGATCTAATACTGATTACATATGAATTCGTGTCTCAACATGAACTGCAATGTCAGGTAGGCGACATGTTTATAGCTACTTCTACTTAAACCTTAAAAGGTATTTTGTAGCTTTAAATGGGCTGGACGTGCATAAGATCTGTGATTGGCACTGGGACTCATTGTGGGCTCGGCGACATGCAGTCAAAGTTGTTATAGGGCAACTTCATCAATAGTCAACGGCGATTTTGATGATGGTGAAGCAGATTCGCTGTCCCAATTTTCTTTACGGCTCCTTTCTTCCACTCCCCTCCTCCCCTCCCTTCCTCCACATACTTCCACGTAGTAGAGGAGTGGTAGTGGGGGAGTGGAGGAAGGGAGGTGGGGAGTGAAGAATATTGGGACGCACCCATTGGGTTCATTCCAATCCCTTATTTTCACTCCTTGCACCCTTTCCTCGCATCCTTTACTTGTGCCTTAGCTCCGCCCAACAGAGGACACGAGGAAAGGATGCAAGGATCAGATACCAGGATGGAGGAAACGAGGCAACATGCATTGGGCAAATGGAACGTCCTTGCTCAATCAAGTGTTAGCGGCATATTATGCTCACGTGCTTAACTGTAATGCTTTTTATCTTGTTTTTTCATGAATAAGCGGTGCTTTTGTTAGTTATAAAGAATGAGTGTCATTATGGATTAGCGCTTTATAATAAATGGAAAGGAACGGTAAAATTGCATTGTTGGAGGGGTGTGCCTGCGACATGGCAGAGGTTTGGAATGTCCATAAAGATGGCGAGACTCGATCGATTTCCGTGTCAGGCGAGGACCGAGGAGAAGAGGACAGATAAAATAAGCGATTGGAATCCACCCAATGACGTTTGAAGACCATTGGGCGTGTTCGGCTAGAGCCGATTTACGTCATATCTGCGTCGGGCTGCATCGGAAACTGTCCGAGATGGCCGAAAAATCGGTGCTGCGTGAACTAGCTACAGTTTCACATTGGCCGCGCATAGGCGGCAAGTGCCGTTGACATCAATGGAGGGTCGTTTTCCGTTTGCGCTCTGGTCAGCGGTAAGCGCAGCGCAAGATCCACTGCCTGCGCTGCGCTCAAAGTTCAACCAAATTTAACTTTGACCCCTCCAGTCGCTGACCTTTCAAAGCGCAGCCAATAGCTAGAGAGTGGGCGGTACTGAACGGACCAACTTCGCGAACGGAAAATGGATGAGAGGTTGATTACGTGCGTGACCGAATTCCCCGTGTTATATCGAACTTGCGGGACTACCGTGATATAAATTAAAAAAACTTTGCATGGCGAAACATAAGTTTTCAGTTGGGGCTACCAGGTTTGTAACAAATAAGCACTAGCCAACTACATTGATATCTACCAGATTATTACCAGACTGCGCTAGCTCGCTACGTTAACTATCGATAGCCAGGATGGCATTCTATATTACGGTCAGCAGATAAGTGTTTTTTGTTTGTTTAGAACGGTAGGCCTATACATTTCACGTTCGAAAGCAATTAGAAAAAGTGGAGAAGAGCAGAGACCCTGAAAACGAGTGACAAGCTCTCTTCCTGTCCTAGTTCATGTGGATCACGTTAATGTTGTGGGCAATGCTGAATTAAATTAAATCACATGTAAATAATAACCGGATTTTGTGCTTGTATGTGTAGAGCAGTGGTTCTCAACTCTGGTCCTGGGGACCCCCTGTGTATGCTGGTTTTCGTTCCAACCACAATTGCAATACTTGAATTTTAACAAGCTGTTAATTTTTCTTAATTAGGTGTTTTTAATGTTTAGAGGGATTATTTACATTCTTAAGCCACATTATGTTAGTAATAGCTATGCATGCCATGAAGAATAAAAGTCCAATATTCACATTGTGCTGTATTGTAAACAATTAAAAGGAGGTAAAAAATGTTTTAACTGATCAAATTAAAGACTGAGGTGAATCAATTGGATCATAATTGGTGAAATTGTGGACACATGGCCACTAAAACTAACCGTTTGGTAAATAATGAAGAATTCAAAGACAAAGCAAATGATAACGAGCCAAACCTGCATTGTGTTAACAAGTTTAAGGAAAAAATTATGAAGGAACTTAAACTTGTGTTCAATTACTTTGTAATTGTTTGCAATATAACACAATAAGCATAACGAACATGGGATTTTTTTTCTTCAAAGCATGCATAGCTATTGCTAACATAACGTGGCTTAAGAGAGTAAAGAGTTTAAAGTGTTCTCTCTATACAATAAAAACACCTAATTAAGAAAAAATAACAGCTTGTTAAAATTCTGGTATTGCAATTGTGGTTGGAACAAAAACCAGCATACACAGGGGGTCCCCAGGACCAGGGTTGAGAACCACTGGTGTAGAGGAAGAATGGCTGGTGTAAAGTCGCTTTTAAAATACCCGTCCCGGATACGGATATGTATTGTTTTTGCCGCTTCGCTCTCTGCTTGCGCTGACCATAGCGGCAAGATGGCGCTCTTGCGCGCCCGATGTGAAAGTAGGTTTGCTCTCTGCTTGCGCTGACCATAGCGGCAAGATGGCGCTCTTGCGCGCCCGATGTGAAACGGGCGTTAGCAGCGATGCAGCAGCTCTCGGGCGCCTTCATCAAATTCGCCGCGCCTTCAAACAAACCAACAACAGTTAGAGAGCGAGGAGAGATAGGTGTTTCGTCATGACACACGCGGATCATTTCACAACCTATCTCGGGCGTACCCCTCCCTATGTGTTCAAACACATGGTATAAGGGTTATTTATTAAATCCTACAATGTAATAGCAGTATTTTCCTCTTTCCCTTATCTGTTCTCTTTTCTAATTTCACAATTAATATTTATTCAGTTTTTTCTTATTATTGCTATATTTTAAAAATATTTTTTAATATAATGCAATCCTTTATTGTCTTCAATTAATGTGATTTTGTTTCATAAAGTGAGCTTCTAGCATAAGCCCTGTAGGGTTTCCAACCTCTTTATCATATTTCTGTAAATTACTTTGTGTACTTGCATTTGTTCTTTATTTGTGCAAATACTAAATAAATACATAAATAAATGTGTTTTGAGAGTGTGGGATTGAGTAACATAAGGTCGCTACTCTGGTTATCATATATTGTACCATACATGTACTTTCTTGAAGTAACGTTAAGCCTATATGAATGCGAAAAGTACAATATTGGTAATGCTACACAAACAAATGAAGTTGCCAATTGTCATTCTTGACTGCTTCTGTAATCCATCTGCCTTGAGATAAATTAGGAAAAAATTAACCTCTAACAGTAGGCCTATATAAAATCTGTTGACTGAATCAAAAAGTGTATGAAGAAATAACAAAAAAAGGCCTGTCCAAATATAGGTAACAATGTATTTTTCAATACCTTATTCAACTATATTTGTAATTATACCATATTCTATAGAAAAGTAAAGATTCAAGTTTGTTATCAGGAGTGATTTGTTTTTGCAAAAGCTTGTGTCAAATCCTAATTGGTCTGTTGTCCCGAAAAAAGTGTCCTCTCCAGAACATTTGGTGTGAGCATATAGAACATTAAGGTAGGACCACCAAATGATAACTCATTCATTTATTTCAAAGTATTTTGATGTCTTTTGATGGGGAAAAAAACTGTTACCTATCAATATTTCTCTTCACCATCCTTGTTATCAGTAAGACAAGATCTGAACGTATGACCTGCTGTCCATTGTGTTGAGAAGTGGAGTTTTCCCTATATCCAGATGGGACAGTGTATAACCAGACCTCTGCATGTCACATGCCAGCAGAGAGAACCACATACAAACAACCCAATGCCATAATAACATGAAGGGTATTAACAATGAAACAATATTAAGCAACACAACCTGGGTACAATGCTGTACATCCATCTTGAAAATAGTTGTAAGATGAATGCTTGAGATTAAAGATCTAACACTGTTATTATGGCTATGGGTTGATTAGATATGGGTGGTCTGGTCTCCAGAACAAAATATATAGATTATACCAGCAATTAAGCAAAGAGAACATTTTCAGAATATTTATTTCACACAATATGGTGACATTCATAATATTGTAAATAAACTATGACTATTCCCCTCCACCACCATTCAAGCCACAATGACACCGGGTTCTTTCTGTCATTTTGTATGTTTATTATCAAATCAGAAATATATGAACAATGATTGGTGACAGGTAAAAGGAAGATGACATGTTGATATTGGAATACATCTTATGCAAATACAATTCTATTTATCCATACATTAACATAACTGGCGAGGAAAATGTCATCTTTCTTGACATTGTTCCCTCAAAACACATAACGACTCCCAGTATCCCAATGTCCCTATATGTACTATATTAGTTATTCATTCATACAAACTCAATTTATCCTGTTAAAGACATTGGATGGCATTCAATTCAATAAGTTCATTGTCAGGGTCCAAAGGGACCACCTGCTGTCATGTAATTTGAATAAATCATGAACACTGACATTATGAGTAGCTGAATCGTGTATGCTATGTAATGTTTTAGTCTGATAGACTAGACTGGTCAAGTAAAGGATATATACAGTGAACAGTGAAAAAATTTTTTCTGTGTTTTGGCTCTGTACTCCAGCACTTTGGATGTGAAATGAAACAATGATTGTGAGCCTAAAATACAGACTGTATGCTTCAATTTGAGGGCATTTTAATCCATATTGTAACTGAAGAAGGCTGCAGTACATGCCTGGCATAGCATCACCAGTGAAGATACCCAGAATCTGATGATTTCTACAGCTCGCAGACTTCAGGCAGTCCTTGCACGCAAAGGATATGCAACAAAGTATTATTATTTCATAGCAACATAATTAATGATTAGGATTGATTGATACACTTACCCTTTATGTCACAAGGAATATCTTCAACGCATTAACTGTACAACTCTACAACAAGTCCCATAAAGAGACATTTCTCATTTATATTGGTACAGATCTTCTGCAATAAAATATTCTTTAGAACCACCACTCAAAAGTCTATGAAAACATGCATGTAAGTTATGATACTTAACATAGCTACTTAGATTCTCACATTGCAATGTATGGCTACCGATGGCTACGATGTCTTCTGGGTTTAGACTAACTAAAATGACATGTCTACCATGTTTCCTAGTCTAAACACAGATGACAGGTGTAGTTTAGGCCATTTCGTAAATTGACAGACAAGAAACAACTGAATATGAGCAATAGAACATAAGCAGCCTAATGTTTACAGGTATGTTACCATAACAGATGACAGCTTAGCTAAATCATTTAGTTATTCGATAATGACACGGCACCCAGCGCTTTAATTCCAATGGCAATTATACATATTTATTCAAGAACTTTAATTGGAGTTTCACTGGGGAACAATTCAGGGTGCTTAGCCAAAGTCGCGTAGCAAAAGATAAATATTGATTACCCTAACAATACAAGTCATTAAATAATGTAGGCCTAAGTCAGTATTAAAACAACCTTCATTCGTTCTCCTCCATTTCTTGTAAATTTAAAAAGTAAAAAAGACATCTCTTTCGCCTCCAAGTCCTCCGCAACCACAAACAACACGGCTAACTCCTCCATACTGTTTTTTTCCCTGCCGGTTTCAGAAACGTCCGAAACTGCCCCAGTTCGATCTGCTCAGGCGTTTGTCATTTCCGCCTGAGGCAGGCAAGCCGACTGCTCACCGATGTCTACTCGAACACGCCCAATGTTAGCAGATTGAAATATGCGCTTTTCCTCCAGTCATTACGGTAACCATAGCGCACGCTCCGTGTTTAACATCCGGACATTATGTTAAGACAGAAAGGTGGATGAAAGCTATGGTTAAAAAAGGAGGATATAAAAGTTCTTTTTGGATTATTATTTCGCGATTCGAGCCGTCGGTCCAGCAACACTACTGAATAATTTGTTGCTGTTAACGGACATATTCCTTTCATCTCTCTTTTTTGCATCGTGGTTAACCTAAAGTAGCCCACACAACGGTAATTTACCACTGTTGAAGCTGCTAGCTAACGTTATATGACCACGATTTCTATGTCCTGGTAAAGATAGGTGATCGCTTTTGCCTAAAATCGTGTTTCTCCTTTTTTGCTAGTTGGCTTATATACCATTTATTTACCGAAACTGTTATTTTAAATTAGATACTAATTTGGTTATAATATTTACTGTCTAGCTAACTGACGTTGAACACAATTGGTATGTGGAAAGTTAGCCTCTTAAACTTGGATGGTTGGTTTGTGTGATTTAAACCAGGGGTGTCAAATCTTATTCCAAAGGGCCGGTGTGGGTGCAGGTATTTGTTTTAGCTCAGGGGCACCCAATTCAACAAGTGAACTTGTATGGTCTTCAATCAAGACCTTGCTGAGTAGAATCGGGTGTCTTCCCCCTGGGCTAGAACAACAACAACAACAAAAACTGCACCCACACCGGCCGCTTTTGGATAAGATTGCACACCTCCGATTGAACTAAAGCTGTTGCAGCACACTAACGTTAGTTGACAACAACAATTAGCCTAATTAATCTACCTTGATATTACAACGATTCAAGTCGAACGTTGAGCAGCAGAAAATGATCACGTGTTTGTGTCAGTGGGATAGACAGCATGAGCTCTTTCCAGCTGTCAACAGGAGTAGTTAGATACAACTAAAAGGTAGTGGGCAATTTTGTCGGCACCCGAACTAACTGTGTCTCCGGTCATAGAGTTGGGAGCCTGAGTACAGGGGAGCGATGGCCGACTCGGTGAAGACCTTCCAGTCCCATCTGACGTCTGTCATGGACAGTCTGATCAGAGCATCGGTCTGTGAGATAACGAAGCTCTTCCAGGACACGGTCAACGATTACCTTGTGGAAATCTCACTGAACAGAAAAGAGAACGAGGCTCTGAAACTGAGACTGAGGCTAACGGAGAACAAGCTGAGGAACGAGCGGAAGTACGGAATGGGCTGGGCTGCAAGTCGCCGCACCTCCGGCCTTCTGGTTTCGGACGAGAGCGGGCGGAAAAAGCGAAGAGCTGAAATCCCCAGTAAGTCCGTTTATGTAAAGTGGTCTATTACAGTATTACGTCACTCAGAAATGTACGTGACCTACAGTGTCACCATTAACAACTGGCATAGTTACGGACGTGACACTCCACAAAGTTAAAGTTAAAAATCAGATTTGGAATGAAGACCTCAGTAATTTAACTCGGTGGACCCACAACTCTTAAAGAGCCGTACTGCATAAAAGTGTGGAAATTTGAATCAGTTTATGTTGAGGCCATACCGCATCATCTCAAATATAACATGGGCTATATTGGTTCATACTGTGGTTGCAGTGGTGTCTACACTACACTGGTGTGCATTATAAAAAAATATTAGTCTGCACATTTTGGGCGGCACGGTGGTGCAGTGGATAGCACTGTCGCCTCACAGCAAGAAGGTGGGCTTGAATCCCAGATGGGACCTTTCTGTGTGGAGTTTGCATGTTCTCCCCGTGTCTGCGTGGGTTTCCTCCCGCAATTCAAAGACATGCAGGTTAGGCTAATTGGGGGGGCATTAATAGGGTGTTGCTGTAAAAGAGCATGTGTGCTCAGACAATCTACCCTGTATAAATAAAGGTAAATAATAATATCAAAAGAGATGTCAGCTAAGAATGAGCTATCAACCCTGATGATGTAATGGCATACTGAGGAGAGACGTAGTGAATGGTATGTAAACCAAGGATCACAAGCTACAGTCCTGGGAGCTTGTTATTGTGGTTCCACGTGCATATTTAAAGTCATTCATCATCAATGGCTAAGGAGACCAGAATTATTGTTTTCAAGAACTAAATTGGATGCTGATTGAAAGAAAACCACAAAAACCTGCAGGACTGGCCTTTCAAATACTAGACCTCTTTAGGACTGGAGTTAAGCCTGCAGGTGTTTTGGCCCTCCAGGGCTGGAGTTAAACCTCCAGGCACTGCGGTCCTCCAGGGCTGGAGTTAAACCTGCAGACACTACGGCCCTCCAGGGCTGGAGTTAAACCTGCAGACACTGCGGCCCTCCAGGACTGGAGTTAAACCTGCAGGCACTGCGGCCCTCCAGGACTGGAGTTAAACCTGCAGGCACTGCGGCCCTCCAGGACTGGAGTTAAACCTGCAGGCACTGCGGCCCTCCAGGACTGGAGTTAAACCTGCAGGCACTGCGGCCCTCCAGGACTGGAGTTAAACCTGCAGGCAGTGCGGCCCTCCAGGACTGGAGTTAAACCTGCAGGCACTGCGGCCCTCCAGGACTGGAGTTTGAGGTTGTTGGTGTAAACTGCAGGAGTCTGACTCTACGTCCTCCTATCCCTCCTGCAGGAGTTAAGCAGAGGGAAGACACAGGGTTCGGGAAGGACTGGGTGGGCAGTCCGTGGGAGGAGGGAGGCGCTGCAGCAGGAGGAGCTGGAGAGGAGGTGCGGGACGTGTTCCTGGTCCAGCTCCAGGGGGCAGAAGAGGACGAGGATGCGTGTGTGTCTGGGGTGAGAGAAGAGGCCGCCATCATCAAAGAGGAGGTGAGGAACATTGTCAGCTGTTTGGGTTAAAGAGGAGGTGAAGAACACCGTCAGCTGTTTGGGTAAAAGAGGAGGTGAGGAATATTGTCAGCTGTTTCGGTCAAAGAGGAGGTGAGGAACGCCGTCAGCTGTTTGGGAAAGGACCTGGAAGTAAAGAGCAGAGGTGGAAAGTCCAGGGCTCAGAAATGAAAAGTTTTGCCATGCGTTTCTCCCACCCATTAACTCAGCCAGTTGATTCCACTAATGAGTTATTTACGATTAGTTATGATGCCACTAATTAGTCCTGGCTGAAAAATTGTGCTATTTAGCAAATACAGGTGATTGGAACAAAATACTTGGGAGGACTTTCTGAACCTGGATTTTTACACAGCAGTTCCCATGTGTGGCACAGCCGTTGTAGCGCTTGCGAGGCATTAGACCGAATTGCTTCAGTAAATGGTTAAATGGATGTAATGAAAAACAAAGGAAAGCTGTAAATTGCTGTGGATTAGCGCATCTGCTAAATGTCTGAATGTAAATGTAAGTGTGGGTACAGTTTATTGCAGATTCCTGTGCCCGTTTAGGCCCAGGCCAGTGTACAGCTGTCTTCACGCTGATATTTTTGTCTCTTAATTTTTTACTGGTGATCATCCATTCGTATGAAGGGGATAGTCTACAGCTGTTGCTAAGGAACAGACTGTTCCTGCTATGTTGAAGAGGAGACGAGGGGCACTATTGACTGTTTGGGAAATGAGGGAATTTAAAGTACAAATAAAAAAGAATTGCCTGGTAGTGACGGACAGAGAGTTTAAACGTGTGCAAGGCAGCTGCCTCATGGGTGGAGCTCTCTGAGTGGGACTTTGTGATTCGCTGGGAGCCCTGTCGGGAAAAGAGAGCAGGACTGGAAATGGAGTTGGCATTACAGGTGATCAACCCTCTTGGGTGAGCCGAAACTTTGCATTGGGATGCTGTAGTATAGGAGATGGTGTCTATCACATAGCTTATTGGACTCATTGTGGTCATTAAAGGTTACATGTCAGTCATTTGGAAAGACAGGGCTTTTGTGGGGTGTCCCAGTTAAATCCCCTACCTGCCTCTTTTGATATGGCAGAGGAATCATCCCTCAGAGGAATCATCCCCTTACAGTCTCCTTGTTATTTTTAACTGATTTCTTCTGTTTGATCACAATTTAAGTAAGCATTACCACAGACCTCCTCTTTGCTTCAGTCCACAGAAATGGAAAGTGGATACAGACCAGAATCTCTCAGGCTCATACAGGAAGTGCTTCAAATGGACCCTCCTGAACAGAACATGCACTCAGGCCCAAGGATACATTTGGAAGGTAGCTTGGAATAAAACTATAGTTCAGTCTTATTTCTAAGTAAATGAATCGAGAAGAACCTGAACCGAATGTGCAAGACCTGTTCATAGCCATTACAAGTGCTAAACTGGGAACTTTTCGTGGGGAGAAATGTATATTTTGTTCCTGTTGTCTTTATTGTGCATGCTTTTTTGGCTGATATTCATAAGCTTTCGTTTAGAATGTAGACGCCAATGTTTAAGACTTGTTCACCCCCTGCAGGAGATGTGGCTGCCGGCACAGGGCTCCCCAGCGTTGAAGAGAGGGGTCCAGCGGAGCAGGGGCACTGTGAAGAGGAGTGGGTGGTGGCTCCGCCCCCTGTGAAGAAGGGCGTGGCGGAGGAGGAGGGTTTTGGTGAGCAGCACAGGCCCCGTACTTGCATGGTAGGGGTGGGGGTGGAGCTAAACGGGCTGGAGACTGCGCTGAAGGCGGAGCGAGGCGACGACCGCAACCCGGCAGGCGCAGAGCCAAACGGCGGCGGCAACTTGGCGGACTCTGCCCCCGAGGGCCTGGGGGAGTTGGAGTATGCCATTGCGCAGAAGTACATCGGACTGGACGGCATGTGCAGCTCAGAGCAGGACACGGCCACCCTGACTGCGTCTGCACAGACGGGCGAGCGGGAAGCAGACGGCCTGCTGGAAGCCCACAGCAGGCTGGGGTTCGGGCCCACGCGTGGGATCGAGCCCAGGCCTGGCTGGCCCAAGCGGGTGAAGGAGGGGGACGGGGTGGAGCGGCTGGTGGCACTGCCTGGGCCACTGGACGTGCCTCCTTTCGTGTGCTTGGGCTTGGGGGTGGGGTTGGGACCGGGACCGGGACTGGGGGAAGGTGGGGACTTTGTCCACTTCTGTGCCGTGTGCGGGGCTGGATTTGCCTCAGCCACCGATCTAGAGGATCACCCCTGCCTCCTCCCTGTCCAGAACCAGGACCAGGACCAGAACTGCGCCGTCTGCGGCAAGACCTTTGGCCAGTCGTCCCACCTTCGGGCCCACATGCGCCTGCACGCTGGGGAGCCCGGCGCAGAGAGACCATACCACTGCGCGCAGTGTGGACGCTCCTTCAACCAGCCCTGGAACCTGAAGAACCACGAGTGTGTGCACTCCGGGGAGAGACCACACCGCTGCCAGCTCTGCGGGAAGCGCTTCACCCACTCTCGTTCCCTGGAGAGACACCAGCTGGTGCACACCGGGGAGAGACCGCACCGCTGCCCACAATGTGGCCGCAGCTTCAGCCGCCTGGGAAACCTAGAGAGGCACCAGCGCATCCATACGGGGGAGAGACCGTACGCTTGCACCGCCTGCGGAAAGCGCTTCAGCCGGGTCGAGTACCTGAAGAGACACCAGCAAATCCACAGTGGGGAGAGCGCCGCACACCAGTGCATTCACTGTGGCAAGGCCTTCAGTGAGCCCGAACTACTCAAAAATCACCAGTGCATTTATAACATTTCACCAGTGCATTTATAACATTTGATTTCTTGTGTTTTTTTTTCCTTTTTGGTAATATTATTAAAAGCTCTTTGTTATGGTGGTCGCTGTGCACACACCTCCATCTCGAATCCTTCATTCATGCGGACTCAGGAAGACTCTGTATGAAGACAAAACCACAGCCAAAACCAATCATTTGTGTGATTGGATAGACTACAGACAAAATGGGGTGTTTTGCCCATAAAAGAGAAAAAAAGAATTGTGCTTTATTTATGGATTCTTCACCTTTGTTTTAATATTCACTTCAGAGGGAAAAAAACTCAAACTGTTGTTTCATTAAAATATTTGCTGATACCCATTTTGTCTTTAGTACTGCTTATTTCCTGTTCTTCATTATGTAATATTAATAAATGTAAAATGTTATATTTGCTTGAACATGTTGCCCTTGTATGACTTTTTCCAAGTGTGGACAATGTCCAAAATGAAAGCAGTAATTGATAATTCAGCAGTAATACTATGGTAGAGATGTGGTTAGCTGTATAAATCAGTAAGAGAGAAATTAAACAAGTAGAAGTACTCTAGTCTTTGTTCTTAACACAGTACCAGTGATAACTATAGACTTGGGGTGCGTCCCAATACTCAAAAAATGCACCCTTCTTTCCTCCACTACCACCTCATCTCTTCCGTGTCCCGGTAACGGGTATTTCTGTTTTAATCTAATTACATTTTAATTACGTATTAGTGGTTATATATCATGTCTCGACGCAAACCGCAATGTCCGGTACATTGTACAGTAGCCTACAGTATACAGTATACAATGTACCTGACATTGCGGTTCGCGTCGAGACATTAATTAAATGTAACCATTAATACGTAATTAAGATGTAAGCAGCAACATTCGATTAAAACACAAAGATCCGTTCCCAGGACACGGAGGAGAGGAGATGGTAGTGGAGGAAAGGCGGGTGCATTTTTCGAGTATTGGGACGCACCCGTAGTAGGGTAGTGGAGGAAAGGAGGTGGGGAGTGAAGAATATTGGGACGCACCCTGGTACTGCTTGCGCACTAGATTGAAATTTCGCTATACTACAGGTTTTACGGTAATCGTCACAGTGGCCGTGCCGGAAGTACAGTTTTGCTGATACCGAGAGAGATTTGTATTTCCCCAGCAAACGTTGAATAGTTTCACTCGATTTATTTCATATAGGAGAATAATAAACGTATTTGTCCCCGGGAATCACGAACGCACAAACATGCCCGAAAATGACTTCCAAACTCAGCTCGCCGCCGTCATGGATATTCTGATTAAAGCTGCGATGCGTGAGACCACCAAACTTTACGAAACGGGCGTTCTGGAGCTGAGGATCGAAATGGCCCAAATGAAGCAAGAAAACGAATCCCTCAAGTCACGGCTGCGGTTTTCTGAACGTATATGGAGACACAGGGGACGACAAGAAGACAGACATGACGACATCACGATCGACAGCATGAACCAAAAATATCAGCGAAGTAAGGGAAGATGGAAATGTATAGTGCCCATGTGAATGTAGCCTACACTGACTTCTGTGTGAGCTGGCGAGCTATGCATTTTGGTTTATTGTATTTTAAGTATTGTATTATTTTTCGTCCATTATTTTCATAACATATCGACAGCCTCATAACAAAAGTGCCTAAGTCATTTTTTGGACATTTTGAGATGTTCTGCCTAAATCACTTGATTTATCATTCGTCAACAGTGTAAAAATGCTCAAGTCACTGCAGGTCGCTGTGCACTTCCTGAACCACTTTATGCTATTCTGCCTAAATCCTCATTGACGTAGAATTGCAGCAGTTTTTTTTGCCTTTTTCTCAAAACTACAAAAAATGACTTAGGCACTTTTGTTATGAGGCTGTCGATATGTAGCTATATTAACATATCATACTGTTTTTGCTTACCAAAAACCTTTAGCCATATCAGTAGCTAGATAAGTGCAATGCATATGAATTGCACTATTTTTGTCTGCCATGGTTTGCTGTCAACTACAAATTGAAACGGGGTCCTATGTTTCTTTAGAAAGCAAGTATGAAGTAATGTAGCACTGTTGTCTGTCGTAGAAAACCTAGAAAAGTCATGGATTAAAAAAAATGGAGGAAGGGAGGGTGACGAGGGCCGTAAATTAAGATTTTTGAATAGTTATGCATTTTACCCCATAAACTGACGTAATCCAGTGTTGTTGCAATTGGAAACTGCATGCAAGGAGAAACTGAGTGATTGGCAAGGAACGTCAGTTCTCAGACTTTTACTCTTTCCCCAATAACGATATCTGGGCTGTCAAAGGCTGGCAGAGTAGCACAGGTTGTAAACGTGCCTTACACTATATATCTGGGGCAATCTGAAAAGCGAAGTTACGGTTACTTTGTGACATTGGTTTCTTAGAGGCCTGAGTAAAAGCCGGAATGGAATAGCGGAAGGAAGCTCGGAATGGCCACCCCTGCCTCCTCCCTGATCTGTGCCAAAAAATACATCTGTTCAAATGCTTGCAGCACTCGCTGTGGAATGTGCATCAATACAGTCTTAACAGTTTCTGAATGGCATCATATGTACTTTCATTTGAGCATGGAATTTCCATGAAATATAAATTTTAAATATATGAGAAATTGATCAAAACTAATAGCATTATCAAACATATTTCAGAGCCCCTCATCACCCTTTCCGAATAAGACATCAAGATAAGGTTTTCACCTTTTGAAAGTGCAGATTTTCTTCTTTAAAATTAGTATATTCAATCCTTGATGACTCAATTATAAGTTGATCAAAATTATATTTTAATTGAAAAGTTCTGTTGGAGTGGATATGAAATATATTTGAATATCAAGCCCTAAAAAATCACATTTTGCATTCACACGTCATGGTATGATGTATACCAAATGAAAGCTCTGGATCTTCCCCTCGAGTACTTGTACATGATGTTATGAGTTAATGTGGAAATTGTGTATTATTTGGACTGCAATCAAGTCTGACCATTACATCTACCATAAGTCAATTATAATTCAGAGCCTCTTATAACCCTAGCAGAATAAGAGACATCAAGATGAGGTTTTCACCTTTAGAAATGCAGAGCTCTTAGTTTAAGATGAGTATCCAGTTTTTGATGACTCAATGATAAGTCGATCAAAATCATGTTTTAATGACATCAGTCTGTTGGAATGAAATGGTGTCCATTTCCTCTCCAAGGCCCAAAAATCACATTCCACATTCAGCCATCAAGGCATGGTGTATACCAACTGAAAGCTCGGGATCTGCCCTTCGAGTACATGCATTTGATTGACCTATCATTGAGACATCAAGGACTGGAGGTACTCTAAGGGGAAAGTAAAGGATTCAACGATAGTTTGACTTAAAAAATTATGGTATAAACACTCAAATTAACCCCAATAGACTGTCGTCGTATTTTATTTGCTTTGGGTGCACTGTGGAGTGTTTAAGTGTGTTTGGTAGTGGATGCTACCGGTCACCATAGAGTTGCGCTAGCATTAGCAACGTGTGTATGTCCACAAGAAGGACAGCATGGAATCAGCTGAAAATGGTCTCCATCAATCAACAACATCATGGGTAAGTCGTAAATGAGACATTATGTCCAAAATTCCGAACTAACCCTTTAAGGCCTGTTTAAGACCTGTGGAGTATAAAAAGTAGCATTTTTTTTGGGATAGGAAAATTGGGTTTAGACAGTTGTGGTGTCACCTCACTGTTAGAAAACAGGGAGGAGCTCCACCATTCATGGAGAGCACTGGTAATACTCAGTAGAACAACGGCAACAGTGATTGGTGGATAAGCCTACTTTCTGGCTACGTCCTGGTAATTCCAAGGTTGATTGTGCTGTTGTGACTCAGCTGAGGCAGAAACTGGTCCAGAGGACTGCCACGGAGGCCCATGGCTGTTTCCCGCCCCGCCCAGTCAGGCAAACGGCGATGAAGAACAGGAGGACGAGGACATGATGGTGTTGAACCATGCCGCCGTTTTCAAGGAGGAAAGTCCTGAAGTGGAGTTTGTTCTCATCAAACAGGAGGTGAGTTGAAAGGTGGGTGTAGTCCCCACAGTCTTTAAAAAGTATTTTTAATTCTGGAAAGTCATGGGAAAGTGTTGAAATATACCATTGTCCTTGAAAATCCAGGGGGAAATTACCTAAATTAATCTCAAAATATATTACAATAAATAAAATATGTCTGTCTTTCTTGCTAACTTGATTTCACTTGAAGTCTTGCAAAATCAGCATGATGATTTTTATTGGACGTTTGGAAGTTTTATTGGACAACTGACTGGTGTGAACATTCATGCCACTACCAAAATGCCGTTGGTCCCTGGCGAGTGAAGTTTGTACATTAGTAGACACAAAATATTTTGTTACTTATGTCCCTCAATACATACATACTCATCCTCACAAAAGTAGCTTTATAGCTTAGAGTAGCCCTGCCTATTCCACCAAAAACTAATTCTTGAAAATAATCCCTTAAAATGTCATTGAAAAATGAGGGAAAATACTATTCTGATGTGAGTGGGTGGGGGGTTGTACCTGAATCCTTTTCACTTTTTTTCTCAAGTGAAATTATTTTTATTACTTTTCATTAACATTCAAAACACCAACACAATATCTTCCTCTGCCATACCACCAGCCCACCTGTACACCAGCCCTGCTCCACATATTACCCCATGGCACATCTCCACACCTCACCCCACCAGGCCATCAGAGGAAAGGGGGAAATAAAAAGAGTAGATGACCTTTTAAAAAAAATTCTTCTTTCCTGTCTTTCAGGACTCCGACATTGAGGAGTACATCCCTGATATGCCTCCGACTCAACGGAAAAGAGGTGCGGAAGCAACGGCCTGCAGAGACCAACTCTGGCCAACGCTCAAAAACAGTGAGACACAACTCCAGGGCTAACTAAGTATCAAATAATTTACCTCTTTAGAAACCAGGAAATCAGCAATATTCCTCTTTCAGGTAAAATTGACATTTTCATTAATTAAGTTCAATTGGAAAATTTGTCAGGAGAAGCAACCCTTAAAGTGATCCATCCATATCTACTGCATATCTGGCAGCAGAGTGATGGTTTGAGGCCTCAGACCCTTGATGACTTACAGCCATTTTTCCAATCATGTATTCCATACTGTTCCAGCATAATTTACAGTTAAATCTAGTCCCACCCCCCAATTCCCATAGAGATCCATTCAAATGCAGAGACGTTATAGTATCGCTTGTAAGAGTACCAGAAAATAAGATATCAAGAGTCTTTTGATGTTGTTGGGTCACAGACATCATGGCATGCAAAGGATACGCAACCAAATATTAACAATTTAAAGGCACCGTCGACTTAGTGTATGTAAACTTCTGACCCACTGGAATTGTGACATAGTGAATTAAAAGTGAAATAATCTGTCTGTAAACAATTGCTGGAAAAATTGTGTGTCATGCACAAAGTAGATGTCCTAACTGACTTGCCAACACTATAGTTTGCTAACATGAAATCTGTGGAGTGGTTAAAAATAAGCTCTAATGACTTCAACCTAAGTGTATGTAAACTTCCGACTCCAACTGTATATATATATATATATTTTTTTTTTTAGTTTGTTATTTCACAATAAAACACTCATCAGACACCACACATCCCATATTACCCCCAGAAGCCCCATCCCACTGTCCAATGGTCTTCCTTGGCCAAACCTTGCCCAACTCCAGCCCCCACTTATTTACACGACATGTATATTTACACAGACCACACATGATCTCACTGCTGACAAACCATGCTCCATGCATTCCTGAACCAAAGAACCACACCCATGACCCCCCCCTTCCCATCACAAAATCTGAGTATTTAGACCCCAAAACCCTACATCAACAAAGAGCCAACATCAAGCAAAAAAACCCTCCCCAAAAGTCCCAAGGTCCCAGGGTCGATTCTTTCCCAAACAAAAATCATAGCAAAATTACATGCAAGACCTATACCTAGTAACAAAAACAACCAAACACTTGCATCAAAAATTTCCACCTCTACCGCGCTGCGTTGAGACCCCAATGCAGCACCTCCTCTTGGAAGCGGTGTTCGACCTCAGCCTTTACCATCTCCAGCACCCCCTCACCGTCCAACCCTGTTTTAACCCTCCCCTCAGGCCACCCACAACTTGTGCTTCACCAGGCTTAGCAGTAAAAGTGCTAAAAATGTCTTTCTCCTCAAACCATTCCCATAAAGCACCCCCTCCCATCCCAAACCCTCCAACACCTTATACCTCCCCTTCACCAAACCCCTGTGCAAATATACAGCCCCAGAACACGTGCTGTACTGTCTCCTTCTACCGACAGACCACCCTTGCACAAAACCTGTTCCCTGTCAGCCCGTGGCGATACAGTACGTCCCTCACGGGCAATCGACCATGCGCCACAAGCCAATTGAGATCTTTCAGCCTGTTGTTGAAACTGCACCACCGCCCACACACTCCTTCCCACTCCTACACTCCTACACGCCTCTCCCAATTTTTCCTAGCGTCCACTGCCATATCCCGTGCAAAATCCACTCCCAGAATCCGGAGTGGACACTCCGCATGGCTCAGCCCACATAACACGTCTGTTCTTGCCCTCCACATACCAAAATACTTCATACTTCATTGATGACAAAAGGCATCGCCAGCCGCAAACGCCCCGCCAGCACCCTGGCAATCAGCTTGTAATCGATGCAGAGTAATGTTATTGGACGCCAATTACACAAGTCTAAGGGATCCCCCTCTTTTTATGCAACAACGTCACAACTCTCTCCCACATTGATGTCTCCAACTCCCCCTGCCGGAAAACCTCCTGCACCATCTCCACAAAATCCCCAACCAAAACTGAACAAATAACTCCTTTGGAAAACCATCCTGCCCCGGTACCTTGCCCCCCTTCATCCCCATTAGTGCATTACGCAGCTCCTCCACACTCATCGGCAGCTCTAGAGCAGCACGCACCTCCTCTGGCACACCCTCCTCCACTAAACCCAGAAAACTCTGTACAGCCTCCCTCTCCACCACTCTATCCTGGAACAAATCCAAATAAAACTCAGATGCTACCTTTCCCCCATTTCTGTCTGAATCTCCCCCTCCCCTCCCCTCAAAACCCCCACCAGCCTTTTTGCCTGCGCCGCCCTCCCCGTCCTTCTCGTTTGCATTCAAACGAGAAGGACCGCGCCCTGTCTTCAAACAGCTCCCTCAGCTGTTCCTTCAAGCAGGCCCACCGCTGCTCGTCAAAACTCTCGCCGCTGTTCCAAGCCACATACACGGCTCCAGCTGTCTCTGAAGCTGTCTGAACCTCCTCAACTCCTTTCGCTTTTCCCCTACAATATCCCTGCACCAGCTCCCTCACCACTCCACCATCACCCCCTCCTACCACTCCACTACCAAAGGGAATAGGGCTCACCCAGCCTTTATACAGGGCCCGGAAGCGCTCCTGAAAAGCCTCCTCCTGCAGCACCTGTATGTTCAGCCACCAGAACCCCCTCCCAACCTTTGGCACGTCCCAACTCAAATCCACCACCACCCCACCGTGATCCGAAAAAAACAACAGAACCACCTCTGCAGACACCACCATCTGCCCACCCGGAACAAAAATAAAATCTATTCAGCTCCGGGCTCCTCGAGTTTCCCCAATTGAAGCCTGGGCCTGCTGGATGCACAACCGGAAAAGTGTCCACTAAACTAGACCTAACTAGACCCTTTAAATAAGCCAAACTAGCATCACCGGCCTCAAAAGAAACATTAAAATCCCCAGCCAAAACAATATGGCGGTTTGTAGCCAAAATTACATCTATCCCGATAAACAAATTCCTCCTTGCAGATGGCAATGACGGTGCATACACATTGCTCAAACGTAGATTTACACCCCTCCAGTCCACGTCCGCCACCAGAACCCTCCCCTGAACAAAGGAAAAACTGTCCACCACATTAAATTCCCTCAAACCAAACAAGACCCCCACCCCTGAAGAGAACCCCCCTCCCCCCCACACACACTCCAAAACCCACTCCCAAAACCCACTCCCCAGAAAAAACGCTGCAGTCCTCCTCAGACCACAGATGGACCTCCTGCAGAAAGTAAATTGAGAACCCCTTCTGTCCCAAAAACTAGAACGCATCCCCCTCTTCACACCCCTCCTAACCTCATGCCTTCCATCGTCCCGTCTCCTGTGCCTTCCTCTCCCGAAACGATACCGCGATGCCTCAAACAATCAAGTACTGATAAGAACAGATACTACACTTTGATCTTAAAAAAAATATATATATTTTTACGCTAGTGTCTCATATGGAGATTGCATTTCATAACGACAAATGCTTAACTGCTGTGCCAGTGTTGCCATGTCCACGGTTTTACAGCCAAAGTGGACTACTTTCAAAATGCCATCACGGGTAAAAATGAAAAGTCGCAGAGCACACACTTTTAAAAAGTAGTCTTGGCTTGTTGCTCAAAGCAACTAGTAGCTGTTCAAAACTAGATAAAAATGTTGTTTCTATAGCCTTTAAATTTTTTAAAAATGCATATTTGACCCAGGTCTAGTCCACTATCAGGCAGTATAAATGGAAACTGGCTTACTGCCACAGGTGGGAGTGAGTTTCTGGAAACATTTTAAAGTTAGACACAGACTGTAACGCGAAGTTCAATTTGAGATGGGGGGATTATTTATTGATGGAGTTTATGATTTATGAAGGGAGTTTATTATTTATGAATGGCGGTTAGGATTTATAATTTAATAGACAATTTATCGCACCCTCATGGGAGGTACTGTACATTCCGTCTGGCTCAGACATTTGCTCAAGTAGTTGAAGAATGGGGTGATGGCCTTTGAATGAATCACAAATTCAACCAATGAATTAAGCCTTGGTAAGAAAGGTAACTAAATGGTACATATAGGCTCAAACGGAACAGCACCAACGTCAATTCATTCATTTTATTTGCATTAATTATCTGAATTTACTGAGTTGAAATGGACTGGACATGTCATTCACTCATTTGGATTACACACGGTCATTCTGATTAGCATATGTTATTCTACATTACCTGTGCTTAAACACTCAGCGCAGTCATTCTGTTTGACCTGTGCTTACACACTCCTTTTTGCTGTCTCTCTAGGAGCTGTGCACTCTGCCTCTCTGGCTCCCGTTGCCATGGCGTCTACCTCAACTAAAGGCCAGCAGACAGGCCCAGGACGGGCCCATTCTGGACGAGGGGGGTCCGGCTGCAAGACGGAGCAGGAGCGGAAGCAGGATCCCCTGCCGAAAAAAGGAGGGCAGAGTGGCAAAATGCAAGGGGAGACCAGTGGAGAGACCATCATACCGCCTTCACCGTGGGCAACCGGCCGTGGCCCCCTGGAGCCTGCGGCTGCAGCTCCTGAGCAGCAGGGGGTGGGTTATGCCCCTTTACCTTCCATATCCAGGTCCCACTATGGCAGCAGCTACCTTACCGAATTTGCCCGGGTTGACCAGCAGGCCCGGCTGCATGACAGAGCCAGCGTAGCCCGGCAGGAGGTGGACGACTTATCAGGTGGTGGGGCAGAGCATGAAGGGGCGGAGCATGAGCCGGAAGGTGCAGAGTACGCACTCTCCCACCACCTGCTGGAGGGATGGAGATGCGGGCCCGGGGACCCGTTGTGTGCGTTGCCAAGCAACAGTCGCCAGGGGCAGCAGGAACTTTCTGCGTTCCAGTGCGACCAGTGTGGGCGGGTCCTCAGCTCTGCCATGGCGCTGGAGGCCCACCGGAGCGTACACACGGGAGAGAGACCATACCCCTGCACCGAGTGCAGCAAAACATTCCCCAGCCTGCGGGGGCTGAACCGCCACAGCCAGGTCCATTCAGCGGAGAAACAACACAGCTGCCTCCAGTGCGGCAAGAGCTTTGTCTACCAGTTCAGCCTGACCAAACACCAGCTCATCCACTCTGGAGAGAGGGCTCACGTCTGCAAGCAGTGCGGCAAGAGCTTTGTCTTCAAGTCGGACCTGACCATCCACACACGCATGCACACCGGGGAGACGCCGTACAGCTGCACCGTCTGCGGGAAGCAGTTCAAACACCGCAGGGCGCTGGGCATGCACCTGCAGGGCCACACGGGGGAGAAGCGCCACCACTGCCCCTACTGTGGCAAGAGCTTCCTGGACCTGGGCAACTTCAAACGGCACAAGCGTATTCACACGGGGGAGAAACCGTACAGCTGCCAGCTGTGCGGTAAGAATTTTACACAGTCAGCCCACCTGAAGAAGCACATTCTCACTCACAAGTGATGAGCTGGCCTGAGCTGGGAGAGGAGAGGTTTTTATTTTAGAGACATTTTAGTTTAACACAGAATCACCGAATGCCATCTGCAGAAAAACTACAACAGTAATGTTTGTTGACTGACAAAAAACCTTCAGTGAGCTAAATATTTAGGTATTTGATGTTTGTTGGGAGGAATTTGAATGGAGTAGTTTTTTAGCTTCTTACGGAATGTCAGTGTCCTGACTGAGTGGGACGATGTGATGAAGCCTGTGGGTTGAACCCATGTTTGTTTCCAGGGAATGAAAAGGCCTTTCCACACATGGCACTCAAATTCTAAACCATTGCTATTCTCAAGCTCCTCTTCAGCAGCTTGCCGTGAAAACAAACGTGTGTGAAAAATTGCCTCGCCAATCGGCTGCTCTCTGGCTGCGAGGGAGGGAATTCGGAAGCCTGTTGTTTTATAGGGGTTCATATCATACTGTAGTGTTTGCATTCTTTCCCCAAATTGATGGCTGCTGAAATACTGGTGGTATATGTGCGTAGGGTGGTGAAATTATGGGACTTTAACATATTGCATATTTAAGTGTTGTGCATTTGAAGAAAATAACCACCACTGTGCTTTTTTTGCATTGTCCATTGGCATTTTCTTTAGTCAATAAAGTTTCTAATGTTTTTCCATGATGGCTCCAATTGTAAATGGACCATGGCAAGCCATGTATGAATACAGTATGAATGAAAATGAGAATAATTTCAATGTTCAAAATGTGAGTTAATTTGAGAAGCGGTTGGGGGGATTGTGTTACAACTCATTGAACAGACTAAGGAAGGGGACACAGGTCCATGAAAAACAATTCCAGGACCATGCACCCAAAGTGGTGGTAACCATTTACTAATGTCCTTTGTGGCATTTTCAGAACATAAAATTGGCGGTATGGTGGTGCAGTGTTTAGCACTGTCGCCTCACAGCAAGAAGGTACCGAGTTTGAATCCCGGCCGGGGGCCATTCTGTGTGGAGTTTGCATGTTCTCCCTGTGTCCCAGTTTCCTCCGGGTACTCCGGTTTCCTCCCACAGTCCAAAGACATGCAGGTTAGGTGAATTGGAGACACTGAATTGCCAATAGGTAGGAGTGTAATTGTAAATGAGATGTAATTTCTCCCTGTGTCGACATGGAGCTGTAAGTCGCTCTGGGTCATCTGCTAAATGACCAAGTGTAACTGTAACTGTAAGTGCTCAGCAGGCTCTGTGAGATGCTGTGCAGAACTGTTCTCCTGCCTTTACATCACTGCATTTACACAGCAGCCAAATCTAACCTCAAAAAACAAGAACCTGTTGCAGGAATGTACATTTAATGATTTTTCACTGAAAGCAGCTTTTTGCACAAATATTAAATTTCAGTTTTGTTGGAGAGTGCATAATGCATTTGTAGACGTCAGAGTAATTATATTTAATATGTCCAGAGCTGCTGCGCCATTGTTGTGCATCACATGACGCCAGACGTCCATTTTTCCATTGTCAATCAGGCGTAACCGAGGCAACAGAAATCAGCAAGCGCTTGAGTTTTGCCAAGCAGGAGTAGTGCACTGAGGCAGTTCATGTTAAGCACCTTTTGCTCCAGGGTACCACGGCAAAGCCTCCGTCTGGGAATCAAACCTCAGACCTACAGGCCCAGGCCTTTAAGCCATATTTTAGCGCATGTCCCGGGGGCACCCATTCTGGAACACTCTGACGGCCATACCCAGCCGCTCCTGCAGGTACGCTTCCATGGTTTCCAGGGGCATGAGCCTCACGTCGTACCCCCGGATGGACCGCTTGGCCTTAGGGTCCACAGGGACAATGTCCTCATCGCTGAGGGGGTCATTGCGGCCGATGGCGGCGGAGGTGGGAAAGAAGGGGCGAAGTGCGGGCGGGAGGGTGGAGTTGAAGGCCGGGCAGCAGTAAGTCGTCCACAGGTACTCCGGCACGGCCACGCGGTTGGCGATCCAGCGGCCGGTGGCATACGGCAGCACCCCTGTGACCACGTATGCCGGGCCGGTGCAGTAGGCCCCCAGCCGGGCCCTCACCTCCCGCTCCAGGACAGCCCAGGGGCCCCCGTTAGAGCCTTGGCGCTGAGGGACCACGTTAGTCAGAGTGAAAGTGGACTTCTGGTCCTCCCGGGTGGAGTGGTGCAGGCTGGGATTGAGGTGACCCTTGGTGTAATTTGAGCCGGTGTAATCCTTTGGCACCGCCTGACTTTCCCACACATTCTGATCCACTGACCCTTTCTTCGGGAACGACTGCATCTCTGGACTCAACCTGGAGCTGGCCAGCTGAGAACACAACAGGAATACATGATGACCAGAGCAGTCCATTCGGCCCATCTAGGCTCATCATTTACCTACGGACCCTATTCGGATAATACCTTGCACATAGATAATTGCCCACAAATTATATTTGGCATAGTGTAAAACAGTGAGCTTTAACTGGTAAATTAAACAATGGTAATTTCAGTGGCGGCTCCTGAGCTGAAAATTGGGGTAGCGGAAAACTTCCCTTTAAACTGATTATTGGTCTTAATAATTTTTCAATCCGTTTCCTTGATTAACAATAGGCTACATCAGCGTTTAATTCACCAATTACTCAATGCCATCAAATGTAGCCGATTCTCCTCAATTAGGCTATTAGGCAAGTAAAATTATTTTAACTTGCGTCGCAAAATTGTGCACATTTTAATCAACATTATAATTGTGGATACATGTGCTCTTCGTTCTCCGCACTCTTAATTCCGAAAATATTAATGGAAATTAAAGGATCTTAAAGCTCAGCTTTTGTTAGATTATTTTTTTTATTTAGCACAACCTGCAATAAAAAAATTATCTAACAAAAGCTGAGCTTTAAGATTGTTTAATTTCCATTAATATTTTCGGAATTAAGAGTGCGGAGAACGAAGAGCACATGTATCCACAATTATAATGTTGATTAAAATGTGCACAATTTTGCAATGCAAGTTAAAATAATTGTATTACTTGCCTAATAGCCTAATTGAGGAGAACCGGCTACATTTGATGGCATTGAGTAATTGGTGAATTAAACGCTGATGTAGCCTATTGTTAATCAAGGAAACGGATTGAAAAATTATTAAGACCAATAATCAGTTTAAAGGGAAGTTTTCCGCTACCCCAATTTTCAGCTCAGGAGCTGCCACTGGGTAATTTATTGTACATCGTAAGACACGTTTTAATGCGCTTCTCAACAAACAGATCCACGATTGTGTATCCACTGTGACTCGTACTGACTGAGTGAGTGAGGTTCATGAAAAGAACAGGTACAGTTGAAGTCGGAAGTTTACATACACTTAGGTTGAAGTCATTAAAACTCATTTGTAACCACTCCACACATCTCATGTTAACAAACTATAGTGTTGGCAAGTCAGTTAAGACATCTACTTTGTGCATGGCACAAGTAATTTTTCCAACAATTGTTTACAGATTATTTCACTTTTAATTCATTACATCACAATTCCAGTGGGTCAGAAGTGCCTTAAAATTTATGTTGTTAAAGTTACAGTCAACTTAGTGTATGTAAACTTCTTGACCCACTGGAATTGTGATATAGTGAATTAAAAGTGAAATAATCTGTAAACAATTGTTGGAAAAATGACTTGTGCCATGCACAAAGTTGATGTTCTAACTGACTTTCCAACACTATAATTTGCTAACATGAAATCTGTGGAGTGGTTAAAAATAAGTTTTAATTACTTCAACCTAAGTGTATGTAAACCTCCGACTTCAACTGTATATAAACAACACCAGCTCACCTGAGGCTCGTACTTCCACACTGCCGGGGGTCTCTTGCTCGTCCCCATGGTGAGCAGGTACGCGGAGTAGAGGGGGGTTCTGTCCTGCCGGTGGTACAGGCTGGCGAAGCGATGGCGGTTTTTGTAACGTTGGCAGATCTGAGTGTACCCTTGTCCTCCCAGCCCCCTCAAGCAGTGCCCCTCTCCTCCCTGCCCTCTTGGGGGGTGGCCCCTGTAGAAAAAGCTGGGACAGGCTGAGAAGTCGCCCACTTCTCCCCACACCCCCACACAGTGCCAGAAACACAGTCCCAGGATCAGACCCCCCTCAGGGGAACTGAGACCCAGGGCACCTACACGGGACCACAGCATGTTCCAGAGCATACAGGAACTGTAGTCACTGCTCCAAGAAGCGGTTTCCTCTCTGCCCTCTGTCTCTCTCTATCTCTCTTTGACACTCTCTCTCCCTCTCTAGGCTCAATGCATAGGACATCATACCTTCTTATTGTCTCTTATATAGTGGAGCAGCAGCCACTTCTGACAGGTTCAGTTCCCCACTTCTCCTGGTGACTCACCCCTTTCTCTCTGCTGTTTCGTCCATTTCAGCATGTGGGTAATGGCTGGCTGCTCGGAACCTGTCTTCTCAAATTCACCGTTTTTGTTTCCTGTCCACCATGACTGGGGGTAACATGGAAAAAATAACTTCTGGCCAAAACAGAAACTGACCGAAACTACACTCAATTCAATAAAAAGGAACTAAAGAATAAGTGCCAAAGTTTTTACTGTAAATCACACACTGTAAATTTCACTGGACAAGCCATTATCCATACCTTATTTCCTACAGCACATGTGAAAGATTTGTTTGAACTGTAAAAGCTGCTTGCACAGAATGTGAGTTTAGAATGTGCAGGTTAATTTGTAATGGGTGTCAGGTTAGTATGTAATGGGTTAGTTTGTAATGGTATTGTAACAGGTTTCATGTTAGTTTGTAATGGGTTAGTTTGTGATGGTTTTCCCTGACACAATGAGTGCTCACTCTGGGGCCAGTCGAATACAAGTTAACCAGTAAGATCATCAATTACAAAAAGCTGAGTGAGCAATGGCGCTTGATGTGTTTGGTGACTTGCCATTGGCACACCACATAGCATAAGCGATGGTGATTGGTGACTTGATGGAGTTTGGTGACTTGCCATTGGCACACCACATAGCATAAGCGATGGTGATTGGTGACCCGATAGTGTTTGGTGACTTGCCATTAGCACATCACACAGCATAAGCGATGGTGATTGGTGACCCGATGGTGTTTGGTGACTTTCCATTGGCACATCACACAGCATAAGCGATGGTGATTGGTGACTTGATGGAGTTTGGTGACTTGCCATTGGCACACCACATAGCATAAGCGATGGTGATTGGTGACCCGATGGTGTTTGGTGACTTGCCATTAGCACATCACACAGCGTAAGAAGCTACACACTCAGCACAGGCGTGATAGAGCAAAGAGAAACTGTAAATAAACGAATACATTTAAAACTCTGTTAACTGAAGATGCAGTTGCCAGCATACAGAAGTGATACTCTTTCAGCCATTATCAAGAGTCCTTGTGTGTGAAATGGTGTGTCCCCCAAGACACAGATTGGAAAGCAAAAGAGCTCTGCCTGCCAGTCAGACATGCGCTGGGACAGAGACCAGAAAATGAAAATACATTGCATCGTACGAGTTATCGTACTGTGACTTACGACAATCAGTCATACTGACCACAGCTTCCTCTTAGTGTGTTACAGAAAGAGCAGAGTTGCAGGAAGTGCACAGTGGGAATGCACAAAGGGATATATGGGAAGACACATGTGTAATGGGGCGTGACGTGTGAGGTGGGAGGAGCCAAACGCAGCAAGGGGAATCATTAAGCCCTTAGGCCACAAAGGCGGGATACCCCGCAGATAAGGGAAGGACACAAGACAACGAAACGCACACGCACCACAGCTACAGACCGGCTCACTGTTACACACGAGCCAGAAATAACACGCACTGTCTCGATAACGAGACGCAAGAACAGGCGAGTAGCACAATGGCATAAACAAAACACACAGCACAAACACAGAAAACTAATACCAATAGGTAGGCTATAGGAGGAGGCGAAGGAACAGAGATAACGTTCCGAGGCTAAAAGGTTAGCAGTCACACACAAACATGTCCAGAACATCACCCGGTCTCCCGAAGAGACGAATTGCGTCGAAGGGCGAACAGAACTGAAGTTCCGAACCGAATCGCCCACATCTCCTATACACGGAGAAGGAAAGCACAAAAGATGAAAGGACAGCAGCACCGAAATCCATCGGCTAACTGACTAACTCAGCAAAAGCCCTGCCTCTAAGACAGGAGAAATGTAACGAGGCGAACAGGAACAGAGACTTAACGTTCCATGGCTACTTAAGTTCGCAGTCTAATGCAGCAAACATACCTGGGTAAACACCCGATCTCCCGAGAGAAACATTTTACAGGTGAGCCGACGGAGCACCGTCGTCCCAAAACTTACTAACCAAAAGACACTGCGAACTTAAATAAACACACGCCCTAGCCTCTTAGTAAGGTGAAATGTAACGAGGCGAACAGGAACAGCTAATTAATGTTCCAAGGCTAAAGACTTGCAGTCACCCGCAAACATGTCCAACATCATCAAACGGTCTCCCTAAGAGACGAATTGCACCGAAGGGCGAAACGAACTAAAGTTCCGAACCGAATCGCCCACATCTCCATACACGGAGAAGGAAAGCACAAAGATGATATGGACAGCTGCACCTTAACCAATCGAAACTGTCGGCTAACTGACAAGCACAAGCCCTGCCTCTCAGTAAGGGGAAATGTAACGAGGCGAACAGGAACAGTGACTTAACGTTCCATGGCTACTTAAATAAGTTAGCAGTCTAATGCAGCAAACATACCTGGGTAAACACCCGATCTCCCGAGAGAAACATTTTACAGGTGAGCCGACGGAGCACCGTCGTCCCAAAACTTACTAACCAAAAGACACCGCGAACTTAAATAAACACACGCCCTAGCCTCACAGTAAAGGAATAAATAACAATAACCCCGACTCACAACAAAGGGGAATGTAACCCATGAGAAGGAGACAACAGGAAATACACGTACCGAAGCTACTAACTGGCTTACCGTAACCTGGAAATGAGTAGAAGCTAACACGCCAGGTCTCTAAATAAGAAAACCATTAACCGGGAACAAAGAACAGCTACTCTACACTTCTACAAGCTAAAACAACCTAGCAGAAGCGAAACGCCAGATCTCTCATGAGACGACATGCACTGAGGAGCGAACAGAACTACAGTTCCGAACATCGCCCAAATCTCCATACACGGAGGAAAACGCACACAGGCGAACTAGAGCAGATATTTTACAGTCCCAAAACTCTACGAGATAATCCACTACAAAGCCAGCAAGAAATAAGCCCTGCCTCTACAAGAGACGCTAAAAATGGGCGAGTAGCCAAAATGGTACGAGCACTCACAGCCAACAATACACCACACTACAAAACAATAAACAATTAATGTAGAAGCCCCGCATGAAGGGAACGGTAGGCTTATATACATATCTCAGGTGACTACGACAGGTGTAACCGCTTAACAGAAACTCCCCCAACTCAGCAGGGAGGAGCAAGCATCCACCAAAAGGGCAGCGCCCCCGCGTGGCCACTGAGGAAAACGACCGCATAGGACCACAGGGTCCAAAACCATGACAACATGGATATGTGGGAATATACACAGGGATATGTGGGAATGCATACAGAGGTATGAAGGAATACACACAGGTATATGCCCCAGTTTTGCAGAAGGGAACATGTCGATGCATGAAATTCTACAGAGATCTCAGATCTGTAGCAATGTGTCTGTGTGTGCCTGTGTAGAAGCGTGTGTGCCTGCGTGTGTGTTTCTTGTGGATTTCCATCCCTTCTCTCTGGATTCAGCAGGAATGTTGTTTTGACACATTCCTGGTCTACAGTCAGGCTCAATGCAGACTGCTGTGTTTCTGTCTCAAACTGTAAATCAGGAACGCTGGGACAGGTCCTTCATTTAGGCATTTAGGCTTCTTAAGGAGAAGGAATGTCCAGGTGTCAATCTGCCCTGTTTCTGCACATGGTTTTCTGTTCCTGATCATAAAACATATCCCAGTTAGTCTATCTTGCCAGTTAAATGTCCATATTGTTAATGTGATTGGGGGTTTTTTTATACATAGATTACTTGTGTTTTCCTGGTTGCTAGTTTGTTTTTCTCTCTTTCTCACCCTGGGCAGCCTATGGCATAAGGTAACATGAACAGAAACATACAGTTACCCATGTGGCACAACAGCGAAAGAGCCAGGTTTTGCTTCCTTCAGCATCAAGATGGAGGTATTCCTTCAGCATCAACCTGGCAAGTTAAATAAAATATAGCTACTCTAAATGTAAAGTTCTACATACATGTGGGAAAAAAAACATAAGGCAGGACTACTTTATGGGAGAAACAAAATTGGATTGTGCTCAATTTGAAAAAGACTTGGTAGTAGTAATTTATCAAAGCCTTTCAGGTTCTAGGCATTGTGCTGTAGCAGTAAAAAAGGCTAACAGGATGCTGGAATATATAGCCAAAAGTATTGAATATAAATCTAAGGAAGTTATACTTATGTTAAACAATACCTGTGTCAGACCACACTTAGGGCCTGATTTACTAAGACCTTTAAATATGTGCAAAACATTTTAGCGCACACAAAACTAAAAAACTAATAACACAACCAATGATTGGTGCAAAACAAGTACCATGACCGAGGCCGTTTCTAGACTGATTTGATTGGGGGGTGGGGGTTGGGGGCTCTGGGGGTCCTCCCCCAAATTGGAGCCTTTTCTCTGCATTTCTACAGAACCTCACACAGGGCATTTTCTAAAATAATATGTTTTATTTATGAAGATTTTGGAGAAGATTTTTTCTTTCAAAGCCCTAGGCGAGATTTGAGATGCTTTCATATAAAGCTAAAGCCATAGTAGGCTAACGTGATTTGTGGATAAGATAATTTTATTACACAAAAAATAAATAAATAGTTTTATTATATATGTATGATTTGTCTGTGTCTCTAGTTTTATAATATATATGATTTGTCTGTAGCTCTAATATTTAAGCACTGCGGGCGTAAATGTCCGACATCTTATTATCAGATTACATTTTTTCTTTGCTACCATTTATCCTGTAAATACCCCAGGAGCTACCATTTCTCCTTTATATACCCCAGGAGCTACCATTTTTCCTTTATATACCCCAGGTGCTACCATTTATCCTGTAAATACCCCAGAGCTACCATTTCCTCTTTATATATCCCAGGAGCTACCATTTATCCTGTAAATACCCAGGAGCTCCTGGAATATAAAAAGGAGAAATGGTAACTCCTGGGGTATATAAAGGAGAAATGGTAGCTCCTGGGATATATAAAAAAGAAATGGTAGCTCCTGGGGTATATGAAGGAGAAATGGTAGCTCCTGGGACATATAAAGGAGAAATGGTAGCTCCTGGGTATTTACAGGAGAAATGGTAGCTCCTGGAATATATAAAGGAGAAATGGTAACTCCTGGGGTATATAAAGGAGAAATGGTAGCTCCTGGGATATATAAAAAAGAAATGGTAGCTCCTGGGGTATATAAAGGAGAAATGGTAGTTTGTGGGGTATTTACAGGAGAAATGGTAGCTCCTGGGATATATAAAGGAGAAATGGTAGTTTGTGTGGTATTTACAGGGAAAATGGTAGTGCCTGGGTATTTACAGGATAAATGGTAGCTCCTGGGGTATATAAAGGAGAAATGGTAGCTTGTGGGGTATTTACAGGATAAATGGTAGCTCCTGGGTATTTACAGGATAAATGGTAGCTCCTGGGTATTTACAGGATAAATGGTAGCTCCTGGGTATTTACAGGATAAATGGTAGCTACTGAGATATATATAGGAGAAATGGTAGCTCCTGGGGTATATAAAAGATAAATGGTAGCTCCTGGGGTATAAAAAAGAGAAATGGTAGCTCCTGGGGTATATAAAGGAGAAATGGTAGCTCCTGGGGTATATAAAAGAGAAATGGTAGCTCCTGGGGTATTTACATGATAAATGGTAGCTCCTGGGATATATAAAAGAGAAATGGTAGCTCCTGGGGTATATAAAAGAGAAATGGTAGCTCCTGGGGTATATAAAAGAGAAATGGTAGCTCCTGGGGTATATAAAGGAGAAATGGTAGCTCCTGTGGTATTTACAGGATAAATGGTAGCTCCTGGGATATATAAAGGAGAAATGGTAGCTCCTGTGGTATTTACAGGATAAATGGTAGCTCCTGGGGTATATAAAGGAGAAATGGTAACTCCTGGGGTATTTACAGGAGAAATGGTAGCTCCTGGGTATTTACAGGATAAATGGTAGCTCCTGGGATATATAAAGGAGAAATGGTAGCTCCTGGGGTATATAAAGGAGAAATGGTAGCTCCTGGATATTTACAGGATAAATGGTAGCTCCTGGGATATATAAAGGAGAAATGGTAGCTCCTGGGGTATATAAAGGAGAAATGGTAGCTCCTGGGGTATTTACATTACATTACATTACAATCATTTGGCAGACGCTTTTATCCAAAGCGACGTACAATAAGTGCATATTGAAGGTCATTGACGCGACTACAAAGCAAATCCGACAAAGCACAGCTTTCTCACAGCGTAGGAGCTATCCCTAGTAATAAACATGAGAAGTACACACAGTCAGCTATACATTCTGAACTATAGAATAACCAAAAACACAAGTCAAATACAAAACAGGAAGCGAATACTATAGAATGGCTCTATATAGGTAGTTTAGTCGAGGTGGAGTCTGAAAAAGTGCGTTTTCAGACCACGACGAATACCCAGGAGCTACCTATATCCTATTTACAGGATAAATGGTAACTCCTGGGATATATAAAGGAGAAATGGTAGCTCCTGGGGTATTTACAGGATAAATGGTAGCTCCTGGGTATTTACAGGATAAATGGTAGCTCCTGGGATATATAAAGGAGAAATGGTAGCTCCTGGGGTATTTACAGGATAAATGGTAGCTCCTGGGATATATAAAAGAGAAATGGTAGCTCCTGGGGTATATAAAGGAGAAATGGTAGCTCCTGGGGTATTTACAGGAGAAATGGTAGCTCCTGGGATATATAAAGGAGAAATGGTAGCTCCTGGGGTATATAAAGGAGAAATGGTAGCTCCTGGGGTATATAAAGGAGAAATGGTAGCTCCTGGGGTATATAAAGGAGAAATGGTAGCTCCTGGGTTATATAAAGGAGAAATGGTAGCTTGTGGGGTATTTACAGGATAAATGGTAGCTCCTGGGATATATACAGGAGAAATGGTAGCTCCTGGGGTATATAAAGAAGATATGGTAGCTCCTGGGGTATATAAAGGAGAAATGGTAGCTCCTGGGGTATTTACATGCAGTACCTGGGGTATTTACGGGATAAATGGTAGCTCCTGGGATATATACAGGAGAAACGGTAGCTCCTGGGGTATATAAAGGAGAAATGGTAGCTTGTGGGGTATTTACAGGATAAATGGTAGCTCCTGGGATATATAAAGGAGAAATGCTAGCTCCTGGGGTATTTACAGGATAAATGGTAGCTCCTGGGATATATAAAAGAGAAATGCTAGCTCCTGGGGTATATAAAGGAGAAATGGTAGCTCCTGCGATATATAAAGGAGAAATGGTAGCTTGTGGGGTATTTACAGGATAAATGGTAGCTCTTGGGATATATAAAGGAGAAATGGTAGCTTGTGGGGTATTTACAGGATAAATGGTAGCTCTTGGGATATATAAAGGAGAAATTGTAGCTCCTGGGGTATATAAAGGAGAAATGGTAGCTCCTGGGATATATAAAGGAGAAATGGTAGCTCCTGGGGTATTTACAGGATAAATGGTAGCTCCTGGGATATATACAGGAGAAATGGTAGCTCCTGGGGTATATAAAGAAGATATGGTAGCTCCTGGGGTATATAAAGGAGAAATGGTAGCTCCTGGGGTATTTACATGCAGCACCTGGGGTATTTACGGGATAAATGGTAGCTCCTGGGATATATACAGGAGAAATGGTAGCTCCTGGGGTATATAAAGGAGAAATGGTAGCTTGTGGGGTATTTACAGGATAAATGGTAGCTCCTGGGATATATAAAGGAGAAATGCTAGCTCCTGGGGTATTTACAGGATAAATGGTAGCTCCTGGGATATATAAAAGTGAAATGCTAGCTCCTGGGGTATATAAAGGAGAAATGGTAGCTCCTGCGATATATAAAGGAGAAATGGTAGCTTCTGGGGTATTTACAGGATAAATGGTAGCTCCTGGGTATTTACAGGATAAATGGTAGCTCCTGGGATATATAAAGGAGAAATGGTAGCTCCTGGGGTATTTACAGGATAAATGGTAGCTCCTGGGATATATAAAAGAGAAATGGTAGCTCCTGGGGTATATAAAGGAGAAATGGTAGCTCCTGGGGTATTTACAGGAGAAATGGTAGCTCCTGGGATATATAAATGAGAAATGGTAGCTCCTGGGATATATAAAGGAGAAATGGTAGCTCCTGGGGTATATAAAGGAGAATGGTAGCTCCTGGGGTATATAAAGGAGAAATGGTAGCTCCTGGGATATATAAAGGAGAAATGGTAGCTCCTGGGATATATACAGGAGAAATGGTAGCTCCTGGGGTATATAAAGGAGAAATGGTAGCTCCTGGGGTATATAAAGGAGAAATGGTAGCTCCTGGGGTATATAAAGGAGAAATGGTAGCTTGTGGGGTATTTACAGGATAAATGGTAGCTCCTGGGATATATACAGGAGAAATGGTAGCTCCTGGGGTATATAAAGGAGAAATGGTAGCTCCTGGGGTATTTACATGCAGCACCTGGGGTATTTACAGGATAAATGGTAGCTCCTGGGATATATACAGGAGAAATGGTAGCTCCTGGGGTATATAAAGGAGAAATGGTAGCTTGTGGGGTATTTACAGGATAAATGGTAGCTCCTGGGATATATACAGGAGAAATGGTAGCTCCTGGGGCATATAAAGGAGAAATGGTAGCTTGTGGGGTATTTACAGGATAAATGGTAGCTCTTGGGATATATAAAGGAGAAATTGTAGCTCCTGGGGTATATAAAGGAGAAATGGTAGCTCCTGGGATATATAAAGGAGAAATGGTAGCTCCTGGGGTATTTACAGGATAAATGGTAGCTCCTGGGATATATACAGGAGAAATGGTAGCTCCTGGGGTATATAAAGGAGAAATGGTAGCTCCTGGGGTATATAAAGGAGAAATGGTAGCTCCTGGGGTATTTACATGCAGCACCTGGGGTATTTACAGGATAAATGGTAGCTCCTGGGATATATAAAGGAGAAATGGTAGCTCCTGGGGTATATAAAGGAGAAATGGTAGCTCCTGGGGTATATAAAGGAGAAATGGTAGCTCCTGGGGTATATAAGGAGAAATGGTAGCTTGTGGGGTATTTACAGGATAAATGGTAGCTCCTGGGATATATACAGGAGAAATGGTAGCTCCTGGGGTATATAAAGGAGAAATGGTAGCTCCTGGGGTATATAAAGGAGAAATGGTAGCTCCTGGGGTATTTACATGCAGCACCTGGGGTATTTACAGGATAAATGGTAGCTCCTGGGATATATACAGGATAAATGGTAGCTCCTGGGATATATAAAAGAGAAATGGTAGCTCCTGGGGTATATAAAGGAGAAATGGTAGCTCCTGGGATATATAAAGGAGAAATGGTAGCTCCTGGGGTATTTACAGGAGAAATGGTAGCTCCTGGGTATTTACAGGATAAATGGTAGCTCCTGGGATATATAAAGGAGAAATGGTAGCTCCTGGGGTATATAAAGGAGAAATGGTAGCTCCTGGGGTATTTACAGGAGAAATGGTAGCTCCTGGGATATATAAATGAGAAATGGTAGCTCCTGGGATATATAAAGGAGAAATGGTAGCTCCTGGGGTATATAAAGGAGAAATGGTAGCTCCTGGGTATATAAAGGAGAAATGGTAGCTCCTGGGATATATACAGGAGAAAAGGTAGCTCCTGGGGTATATAAAGGAGAAATGGTAGCTTGTGGGGTATTTACAGGATAAATGGTAGCTCCTGGGATATATAAAGGAGAAATGGTAGCTCCTGGGGTATTTACAGGATAAATGGTAGCTCCTGTGATATGTAAAAGAGAAATGGTAGCTCCTGGGGTATATAAAGGAGAAATGGTAGCTCCTAGGATATATAAAGGAGAAATGGTAGCTCCTGGGGTATTTACAGGATAAATGGTAGCTCCTGGGTATTTACAGGATAAATCGTAGCTCCTGGGATATATAAAGGAGAAATGGTAGCTCCTGGGGTATTTACAGGATAAATGGTAGCTCCTGGGATATATAAAAGAGAAATGGTAGCTCCTGGCGTATATAAAGGAGAAATGGTAGCTCCTGGGGTATTTACAGGATAAATGGTAGCTCCTGGGATATATAAAGGAGAAATGGTAGCTCCTGGGATATGTAAAGGAGAAATGGTAGCTCCTGGGGTATATAAAGGAGAAATGTTAGCTCCTGGGGTATATAAAGGAGAAATGGTAGCTCCTGTGGTATATAAAGGAGAAATGGTAGCTCCTGGGATATATAAAGGAGAAATGGTAGCTCCTGGGGTATATAAAGGAGAAATGGTAGCTCCTGGGGTATATAAAGGAGAAATGGTAGCTCCCTTGGTATATAAAGGAGAAATGGTCGCTCCTGGGGTATATAAAGGAGAAATGGTAGCTCCTGGGGTATATAAAGGAGAAATGGTAGCTCCTGGGGTATATAAAGGAGAAATGGTAGCTTGTGGGGTATTTACAGGATAAATGGTAGCTCCTGGGATATATACAGGAGAAATGGTAGCTCCTGGGGTATATAAAGGAGAAATGGTAGCTCCTGGGGTATATAAAGGAGAAATGGTAGCTCCTGGGGTATTTACATGCAGCACCTGGGGTATTTACAGGATAAATGGTAGCTCCTGGGATATATACAGGAGAAATGGTAGCTCCTGGGGTATATAAAGGAGAAATGGTAGCTTGTGGGGTATTTACAGGATAAATGGTAGCTCCTGGGATATATAAAGGAGAAATGGTAACTCCTGGGGTATATACAGGATAAATGGTAGCTCCTGGGGTATTTACAGGATAAATGGTAGCTCCTAGGATATATAAAGGAGAAATGGTAGCTCCTGGGGTATTTACAGGATAAATGGTAGCTCCTGGGATATATAAAAGAGAAATGGTAGCTCCTGGGGTATATAAAGAAGAAATGGTAGCTCCTGGGATATATAAAGGAGAAATGGTAGCTCCTGGGGTTTTTACAGGAGAAATGTCAGCTCCTGTGATATATTCCAGGAGCTACCATTTCTCCTTTATATACCCCAGGAGCTACCATTTATCGTTTATATGCTCCAGGAGCTGACCTTTCTCTTTTATATACACGAGGAGCTACCATTTATCCTGTAAATACCCCAGGAGCTACCATTTATCCTGTAAATACCTCAGGAGCTACCATTTCTCCTTTATATATCCCAGGAGCTACCATTTATCCAGTAAATACCCCAGGAGCTAACATTTCTCCTTTATATATCCCAGGAGCTACCATTTATCCTGTAAATACCCCAGGAGCTACCATTTCTCCTTTATATATCCCACGAGCTACCATTTATCCTGTAAATACCCCAGGAGCTGACATTTCTCCTATAAATACCCCAGAAGCTACCATTTCTCCTTTATATACCCCAGGAGCTACCATTTATCCTGTAAATACCCCAGGAGCTACCATTTCTGCGTTATATACCCCAGGAGCTACCATTTCTCCTGTAAATACCCCAGGAGCTACCATTTCTCCTGTAAATACCCCAGGAGCTACCATTTCTCCTGTAAATACCCCAGAAGCTACCATTTCTCCTGTAAATACCCCAGTAGAGGTACAGGACGTAACCTGATGTTAAAACAGAGTGAAGTGAAAAAGTAAAAACTCTGACCCCCTCCTCATGCCAAAATATATGATATAAACAAATTCAGCCTCAAATTGTTTTCTTCCAGGAAGCTTTTTCTCCTAACTGCTGTCGATCCTGTTTTCTTTCTAAACTCTCAGACCACTGCTGTGTTTGTGCTGGACTCTAACACTGTGCTGTGATTGGACGATGGCTCAAAGGCCTGACCTGGTCTGATCCCTTGTGAACCTTAAACATGGAGAAAAGGAACGCGGAAAACACACAGGGAATTCCACACCATTCTGTTACTGAACTCAAAACCAGGAGATGCCCCCAAACTGCCCTGGCCCTTCTCTTCATCACATGGACTCTGACTGCTCCCTCTGCCAGGTTCAGATCTAGGGGCGGGGAGGGGCGGGGCGGGGCAGGGAAGGGCAGAGCGAGGCAGGACTGGGAGCGGTGAGCCTCTTCAATATTTCTTAGAACAACTCATCATCTCAATTCATAGAATCTGGCCATTTCAAATTAATATTTACATTTTCATTAATTTAGCATATGCTCTTATCCAGAGCGACATACACAGATTACATTTTTACATACAATGCATTTATACAGCTGGATATGTACTCAAGCAATTTTGGTTACGTACCTTACCCAAGGGTACACTGGCAGTACAACCTGGGAATCGAACCTACAGCCTCAGAGGTACAACACCAGTCCCCTTACAGGTCATCTTAATAAATCCATGCAAGTGCTAATCTGTGATCATCTTGGATCACACTGTATTAAGCACCATTTGCAGAACAAATTAGTCATTTTGGTGCTGAATAAAACAAGTTAGATAATAGTCTAAATATGAATGACTCAAATGGTGCACTGTGTAGCTACTTGCCTGGTAGTACAGTTGCATACACGTATAATAATGAGTAATGAGCAAATCAGCAAATACGCTCTTCTTGAGTATGATAAACCCGCCTTGCCATATGATTGCATTGTTTGACTTTTGTTTGAGGATGTGGAATAGCAATTCTGTGGAACACTATACTTCATTTTCGTTTTAGAACAAACAGAACACTGTAAAAAATTGCCTCATTTTGTTATATCCACATCAATATTTTCATCAACTTTTCACCATAAGTTAAGAAATTCAACTAATTTTCTTAAGTTCCCCTAAATTTCAACTCAAAATTATTCATCAACTTGACCTCTAGTGAGTTAAAAAATGCTTGATGCATCCAATGAACTTAACATAATAATTTATCTAATTTTCTTAACTAATTTTCTTAACGAAATTTAAACTCAAAATTATAACTAGTAAAGTGAGTTTACAAATGCTGAATAATGTCCGGCTGTGTGAAAGTAATGTGCTGGAAAGAAATACCATTACATGCATTGAAAAATCGACTTTGAAAAAAAATTTGATATATCGACCCAATATGGCATATTGCTTTTTATTTTATTATTATTTTTAAAATGTTATATCTTTGGTAAGGTCTTTTGTTTCAAAGTGTTCCTGAATTACAGTTTAGTTGAATCCATGTGGCATTTTAAGCCAGAAACTGTTTCATAGGTTCAAACAGCTGAGTTAAACAAAAGCAACATTTCAAGGCAGCAAGGAAACGTAGCATAATAAGATAAAACAAAGAATGGTATTCATTCTTATCAACATTCACAAGTTCAAACATTAAATAAGGATTAGTCATGTTCACTTGAAATTGGGGGCTGGAGAGTATCCCAGCATGCATTGGGTGAGAGGCAGGAATACACCCTGGACAGGTCGCCAATCCATCGCAGGGCACATACATCATTCACTCACACACTATGGGCAATTTAGAGTCTCCAATTAGCCTAACATCTATGTCTTTAGACTGTGGGAGGAAACCCACTGAGACATGGGGAGAACATGCATAAAATTGCTCCAAGGTACAATGCTCGGCCGGGATTCAAACTCGGTGCCTTCTTGCTGTGAAGCAACAGTGCTAACCACTGCACCACTGTGCCACCCCCCTTAACTTAAATCAGTTTTTTAAACAAAAAATTGATATACATATGTGATACATAATGTGATACTTAATGTGGCAAGTTTTTACAAGTTTTAATATTTAGTCATTTGTTCTTTTAACACACATTGCTAAATTGAAACAACAAATAATCTACAGTCATATATCAACTTTTACAATTTACATCAGTAGATTAACACAATGCATAATTTATAGTCATGTCAAATTTTTCAACTGAAAATTGTGAATGAATAAGCCCACATTGATTTTACTTGAAATTTTAAGGCAGCAAGGAAACTTAAGTTTATAAGTTAAACTAACCTGGATTTTTTTTTACAGCACTGCTCTTTTATGGCTGTTTTCCAGTTTTTACTCGATCAACCTAATACCACGAAGTGTTGGTATTTGCGCTCGGGCGGCGCGAGAGTTTAACTCGTTAGTACACGCCTCGGGTGCGTCCCTCCCTCCCAGCCGCAACTCAAATGACACTAATGCATACGAATCCACTTGGCCACACCTCATCGACTAATAAGTCGTCTGCTCTCTGCACACATTTCGAAGCTGCGTTGCTGCTTGGCAGTGAAGTATGCCGATCGCAGGAGATGGCTTCCGAGGCTAGCGCGCTTGACGAACTGCACAGTGAGTTGACCTGCCCAGTGTGCCTTGAACTGTTCCGCGAGCCCGTGATACTTGAGTGCGGACACCACTTTTGCCGCCAGTGCATAACTCAGTGCTGGGACGCCAAGCCAGAGGAGAGCCCTACGTGTCCGCAGTGTCGGAAGACATGCACCCTGAAACTCCGTCCCAACTCGCTCTTGTGCAACGTCGTTGACAGCGTCAGGCGCGCCTGGGCGATGGACACGCAGCCAAGGGAGCCAACGGTGTCGCGTGAGAGGACGCAGAGGCCGCCGGTCAGCCCGAGCAGCCCGGAGCTCGTCCCGGGGTCCGACCAGTGCGAGGAGCACGAGGAGAAGCTCAAGCTTTTCTGCGAGGACGACCAGGTGGCCATCTGTCTGGTCTGCGGCATGTCCAGGGACCACAAAACGCACAGCGTCATCCCAATTAACGAAGCTTTCGAGAACTACAAGGTAGCCAGACCCGGTCCCATATAGTTGTTTACATCAGACAGATGGGCTTTGTCAAGTGGGCTTTGTCACTTCATACAGAAAGAGCTGTCTCCATTCTATCATTTCCTGCTTTCGATTTCTCCCGTTTGTTTTAAACTCTGACCTACTTGGTCTCACCTACTTTAAAAACGTAAACGGCGCTCAGACGTTACAAGCCACGAAAACTGTTTCAATAACCTGACATCTTTGTTTAAGTGACATTTGACTGTTGCGCGCTGTTCGGTTATATTTTAATGAATACATTCCTGGCGCTTTGCCATTTTCTCAGAGGGCACTTTCTCTGAAGCTAAATTTGATTGGCCACAAATGCATCAGCGTTACCTAAAAACATTAAATGGTGTAGAAACTCACTGCCACAATTTTACAGGGAATAATATCAGCTTGGGCTCTGAACCATTCGGATTATTTCCCATTTACTTTACATAAACTTGTAAGGTGTATTGCAGTCTGCACGATGTAGCTGAATTACGACAATTATTAATATAAAAACAGTATGGACTGCATAGGCCTACTGAATTTCAACCGTTATGAAAATAAGAAACCGTTCGAATCGATGCAATGCGATCAGTATCAATTATATTTTAAGAAACATAATATGGGCATTGTGTTATTTGCCTCTCTCAAGAAAGAAGGGTTTATTTTTAAATTAAATGAATGGGGAGGTTCTGGACACAGTCGGATCTTTGACATGAAGAAGCGCGTGACAGGGAAGTTATTTCTAGTCTTTCGAGTTCACTGTGTTCGCTTTTGGACGTTTGAGGAATTTTGCACATAAGTGTCTCCTGTACATTTGCTGACTGTCAGTTTTAACATTTATGCTGTCGTAGCTATATTGCGCAATACAGTTTAGAAAAGGAACGGAAATCCGCAATCAGAAGGAAATGTATGAACGCGAACATGACAGGAGGAAACAATGCCTATCAATCAACATATCAAAAGCATTGTACATACACATTTCAATAATAAAAGATAATTATATTTCCTTTTAATTGTTTTGTGGATGTCACATCTTACACCTGCACTCTAAAAATGTTTGTAAAAAAAAATATATATTTTTTTTCAAAACATCGTCAAACAAGTCCTTTAGAATAACGGCAATAACTCATTATTTAACAACCATCCCATAAAATTACAGGATTTATGCAGTTAAATAACAGTTTTTATACACATTTATACAGTTTTTCCCTTCGATAAATGGTTTTTCACTGGTATCATTGCTTCTGGCTTTTAGGTGTGCGAGCTCATGCAGGAAATTGTTGCACTGTACTTAAGATTCACCGTTGAAGGAAATGATCCTTATAGGGTATTCAGTCCGAAATGCTAGCAGCAGTACACAAACGTCCTCTGCGTTGGTCTTGTGTGTGACACTGATTGGTCTGTACCAAGGGGCCAAGACTGGGGCTGCATTCGAATAGTCAAAAAAATGTCTCCTTTTTCCTTTCCTTGCAACTTTTCCTTGACCTCGCCAGAAAACGTCACGGGGGTCAAGGAAAAGTTAGGAGGAGAGATTTACAAGGAATCTAGCGTCTACTGTGGAATTCGAACCTCCTTCTCTACCTTGCGTCGTGGTGCGACGTCCAGTCGTATTGACGTGAATGTTCAACATTCAACATCGAACTACAACTTCACGAAAAATTACGACAAAATTTATCCTCTTAATAAATTTGGTGTATTGTCTGATTGTGTCATGGTTTGTTTACTTTCTATTATAAGCCAATACTAACCACCAATACTAGCTATTCATATTTGGATTTCTGGCATTTCTCAGATGTTGGCCTTGTTGTTGGAATTGGGTAAGTTCCGGAAAACTCCGATGCTTATGTAAACATTGGCGGCATTGCATTATGGGGCGCGAATACTACCTTCCTTCTGAAAAGGATAGTCAAGAGCATCCTTTGTGAAAGGAGGGATAAACGGAATCGTGAAGCTCCTTTATATATAAATATAAGAAATTCGAACGATCCTTAGCATGGCTGCCCGGGAAATATCTCCGGTTCATGCGATTTAAATTGTTCGAATTTGACTATTCAAATCAAAGATTTTAGATATATGACAAGATACGCAACTGGCGCTTTTTTGTCCGCACAAGAGGAAGTGATCAGGCATGCGCAGTAGTGTTTTCAGTTAGCTTAGCAACTAAAGTTACATAACGCATGCTTAGAGTGGCGCGCATCTGACTGGCGCTAGCCGGATTTAAAGTAGGTTTTCGTTGGATAGTCAAAATCATAACGGGTTGTAAGTAGTAGTCCTGGGTCCTGACAACCTAGGCATATAATCTATAAAGAAAAGGTAGACTTGATTTTGTATGTCTGATAATGACCCGTTTAGCAAACTAATTGACTGCCAGTCATTCAATGAGCGCCTGTTGTCTGTCTAAGAAGTTCCAAGTGCAGACGTTCCAGACCCGAAGTGGGACCTCTTGCTCCGTTTACCCTCTTTGTTCGAATGCAGCCTGGGCTTTCGTTTTGAAGCTCACTTCCTGGTTGGGCTGGGAGCGGCAATTGTGCCGTTGCTCACTAGCGCCACTGCGATTGGCTCCAGTATAGGTCTTTAAGTCAATGGCATGTAAGTCAATGGCAGCAATGTGGTCAAAATACTCAGTCAATCATTTTTTCCCACAAAAAAATGTAATTGAAATAGGTGCCTTTCCTTCATCTAATGCCTCTGCATGTGCTGATTTTTTAAAATATTGTGTCGTTTGGACAGGGTATTAACATTTGTTCAGGACCAATCAGAGGGACAGGTTGAGTCCTCTTCGGCTCCATGGAGCAGACGCAGTTTGTACAAACTGCGAAAAATGCATCCAGAGACTCAATTCGGTTTTTACGAGGCCGTGAGAAGGCAGTGGGTGACGTCACAGTGACTTTGTCCATATTTTTATACAGTTTATGGTCTGTACACTGTGTCTGTGCTTGTGACTGCGCTCTGTGATCGGTCTGTGTTCAGTGATTGGTCAGTCAGCCTGTTTGAGTCTTTGCTGTAGTCAAATTTTTTTGTGTGACTGTTTGTAGAAGATGTCCTTGGGGCAAAATAGTGGCGAAGTTGTACAAATCAGGAGTTGCATGTTTGACTCACTCTGTTTCTGACTCATTCTGTTTGACTTGCTGTGTTCGACCCTGTCTGCTTGACTCACTCTGTGTCTGACTGTTTATTTGACTCCAGTTTATCCAGTTTGTTCTTTGTTTCGGTCATTGTGTGTGATGCACTCTGTGATTGACTCAAAGTGTCTGACTCGCTCTCTTTTTAACTTGCTATGTGTGACTCGTTCTGTGTTTGACTTGATGTGTTTGACTCTCCCTGTTTTTTTACTTGCTGTGTGTGACTCACACTGTGTTTGACTTGAGGTATCTGATTCGCTCTGTTTTTAACTTGCTATGTGCGACTTACTCTGCATTTGACTTGATGCGTCTGACTCACTCTGTTTTTAACTTGCTGTGTGTGACTCACTGTGTTTGATTTGCAGGAGAAGGTCTCTGCTGCACTGCAGAGGGTGGAACTGCAGATGGAGGAGGCCTCTGCCTCTCAGACTCTGACCAATCAGAAGATGATGGAGATAAAGGTAACACCTGCATGTGTTTGTGTATGTGTGTGAGAGAGGGAGAGAGAGCATGACACCTGCTTTGGGTTTGTGGCATACCATCAACAAACAACGTGGCCACTCAAAAATATGTGCTGGAAGCATTTTCAGTCATTTCATTTGTTATTATCTACAATAGTTTAACGTTCCATGTTAAAGGCAGTGCAGTGAACCCTATTTATTATTGTCTTCCACCTTAGACTGCCATAGTCCCACTGGCGGTCATAATGGGTACAATGTGATAAAAACACAAGCAGAGGCCTTAGCAGTTTGGGTACACAGTCTGATTAAGCACCACCACGGGGAGGAAGAATAAGATAAATCTGCAGGGCTGTGTCAGAATCAGCACCCTTCCATACTATTGAGCATGCTTGTTCAGTAGACTGGACGAGCAAAATTTTCTCTAAATGTGGTATACTTAAAACCCCCAGATGAAATACTTACTTCCGGGGTTTCGCTGAGTATATTCTTATGTTTCAAGAAGTCCGCAAACATTTTGGTCACGACACATAAATATGACGTGAGCTGCAGCTTTGCTGATGTTTTCCTTCAATAACAACATGCACACAGCCCAGACACAGTGTGCGTGTGTGTGTGTGTGTGTGTGTGTGTGTGTGTGTACGTGTGTGTTTGTAAGAGTATTGTAGCAGAGCTGTATGTATTTTTCTCTCAGGACAATGCTGCGGTGCTAGAGGACCAGATCAGCTGGGAATTTGGGCAGCTGAGGGAGTTTCTGCGGTGTGAGGAAGAGGAGGCTAAAGCCCGACTATGCAGGGAGAAGGAGGAGAGACTGCGGCTCCTGGACAATACCCTTACGCACACCACCCAGCAGATCAGCGCCTTGGAGATCACTGCACAGCAACTACAGGAAAAGCTGAGAGAGGATGACAACCCAACACAGCTGAGGGTGAGAGAGGGAGGAACAGGGGGAGAGAGGGAGGGAGGAGGAGGAGAGAGGAAAGAGGGAAACAGGGAGGGAGGAGTACAGAGGGGGAGAAGGAGAGAAAAGTGGGAGAGAAAAAGGGATGTTCATCCCTTCATCATTTATGTATTCCCAGTGTTAGAATCACTGGGGTGTTCTCTTGTCAGGGGGAGGGAAGAGATGAGGGAGACAGAGGGAGAAGTTAAGAAAGAGGGGGAGGGTGATGCAGATGGGGAGAAAGTGAGAGAGCCAGAAGAAATGAGAGAGCGATAGAGGAGGAGGGAGAGGCAAGGCTTCATGCACTTTGTGTTTCTCTATGAGAAATTTAAACACTCTTTTTTTAAATCTGTTCCTAGGGAATCAAGAATTTAATCACCAGGTGAGTATTATTATTTTGTGTATTACGTGTTGTCTTAAGCCAGTGATACTCAATCTGCTGGTTTTCTTTCTTCCCTGCTAATCTTGGGCTTATTTAAACCTGGGACAGCTGGTCAGTGAACTAACTGACTAATTAGTGGCATTGGTCAGTCAATTAATTATCAGGTAGCAAAGAAAACCTGACAAAAACCAGCCATATCAAGACTTTAGAACAGGGGTAGGGAACCCTGGTCCTGGAGAGCCGCAGGGTCTGCTGGTTTTTGTTGTTACTCCCCACTTAATTGATCAATTAAAGCAGTTGATTACACAGTTAACTCACCTCACCTGGTTTCTTTGGCGTAAGTAGTTGCTGTATTTAAGGTGAAAACAAAAACCAGCAGACCCTGCGGCTCTCCAGGACCAGGGTTCCCTACCCCTGCTTTAGAACATAGGTGGGCAACAAGGGCTGTATCTGTTTCTGGTTTTCATGCCAACTCTGGCCTTAATTACTAAATTAGCCCTAACATTTACGCCATCTGACATTTTAGCTACATTTCTTGATAAGCGTATGAGTGACCACCGAAGATGTTCTTATGTCCCTAAGTGAAATGTTTTACAGTGATCTAATCTACGAGTGAGCCAGTATTGTGTATACAGCCAATCCGCTCATTTAGCTAGGTCAGTGGTTCTCAACCCTGGTCCTGGGGACCCCCTGTGTATGCTGGTTTTCGTTCCAACCACAATTGCAATACCAGAATTTTAACAAGCTGTTATTTTTTCTTAATTAGGTGTTTTTATTGTATAGAGAGAACACTTTAAACTCTTTACTCTCTTAAGCCACGTTATGTTAGCAATAGCTATGCATGCTTTGAAGAAAAAAAATCCCATGTTCGTTCTGCTTAATGTTTTATATTGCAAACAATTACAAAGAAGAGGTAAGAACTCAGGTGAATAGGCTCCTAATTAGGTAATTGAACACAAGTTTAAGTTCCTTCATAATTTTTTCCTTGAACTTGTTAACACAATGCAGGTTTGGCTCGTTATCATTTGCTTTGTCTTTGAATTCTTCATTATTTACCAAACGGTTAGTTTTAGTGGCCATGTGTCCACAATTTCACCAATTATGAGCCAATTGATTCACCTCAGTCTTTAATTTGATCAGTTAAAACATTGTTTACCTCCTTTTAATTGTTTACAATACAGCACAATGTGAATATTGGACTTTTATTCTTCATGGCATGCATAGCTATTACTAACATAATGTGGCTTAAGAATGTAAATAATCCCTCTAAACATTAAAAACACCTAATTAAGAAAAATTAACAGCTTGTTAAAATTACTGCAAAAAAAAAAGTATTGCAATTGTATTTTATAAAAAAAAAAAAAAAGTATTGCAATTGTGGTTGGAACGAAAACCAATAGAGCTTACATAGGAACATGTAGAGTTCAGTGCTCTCCCTGCTGATTTGAATTTGGGTGTGTTCATAAGCAAACGGTCTGATGGGAGGTGTAGTACATATCTCATAGGACGGGTGTTGCTCAGTTACGCCCTCTGTGAGGATCAGCCTGTGGAATGCCGGTGTAATCCCTGCTGCGACCTCTCACCACATCCTTTCCCCGCTTCTCAGTGCTGAGACACTGTTCCAGCGCCCCCTGGAGGTCCCCATGGACTTGCAGGCCGGCGCATTCGTGGGGCCCCTGCAATACAGGCTCTGGAGGAAGATGAGCTCCATCCTAAATCCAGGTACTGAATCAAAACTGTGCCCCTACACCTGACAGAGATCAGAACCATGCTCACACACCCGAGAGAGGTGTATCACAGCCACGTCCACACACTCCTGTTGAGTTGTTTGACTCCTACTAGAATTAGAATTTTTTTACAGTATGTAAATACATAAGACATAAGTGTATCAGGTTCACATGAGAGTGAAGGAATTTCAGCTTTATCTCTTTAGACACTAGATAAATTCCTCAGGGTGACAGTTCTAAGAGAAACATTATTTTCATCTGTATTCTCATCAGATATTAATCAAAAGAACAAAAATCTTTCTTCCGATTGTGAGTTTTCGTTGGTGGTTAGTAACATGTTTTGCGGAAATGTCTCAGGAATCTGCAGTCGTGTTTTCAGATTTTACTGACATCTAAAGAGTTAAAGCATTTTTGACCCAGATCTGATCAGGACTTTGGGTTGCTTGTAATAAAAATACATCTATTTGGAAGATGTATTTGCATGTATGTATTTAATGTGATAGGGGTTGCCTGGATTTTTTGTATGGTTTAGCTGCACCTCCATCATTTGTGATTTTAGGTTTATGGATACATTTATTTGGACAGAAATTTGTATTTTCAAAGGAGATACATTCATGTCCATCTCTGCTGCTTGTGGTGTGCTTTTGTCCACGGGAGTGTCCTCTCTGACTCACAGCTCCTGCCCCTCTGACCCTTGACCCTGACACTGCATACCCCTGCCTCACCGTATCGCCCTGTCGCACCAGTGTAAGAGTGGGCGAGATCCAGCCAAACCTTCCCAACAACCCTGAGCGCTTCACCCTCTACAACATTGTGCTGGGGTCCCAGGGCTTCTCCTCCGGCAGGCACTACTGGGAGGTGGAGGTGTGCAATACGACCGCCCCTTTCCACCTGATTATTAATGATTACGCTGCTTATAAAACTTCTGAGCAGTGTCCAAACCAGCACCCAGCACACTAGTCCCTATATTTAACAAAATTTCACATATTTATACAACAATTTGAATTTTGAAATTTAGGTGAATGGTAGATTTGATATTCAGGAATGAGATTCTGGTATCAACTCAATTTCATGTCCGGATAGTGATTTTGTTATGTTTTTTGCCTCTCCTGTGAAATGGTCAGTTGCGAGACATGTATCTGAACCTCGCACTGGCTCAAATATGATTGATTTTGAAATTCTCTATAAGAAGTTCTCTATAAAATCCCGCTTTGACGTGGATATGATTGTGTCTTTACGTAAAGTTTATACTAGACATAAGTTAATTACCTTCTGGTTATGTGGAGGTACTTTTGGAGGCAAGTTTGAGGGCTACGTGCTAATCCTCAAAGTGCACGGTTAAGAACAACATTTATTGATAATCAATTTAGGCATTAAGAGTAGAAGAAATGTTGAAATGCAACTTTATTTAGATGAAAATGGCTGTTATTGGCCACATTCAGAAGATGGGGTAATTGTAAAGCAGAGTTGTATAATCACTGGTGTGTAAGATGCAGATACGCCACTTTACACCAATGTAAGCAGCTTTTTTCAGTCCTACTTATTTTTATAAATGAAGCGCGAGCAATTTAGGATTATGTTTAAGTTTAAATCCAACAAAATGTTTTATAAATGAGGCCCCAGGAGTCATGTGTGTAACTCATAGGAGCTCTATCTTCTAAAGCAGCTGATTATATGTACCACACCCTGGGTGTTTGTATTATGGTCTGCAGAGAGTGAAAATGCATTTTTAATCTGTGTATCTGTTAGGTGGGAGATAAGACGGCCTGGGGGCTTGGGGTGGTCGCCGAGTCGGTAAACAGGAAGGAAGAGATTAGCCTTTGTCCGGACGACGGGTTCTGGACGCTGGTTCTGCGTAATGGGGAGGAGTACGAGGCCTGCACCAGCACCGAGAACCTGCTGAGCCTGCCGCAGAAACCCCACCGTGTAGGTGTGTACCTGGACTACCCACGCGGCCAGGTGTCCTTCTACGATGCCAGAGACATGAGCCACATCTTCACCTTCTCTGACACCTTTCACCAGCCTGTCTACCCCTACTTCAACCCCTGGCCAATTATTAACGGGCACAACACAGAGCCCCTCACTATTGTCGCCCTGAGGCCATGACACCCCCCCCCCCCCCCCCCCCCGAAAGAATACACAGGAGTGAGTATGCTTACAGCTGCATAACACACTGGGATGTTCTCATAACCACACAGCCAGAGGATGCTATCGGGCAGATTAAGCTGGACATCTCAAACTGGAGGGCCGGAGTATCACCTAGTTTTTGGGATGTTTCAACACTTACGTGTCTTAATTAAAATCATTAATTGGAGTTAAACCTGCGGCCTTCCAGGACTGGAGTTAAACCTGCAGACTCTGCGGCCTTCCAGGACTGGAGTTAACCTGCAGACACTGCGGCCCTCCAGGACTGGAGTTAAACCTGCAGGAACTGCGGCCCTCCAGGACTGGAGTTAAACCTGCAGACTCTGCGGCCTTCCAGGACTGGAGTTAACCTGCAGACACTGCGGCCCTCCAGGACTGGAGTTAAACCTGCAGACTCTGCGGCCTTCCAGGACTGGAGTTAACCTGCAGACACTGCGGCCCTCCAGGACTGGAGTTAAACCTGCAGACTCTGCGGCCTTCCAGGACTGGAGTTAACCTGCAGACACTGCGGCCCTCCAGGACTGGAGTTAAACCTGCAGGAACTGCGGCCCTCCAGGTCTGGAGTTAAACCTGCAGACCCTATGGTCCTCAAAGACCTGGTTGTTTGGTTTTCACTTGTGGTTTATCCAAATGTGATGCCAGGCAATTCAATTCAATTTTAACAATGTGACAGTCTCAAAGACACTTTTCAGCTAAACAATGTATGAAAACGACATTGGGGAAAAACAGCAATAAATGCAGTAAGTCAGTAGAAATAAAATATCCTCCTCAGACCCGACAGAAAAAAAGTATGCAGTAAAACATGTACACTACTTTGATAACAAAAACATTACAGTGAAAATATTTTCAAAAATATTACTTGTTTCATTTATATTGAATGTCCCTTGTAGTGTAGGTTTCAGCATAGAATATATGGCTTTTGAGATTAAGACCAGAGACTTACAACAGGGGATAACAATGAATTGCCGGATCTTAGGAGGATATAAAGGCAATAAAACATAATTGAAAGATTTGTAGTCTTAGATCTGGATGAAAAACCGTTTTATTTGAAGAGTGGATTATCAGACATGTTTAATGCTGACATCATCCTGCTTGAGTGGAGAACGACAGTGACAAATACCACCACACCATTTATCACTAAGAAGCTGAGTTTCATTTCAGCATAAAACTGTTCTGTCCTTCAAACCGATCTGGAGATCTTGGGCTCAGTGGTGGAACTTTTGGCGCTATCCAGCCAGGCTAATAGCCAGAAATTGGCTGAAATGTTATGTGCCTTGTTTTCATGAACATTTAGGTTCTCCAAATCGTAAAACTGTCTGACCCAATCTCAAATGTGGCCATATCTGACTGGAGGGCTTTTCATGCTGAACACCACATAATGTTCATTTTTCTGTCGTTCTGCTCCCCCCACCCCCCTTTCTCCACAACACCAAAAACACCCTCTTTCTTCTGCTGGGGTAACAGACATATTAGGTGAGGTTTAAACTGACACAAAACTATTGTAATAGAACGATTTTGACACTTTCTGTGTCACCTTTTGTGTCTTCCAATTGACTAGCCTTTTATCCTTAAATATGTGATGAAACATCTCATTTCAGAGCCTGAGGTAAGTGAAAGTTTGTGAAGTTTAAAACCTGTATGGGAAAGTGCCACCAGAATTACCCACAAAAAAAAAAAAAAAAAGTTCTATATTTTCTTTGTACAGCTACCCCACACTCCATCTTTGTATACAGAGTTGGTACAGGGCCTTTGAACATATAGCATTATGCATGCTTACTGTTTAATCCCGACAAATTAGGAAATAGTGTCTAGATGAAAAATTAAGATTAACTGATTTTTAAGAGACGTCAATCACATAATCTGGTCAAATTGACCCCAAACATAATATGAGGGTTAAGTTTCTATTTGCTACTGAGGAAATCTGACTCGCCTCCCAGGCTAATGACCCTGAAATCTGACTCGCCCGAGATCGAAGCGCTTGTCTTGCCAAATGGCCCAGCTTCATTTCCAGCCGATTGTGCTGTAGCATTATTTTATGCCATTTCCGAAACACTCTGAGTGAATTTAAACATGTTATCTGTGTACTAACCTGAATCATTATACTGTATTTAGTATTTATGATATCTGTGATCCATTGGTATCATAAAGCATCTACAAATAAATCTTCCACTGATATTGTATAATACATATTAGTAATATCATAATGTGCATCATCAGTACCTATATAATAATCATGATTTAATTTATCAGGGTGACAGCCGAGGACAGGAAGTTGTCAAGGAGCACCTGAGATGTTTATGATTTTAGTCATATTCAGGTTCATGAAGACATCTTAGGACAAATAGTGAGGGTGAATGATTGCAGGATCAATAATGAGGGTGAATGATTGCAGGATCAATAGTGAGGGTGAATGATTGCAGGATTAATAGTGAGGGTGAATGATTGCAGGATCAATAGTGAGGGTGAATGATTGCAGGATCAATAATGAGGGTGAATGATTGCAGGATTAATAGTGAGGGTGAATGATTGCAGGATCAATAATGAGGGTGAATGATTGCAGGATCAATAGTGAGGGTGAATGATTGCAGGATCAATAATGAGGGTGAATGATTGCAGGATCAATAATGAGGGTGAATGATTGCAGGATCACCAGTGAGGGTGAATGATTGCAGGATTAATAGTGAGGGTGAATGATTGCAGGATCAATAATGAGGGTGAATGATTGCAGGATCACTAGTGAGGGTGAATGATTGCAGGATCAATAGTGAGGGTGAATGATTGCAGGATCAATAGTGAGGGTGAATGATTGCAGGATCAATAATGAGGGTGAATGATTGCAGGATCAATAGTGAGGGTGAATGATTGCAGGATCAATAGTGAGTGTGAATGATTGCAGGATCAATAGTGAGTGTGAATGATTGCAGGATCAATAGTGAGGGTGAATGATTGCAGGATCAATAATGAGGGTGAATGATTGCAGGATCACCAGTGAGGGTGAATGATTGCAGGATCACTAGTGAGGGTGAATGATTGCAGGATCAATAGTGAGGGTGAATGATTGCAGGATCAATAGTGAGTGTGAATGATTGCAGGATCAATAGTGAGTGTGAATGATTGCAGGATCAATAGTGAGGGTGAATGATTGCAGGATCAATAATGAGGGTGAATGATTGCAGGATCAATAATGAGGGTGAATGATTGCAGGATCACCAGTGAGGGTGAATGATTGCAGGATCAATAATGAGGGTGAATGATTGCAGGATCACCAGTGAGGATGAATGATTGCAGGATCAATAATGAGGGTGAATGATTGCAGGATCAATAGTGAGGGTGAATGATTGCAGGATCAATAATGAGGGTGAATGGTTGCAGGATCACCAGTGAGGGTGAATGATTGCAGGATCAATAATGAGGGTGAATGATTGCAGGATCAATAATGAGGGTGAATGATTGCAGGATCAATAGTGAGGGTGAATGATTGCAGGATTAATAGTGAGGGTGAATGATTCCAGGATCAATAATGAGGGTGAATGATTGCAGGATCAATAGTGAGGGTGAATGATTGCAGGATCAATAGTGAGTGTGAATGATTGCAGGATCAATAGTGAGTGTGAATGATTGCAGGATCAATAGTGAGGGTGAATGATTACAGGATCAATAGTGAGGGTGAATGATTGCAGGATCAATAATGAGGGTGAATGATTGCAGGATCACCAGTGAGGGTGAATGATTGCAGGATCACCAGTGAGTGTGAATGATTGCAGGATCAATAGTGAGTGTGAATGATTGCAGGATCAATAATGAGGGTGAATGATTGCAGGATTAATAGTGAGGGTGAATGATTGCAGGATTAATAGTGAGGGTGAATGATTGCAGGATCAATAGTGAGGGTGAATGATTGCAGGATCACCAGTGAGGGTGAATGATTGCAGGATCAATAATGAGGGTGAATGATTGCAGGATCAATAGTGAGTGTGAATGATTGCAGGATCAATAATGAGGGTGAATGATTGCAGGATCAATAGTGAGTGTGAATGATTGCAGGATCAATAATGAGGGTGAATGATTGCAGGTGCTGTTCAATTGGAATTAGGGTGGGAATTGAACATGCACAGCCCCTGCATTGGGCGCCAAATTATTAGAAAAAAAAGAAGAAGAAAAAAAGATTGCAGGTGCTGTTGTGCCAGGGGCTGAAACCACTGAACTATATGTTTGGTGGCTGGAACTGCAGATAAATGTGTCTGACATCTAGTGAAGAGGGCTGGAACTGCAGATAGATTGTGGTACTGGCTGAGTGGTTTATTTTTATCTCCATCTAGAGTAGTGCGCCGCTTCCTTATTAATAAGTGTTCAAATATAAATATATGATAATATAATATTGCAGTTTCCATCCTACGGGTATTAGATATTCAGAATGTTATGCCTCTTGCCTTGTCATGTCACAATCTTGATGGTGCTGATCGCTGATGTTTTCTGTGTTTCATACAAATTTTGGGACAAATTCAACAAAATTTTCTGCTGATTCCTCATTAAACTTGCTATAATTTCCGCTGGTATCATTAAAAATAGCCTCAATTTTGTTTCTCCCTTGCTGGTTTTTTTTATGGTCCTGTTTCTGAGCTATTTGTAGTGGTTACATTAAAAGTCACTCATTGAGCAGGACATTGCTAACAATAAGTTCAGGTCTGTTATTCTCAACGTGGCCACAAGGTGGAGACCTTGCACTGAGAAAAATCAGTTTAATTTAGGCAACTGAACCGAAACCATAGACCATAAAAATAGAGCGAGACACATGGGCTCTGAACACTGAAGAATGAAGTCTTTCCATCAGCTTCTAACAGTATTACAGTTATAAACGTAGGCCTTTTTAGCCTACGTAGCTATATACAAACATTAGGCCACGTATTTTTATGGGTAGCCTATATTATGCAGCCTATATCTAGGCTACTGTAGCTATGTGACGATTCTGACATAGCCTAAATGTATTCTGTAAATTTCTGAATGTGTTTTCAGGACCGTTGAGAGAGCACCAGAATTCTACCACTCTGTTCCCATGCACTTTGAATTGAGCTCTCACAGAGTTATGGCTGAGTTCATAACACCATTTACGCTTTTATTTCAAATTTATAATTCCAGTAGCTAACAGAACTGCTACATCTCATTTCTGAAGGGTGATATATAGCCATAATATATATATTTTGAAATATATATATGAAAGAGGTAGAATAATGCAGATAGCTGTGTTGGCTTTGCCCTCTCACTCAGTGTGTAATGGGATACAACTTTACAGAGGTATACAAGGTGCAGGTGCAGTAATACAAGACCAGAGGTTCAGGTTCCTCCTCTCTGTGTCTTTTTATTTGCCCTTCAAACCTGTGGGGAAGCCCAAGGGTCAGGTTTATGATATATAATTACTCTTCCTCTATTTATCACAGGTGTCAGCAGCTCTCAGAGTTTTTAAGCAGGTGATATTGTATAAAGTTTGTCCACATTCAGAGATTACTTTATTGATAGTAGTTATTTATAATGGTAAAACTAATTTTCGTAAGTCATTAATAATTCATTATTAGTTAATCTATGTTAATTACACATTTTTCATGAGTTACGTTCAGGAGTAAAAATATGCAAAAGCACATTTTTTAGGCTGGAAATGACCTGTACAGGTGAGCAACTGCCATTAGATTGATGGGGGGTTCATAGTAGAGGAAGAACTCTAACAGATTTTATTATATTAATCCAGTGTGGATCAAATGCACTCCGTCAGAGTTAAATGTACTCTGTCAGAGTAAAATGAAGTCTTTCACAGCTAGGGTTGTAAAGTTATGGGAAAATTCCCCTTTTTGAGGAATTTTGAGGTAATTTTGGGAATTTATACTGTTTATATTTATCGTCATCAGTCCGTTTTTGTGGTTCATATCCTACATAAAAATTTGGCAATTCGGGAAACAGCTTTATTTATTTGCTTGCACATTATTGAATTAGTGAATTAGTGCTCGGTATGTTCAGACATCGGGGACATCGGGATTCTGGAATTACAGTAAATTGTTATGTTTGCGTAGCCTATACTACAACATGTTTACTTTGATCTAATGTTGCTGATTACATGTTAATTAGTGTCTCGACGCGAACCGCAATACAGGCTTGTTTACACTGATGCAACTATAGGTTACTTGCACTTGTAACTTAAAATACATTTTGCAGCTTTAAATGGGCTGACCATGTGGAATATCTGTGATTGGCTTTGGGAATATGTGTGGGTTCGGCTTCAGTCAAAGTTATGATAGGGCAATTTCATCAGTAGTCGACGGCGATTTTGATGACGGTGAACCAGATTCGCTGGCTGTGTCCGAATCAGAGCCCTGTTCCCTGTCCACCACCCCCTGTCCACTCAGACCCCTGTCTACTATGTGCCCTGTCCCCTCACATTGCAAGCAGCGTGCGAAAGAAATCCCGCAAAACTCTTTCCAAACTAGTGAGGAAGTAGTTCGTAATATCTTTTTTTAAATTTTATTGAGAATATCAATCAGTTGACATATGACGGTTGTTACAAAGTGTAGACTATGAATGAAGATAGAATTAACAAAAATCAAAAAGAGTATTTCGTAATATGACCCACTCTTGTACCATAGATATGCATATACGCTCTACGTCTTTTACGTTTTTACTTCCGAGTTACTTACTGAAATTGTCGGGTGAGTGCACAGTTCTGCAGATGAGTGTGCTCCTGAATTCCCTCAACAAAACCCCGGAAATAAGTGGTTCATCTTGGTATTTTAAGTGCCCCCATTTGTGAGAAAAAGTCGCCCAGTCAAAAGCTTTTTGATGAAGTGGACTCAAATATGCGTACTCAAAAGGGTATAGGGCTCTGATTCGGACACAGCCATAGTCCCAATTTTGTGCCCGAAGCCGAAATCCGGAAGTGCACTGATGGGTTGGAAACGGATATTTTCCTGTCCATAGTTGCCAGTTCATATTCGGATGCGGGAAATAATTAAATTGCAGCAGGGAAATCTTTGATTCAGTGCCCACCTGTCTGTATGCCTCTTCTGAACTTTACAGAATTAAGCATTGGATTGTTTATTTGGTTATTTAAATCATTAAAATATATAATTAGGGAGCCTTTCCATAGGCTATCACTGCGGTCAAGCCAGCCTCCACTTCGAAAAAGATGGTCAAACTAGCCGCCGCGATTTTTTTGGTTTGCAATATACTAGACATTCTACGGTAAGAGCGTGTAAGAATTGATTTAAAAATAAAAGAAAGTTCCGGTGAACGTGAAAAGACGTGAAAGTAATTTCACATACATTCAATAAATGAGTCAGTCTGTCAGTAAACAATGAATGAATAAATAAATAACATACATACATAAATAAAACAAAATGAATAATTATTAAATAATAAAATTTTTTTTTTTTTTTAAAACAACTACCGCCTGCAAACGTTCAGTGAAAAATTGAGGCTTTCTCATTTCAATTATGTGAATAATTACTGATTAATAAAAAATAATTAACTTAATAATAAAGAATACATTTTCAAAGGCCAATCTGACTTCAAAATGACCACCTCATAGTGTCACTCAGACCATCTCAGGACATTCAGATGTGAAATTTCAAAATTAAAGGCTTCTAAAATGTCATATAAGAGCTGTGTTTCTAAATTCAGATTGATATTAAAAGAAAACCTACTGTTTTCACTGACCAATTTCACTTCAGAATGATAGAAGAAGACCTCATAGTGTCACTCAGACAACCTCAGGACATTCTGATGTGGAATTTCAAAATTAAAGCCCTCTAAAATGTCATCTAAGAGCTGTGTTTCTTCTAAATTCAGATTGATATAAAAAGGAAACCGCCTGTTTTCACAGAACCATTTCATGTCAGAATGATAGAACACCACCTCAGAGTGTCACTCAGACAATCTCAGGACATTCTGATGTGGAATTTCAAAATTAAAGCGCTCTAAATGTCATATAAGAGCTGTGTTTCTTCTAAATTCAGATTGATATTAAAAGGAAACATCCAGTTTTCACAGAAACATTTCTCTTTAGAATGATAGAAGAACACCTCAGAGTGTCACTCAGATAATCTCAGGACATTCTGATGTGGAATTTCAAAATTAAAGCCCTGTAAAATGTCATATAAATGCTGTGTTTCTTCTATATTCATATTGATATTAAAAGGAAACTTCCTGTTTTCACAAAACCATTTCACTACACAATGATAGAAGAACACCTCAGAGTGTCAGTCAGGCAACCTCAGGACATTCTGATGTGGAATTTCAAAATTAAAGCCCTCTAAAATGTCATATAAGAGCTGTGTTTCTTCTAAATTCAGATTGATATTAAAAGGAAACCTACTGTTTTCACTGACCAATTTCACTTCAGACTGACAGGACACCCCCTCAGGGTGTCAGTCAGACAATCTCAGGACATTCTGATGTGGAATTCCAAAATTAAAGCCCTGTAAAATGTCATATAAATACTGTGTTTCTTCTATATTCAGATTGATATTAAAAGGAAACTTCCTGTTTTCACAAAACCATTTCACTATACAATGATAGAAGAACACCTCAGAGAGTCAGTCAGGCAACCTCAGGACATTCTGATGTGGAATTTCAAAATTAAAGCCCTCTAAAATGTCATATAAGAGCTGTGTTTCTTCTAAATTCAGATTGATATTAAAAGGAAACCTACTGTTTTCACTGACCAATTTCAATTCAGACTGACAGGACACCCCCTCAGGGTGTCAGTCAGACAATCTCAGGACATTCTGATGTGGAATTACAAAATTAAAGCCCTGTAAAATGTCATATAAATGCTGTGTTTCTTCTATATTCAGATTGATATTAAAAGGAAACCCCCTGTTTTCACAAAACCATTTCAGTACAGAATGATAGAAGAAAACCTCAGAGTGTCACTGAGGCAATCTCAGGACATTCTGATGTGGAATTTCAAAATTACAGCCCTCTAAAATGTCATATTAGAACTTTGTTTCTTCTAAATTCAGATTTATATTAAAATGAAACTTCCTGTTTTCACAAATCCATTTCTCTTCAGAATGATAGAAGAACACCTCAGAGTGTCACTCAGACAATCTCAGGACATTCTGATGTGGAATTTCAAAATTAAACCCCTCTAAAATGTCATATTAGGACTGTGTTTCTTCTAAATTCAGATTGATATTAAAAGGAAACCTCCTGTTTTCCCAAAACCATTTCACTTCACAATGATAGAAGAACACCTCAGAGTGTCACTAGACAATCTCAGGACATTCTGATGTGGAATTTCAAAATTAAAGCCCTCTAAAATGTCATCTAAGAGCTGTGTTTCTTCTAAATTCAGATTGATATTAAAAGGAAACCGCCTGTTTTCACAAAACCATTTCACTTCGGAATGATAGAAGAACACCTCAGAGTGTCACTCAGGCAACCTCAGGACATTCTGATGTGGAATTTCAAAATTAAAGCGCTCTAAATGTCATATAAGGGCTGTGTTTCTTCTAAATTCAGATTGATATTAAAAGGAAACCTCCAGTTTTCACGGAACCATTTCTCTTTAGAATGATAGAAGAACACCTCAAAGTGTCACTCAGACAATCGCAGGATATTCTGATGTGGAATTTCAAATTTAAAGCCCTCTAAAATGTCATATTAGGACTGTGTTTCTTCTAAATTCAGATTGATATTAAAAGGAAACCTCCTGTTTTCCCAAAACCATTTCACTTCACAATGATAGAAGAACACCTCAGAGTGTCACTAGACAATCTCAGGACATTCTGATGTGGAATTTCAAAATTAAAGCCCTCTAAAATGTCATCTAAGAGCTGTGTTTCTTCTAAATTCAGATTGATAAAAGGAAACCGCCTGTTTTCACAAAACCATTTCACTTCAGAATGATAGGACACCCCCTCAGGGTGTCAGTCAGACAATGTCAGGACATTCTGATGTGGAATTTCAAAATTAAAGCCCTCTAAAATGTCATATAAGAGCTGTGTTTCTTCTATATTCAGATTGATATTAAACAAGCCTTTAACCATCACTCTGCTACCAGAAATACAGTAGATATGGATGGATAACTTTAAAGGTTGTTTCTCCTGACAATTGTTCCGATTGAACTCTATGGAAAAATAAGTCAGGAGAACAAACCCTTCAAGTTATCCATCCATATCTACTGTATTTATGGCAGCAGAGTGATGGTTTAGTGTAATTGTTCCAGTGTAATTTAAAGCTAAATCTGGTCCCACCCCCCAATTCCCATAGAGATCCATTCAAATGCAGAGGTTATAGTATCACTTCTAAGAGTACCTGGAAATAAGATATCAGAAGTCTTTTGATATCCTTTTATATAGAGTCATGATGGCGTCACCTGTTTACCTGTGGAATACCTGTTTACCACAGAAGTTGTTTGAGTGAATGGCAAGAATGTCCAAGGCCGTTATCAAGGCAAAGGGTGGCTACTTTGAAGAATCTAAAATATATTACTTTTTAAAAATTAGTTTAACACTTTTTTGGTCTTTGCATAATTTAATTTGTGTTATCTCATAGTTTTGATGTCTTTACTATTCCAAAATGTGGAAAACAGTAAAAATAACGGAAATAAACCTTCTATGAGTAGGTGTGTCCAAACTTTTGATTGGTACTGTATTTAAACTTTGAATTCACAATACACAAATGTTTTCCTATTTAGTTATTGTCATGCGGTGAGTGCGAATGCGAGGCAACGGAGAAATGCAGACAAGCCACACAGACTGGGACAGTTGAATAATTTACAGCTAAATAGTGATGTCAAGGATGAAAAGGGTTTAAGCGCACAAGCAGCAATTCCAGCTGTCTTCCCTGGCTTGTTCCAGGACCTCTGTGTCCATGCCCAGGCACTGTTCATGGAACCATCTTTCACATTTGTCACATTGGATCTATGAAATCAGGTGGAAATCTCTTAGATGATTTTCAGGCTACTTTCACAAATTTCAACCTGTCCGTATTTTTCAACAAATGTTACCCACTATGTAACTACAGTATGTGTGTTCATATAATTTGTATGAATAGTCACAATGAAGAAGTTTAGTTTACTGTCAATATGTCGGTGTATCTAAATACTCAGCGTCACAGTTTACAATTTCTACAGCTTTCATCTACAAATTCTGCTTTCACAACACCAGCAGAGCAACTGCAAATGCTACTACCTCAGAGTGTAAAGGGAATGGAACTAATATGATGATGCAGTTTTTATCCCAGTTTAATCCAAGCCCATTTGGCCACCTCTAAACACCATAAAGCAGCTTGCCTTGTCTTGAGATTGTCTGAGTGACAGTGATTGAGTGATTGTCTCTGAGGTCTTCTTCTATCATTCTGAAGTGAACTGGTTTTGTGAAAATAGGAGGTTTCCTTTTAATATCAATCTGAATTTAGAAGAAACACAGCTCTTATATGACATTTTAGAGGGCTTTAATTTTGAGATTCCAGATCAGAATGTCCTGAGGTTGTCTGAGTGACACTAGGAGGTCTTCTTCTATCATTCTGAAGAGAAATGGTTTTGTGAAAACAGGCGGTTTCCTTTTAATATCAATCTGAATATAGAAGAAACTCAGCATTTATATGACACTTTACACGGCTTTAATTTTGAAATTCCACATCAGAATGTCCTGAGGTTGCCTGAGTGACACCCTGAGGGGGTGTCCTATCAGTCTGAATTGAAATTTTTCTGTGAAAACAAGAACTTTCCTTTTAATATCAATCTGAATTTAGAAGAAACACAGCTCTTATATGACATTTTAGAGGGCTTTAAATTTGAAATTCCACATCAGAATGTCCTGAGGTTGCCTGAGTGACACTCTGAGTTGTTCTTCTATCATTGTATAGTGAAATCGTTTTGTGAAAACAGGAAGTTTCCTTTTAATATCAATATGAATATAGAAGAAACACAGCATTTATATGACATTTTACAGGGCTTTAATTTTGAAATTCCACATCAGAATGTCCTGAGATTGTCTGACTGACACCCTGATGGGGTGTCCTATCAGTCTGAATTGAAATTGTTCAGTGAAAACAAGAAGTTTCCTTTTAATATCAATCTGAATTTAGAAGAAACACAGCTCTTATATGACATTTTAGAGGGCTTTAAATTTGAAATTCCACATCAGAATGTCCTGAGATTCTCTGAGTGACACTCTGACGTGTTCTTCTATCATTCTGAAAAGACATGGTTCCGTGAAAACAGGAGGTTTCCTTTTAATATCAATCTGAATTTAGAAGAAACACAGCATTTATATGACATTTTAGAGGGCTTTAATTTTGAAATTCCACATCAGAATGTCCTGAGGTTCTCTGAGTGACACTCTGAGGTGTTCTTCTATCATTATATAGTGAAATGGTTTTGTGAAAACAGGAGGTTTCCTTTTAATATCAATCTGAATTTAGAAGAAACACAGCATTTATATGACATTTTAGAGGGCTTTAATTTTGAAATTCCACATCAGAATGTCCTGAGGTTCTCTGAGTGACACTCTGAGGTGTTCTTCTATCATTTATTTATTTATTTCGGCATGCATATAGTCACACTTCATCACAATTTCTGTAATATGCCCTGAACAAACACAGTACCTGCCGAAAAGGGATACGGGAAAAAACAGACTGCTTATCAAAGTCCCGCCCCAATTCCCAACTCAAATTTGAATGTTCACATTATACATTTGTTTAAAACAGATTATTTCGTATCACAACAGCATAGCTGAATTTTCTTTATAACAAAACAGGCCGAGAAAGAAAAAATAAGATAAAATAAAATAAACAAAATAATAAAGTCCAATAAGTCGAATTTAAATGTATATGTCATACATTAGTCAAAACAATTTGTTTCATTTCAACAGCAAACAGTCCAGAATATGTCCGGTGTCTGATGTCTTGCGTTGCAAGATCCAGGATCATGTTTAAACCGCTTACAATGTTTTTGCACATCGTGACATTGTTTTCATTTCATGATAACCCACTATTGTTTATATTTGGTAGTTTCCTACCATCTTACATTTTATCCTACTCTTGAAGACCTTCAAATTCGTAGACGATTTAATCTCATCATGTAAACTGTTCCAAAGCTTAACCCATGTCATTGTATAGTGAAATGGTTTTGTGAAAACAGGAAGTTTCCTTTTGATATCAATCTGAATATAGAAGAAACAGAGCATTTATATGACATTTTACAGGGCTTTAATTTTGAAATTCCACATCAGAATGTCCTGAGATGGTCTGAGTGACACTATGAGGTGGTCATTTTGAAGTCATATTGGTATTTGAAAATTTATTCTTTATTATTAAGTTAATTATTTTTTATTCATCAGTAATTATTCACACAATTGAAATGAGAGAGCCTCAATTTTTCACTGAAAGTTTGCAGTGAAATTAAATTATTAATTTTGTTTTATTTATGTATGTATGTATGTTATTTATTTATTCATTTATTTATTTATTCATTCATTCATTGTTTACTGACAGACTGACTGATTAATTGAATGTATGTGAAATTACTTCCACGTCTTATCACGTTCACCGGAACTTTACTTTTATTTTGAAATCAATTCTTACACGCTCTTACCGTAGAATGCCTCGTATATTGCGAACCAAAAAAATCGCGGCGGTCAGTTTGACCATCTTTTTCGAAGTGGAGGCTGGCTTGACCGCAGTTCCATTATCGGCCATGTGACTCAATCGGCAGTCCCCGAAATAACGGATACTCAACCTATCTTTAACGTGTTACTTGCTCGTTATAATCGAACAGTGTTGTGAAACAAAACGTTAAACGAAAAATCTCAACATTTTACATGCAAACATGATACTCTCCCTTTAATGCTGCTCGCTTTAATCTGCGCCTAATCTCGCCACTTTTTCATAACTTCACAAGAAAGCAAAGGGACAGCTAGAGTCATTGTAGCCTATGTCCCGTTTTGAAATGTCACTTAATGGCTATCAAAATCATTATTGTATTTATGCTAGTTGTGTTTGTTTTTTTAAACTGTGACCGTCTGTTCTGCCTCCGTAGCCTATTGCTGCGTAATCAATTCCGTCAATCTCGCATTCCATGAGCCCAAACTCGCAACGCAAATAGGCTAATAAAACAAAAATGTAACGTTTCACACCGCAGAAAAAAAAATGTTTTTTATCTAGGCTTGTCGCGGTGATCGGTTTACCCAATTGCATACTGAAAACATATTAAAAGCTGTTGAAATGCAGCCACATCCAGAGACGTTTTTTTTCTCAATTTCTTGAATTAAAAGATGTTCAAATGGAGCCACATTCAGACTTTTTTCATTTTCTTGAATTAAAAGCTTTTCAGGTGTTCTAGAACTTTGTTGTTACTGCTAGCTAGTTAATGTAATGCATCTTGTTGGACTGTTCATTTTACTTTTTTCATTTCGAGCCAATCTCAATAAATCATTAGGTTATAATCCTTAAGTCTTCTTGCATTTTATAAAGTAAAAATAATAATAATAACAATCATAATAGTAATGGTAATCATATTAATAATAATAATACTAGTAATAATAATAATAATAATAAAATTGTATTTCTAATAAAAAAAAATTAGGATCGGTACCCGGCCAATCTTTAAAAAGAAAATTGGTGTCGGAGCATCCTATGCATTATTATATTAGGCAAAATATCCAAGTACATATGGTAACAGGCAGAAAGGGCTATTATTGTGGAAATAGTATCCATTCAAATGCATAATTTAATGGTTTGATGGTTTTATAAAACTGCCTTTTCATTCTGAGTTGATATTGCACCTCAGATTTTTTCCAGTTCTTATCCAAAATGATTGTTCATTGTCCTCCAGTTAGGGTGTGGGAGTTCAAATAGGTTAACAAAAACAACCTTTAACAAAACAAAACAATAGATAAATAAGTATAAAGTAGAGTATAGTTCACTCTGGCATTTGATATAGAAATAGACACGTACAGTAGCATCTCGGCCTGTGGTTTCCTATAATCTCTAGCTACAGCTTGATTGCTAACAGCGCAGTTTAAGGGCCTTTCTTACTAACCTTCCCCCATTTCGAAAGTCACGGGTGCGAGCGACCTGGATCTCCATGGGATGAGTGCCCCATGGAGGTTTGGGTTACAATCCGTGCGTGAGGATTTGGGCCCGTGTCTCCATTTTCGGGCTGAACCTAAATGATTCACGTGCCGCCGTTGACATTGGCGACCTTCATGGAATGGATTAAAGAGGCCGTGTGAGTTTCTCCAAAGCCATATGAGGATACCACAGAGACAGAACGCGATACCAAAGCGGGTAAATAAAGTAATGGAATCTTGATGGCGCCAATGAACAATATCTGTTAATGAACAATTAATGTAATGCCTTCGCCATTAAGACTGCATTTAATCACTGCGCAAAATGCAGTAAATTACAAGCAGAGAGACTCTAGGAAACTCCTGTATTTATCATTCATTTCTTACTGCATTTTGATATCAGGCACCGAAATTGTTATAACATAAAACTAGTTACTTGTTTACATTTTCCTTTTTTTTAAATAACTTACTCTTGTTGACTGTATTTGAGTTAACTCACTCCTACTTAAGTGATATCTGCATAGCCTTCGCAAGAACGAAGTTCACATGTAGTTCACTTTGAAGGAATCATTGTACTGTTCCTTACTGGTTCAATTATCATATATCTGATATATGTGACAGTTTTATTATAGTCTGGAAGAAGCATGTTAAAACATTTTAAATGTTTTAATGTTCTCCAACAGCGAGGAAGTACTAATGCTGGATGAAACCTGCTTATTCTAACCTGAGCTTTTCCGTTCCTCACTACATCAGCAGCTAACACTGGACTAAACCTGGGGGGGTATTTCACTAAACAGGATTACTGAGTTAGCTGGATTACTGAGTTAGCTGGATTACTGAGTTAGCTGGATTACTGAGTTAGCTGGATAACCAAATTGACTAAAACCCAGAACCCACCCAAATCTGGAACATGGACTCAAGTAAAAAACAGCTGTTCCGGGTTTTACTCAGTGCAGTTAACCATTATAACTCGTTGTGAAATACCCCCCACGTGCATAAACACACACACACACACACACACACACACACACACACACACGTGTGTAAAGGAGGACTGAAAGACAAACCTTAAAGTTTGAACATAATAAAAATAATAATAAAAATAATCATTATTAGTATTATTATTATGATAGTAGTAGTAGTAGCATTGGTAGTATTGTAGCAGTAGTTCTATTATCATGGTTGATGCTGCAAATATCATTGTTGTATTGATTAATCATTTGTCATATTGCATTGTTAATAGCTTGCTTGGCACACAACAGTCAAACTAGTTTCTATAAGGATTACAGCTAAAGAGTGTTAGTGAGGTAGAAAGAAATACAGAAGAGGAGGGAGGGATATATGGATGGATGAGGGATGAGACAGAGGTGAATATTAAGTAAGGGAGGGATTGGGTGTCAACTGAAGGAGACATGGAGGTGGTGGTGGTGGGGGGGGGGGGGGGGTATACAGGAACACAATCCTGTGACCAGCTCTTTTAGCCACATGATAAAACACACACCCGGAGAGAGACACTCAGAGATTAAAAAAGTACAGGGCAGAAAAGGTGACAACAATAAACAGAAAGAGAGAGAGAGAGAGCTATAAGAAGACAGAGAGGGAGATTGATAGAGATAGAGAGCTATAAGAAGCAGAGAGGGAGATTGATAGAGAGAGAGAGCTATAAGAAGCAGAGAGGGAGATTGATAGAGATAGAGAGCTATAAGAAGCAGAGAGGGAGATTGATAGAGAGAGACAGAAGAGCGTGATACAGACTTTGGGAGAGTGTTGCTGTATGCTTTGGCAACATTTACAAATGCATTTTCTGCCAATAAAGCATTGTGTATTTGAATTTGATAGGGAGAGATGAGGGATAGTTAAGATGAAGGCACATTATGGAGAAAGAATGGGTTTTTGGCTCGTGCTGAAAGAGTAACCTTTAGCAAGCAACTGTTTAAAGGGAAGAGAAGGGGGAGAGGGAGAGGGAGAGGGAGGGGGGAAGAGGCACAGACACGTGTACAGAAGGTGTGTTTTCTTGTGGTAGAACCTGAAGCTGAAAAGTAAATATAAAACAATATCAGTATGCAAAGAACAAGAGAGATCAAGATACAAATTTTGGGAAAAGACAGACTCAGGGAGAGAGAGAGATAGAGGGAGAGAGAGGGAGAGAATATTTGCTCACAGTGTACCTCTTTTAGGTGCAAGAACTCACACCCCTGACTAAGTGAAAAGAGAGGGAGAGAGAGAGAGACAGGGAGAGAGAGAGAGAGAGAGAGAGGGGGATAGAGAGAGAGAGAGGGTGAGAGCGTGTCAGCAGCAGAGATGTTTATGCTCATTCGTGAGGGCTCTGCTGGTGCAGGGGGTAGTGCATCACCGAATAACCACCAACCAGAGAAGACCGCAAAGCAGGTAAAGACCAGAATGTGGGTGTGTGTGTTTTTTGTGAATGTGTGAGTGTAAGTATGCATGTGTTTGTGTGTGTAGTGTGTATGTATGAGCCTGTGCATGTGTGTATGTGTGTGCTCGTGTGTGTGTGTACATATGTATTTATGTGTGCATGTGTGTTCACCAGGAAGTGTGAGACAGTTGATTTAGGCCAGTCATTAGTAAAAGTCAGTATGTGAGTCTGCAAATCGGCTCGTAAAGTTTGAATGACCACATTCTTTTCAGATGGTAAGATAAACAAACACAGGGCCAAGTTAAATAATTTAGAAAACATTTGGTAGCATTTCTTTGGAATCAAGCTAATTAATTTGTGCTAAGATAGGCAATATTGTTTTATTTTTTATGTTTTATACCAATACTTTTAATACTTTTAAGATTTTGAAAGTTTTAATTAATGACTTAGACAGTGCTTTGTATGCGTGTGTAACTTGGCATTTTTCTACGTTGAAAACATTTTTTGTTGAGATATAGTTATAGCTAAGCTAGCTAGCTATTAGCTATTGACAGCCTGCTAATGTTAACTAGCAAGCTGGGGATGCTGTCTCCTGCTGTAGGACTTTGCTCCCATATTTCACGTTTGCAGTTTATTTAACTGTTCGGGTTACAACTTAAAAGCATTCACAGCATTCTACTATTTCATTGATGGATGGATGTAAAGTGTTTTCAAGGGAAATGTAGGAAAGAAAGGGATGAAAAAGTATAGTTAGTCACGCTAGCTGACCATGGTATGGGAGGATTCAGGGATCTGCGGTTCATCACTCCTGAGCAACCCTCACTGGCTGAAAAGGGTGCTCGTAACACTGCGTGTCAAAGCCGCATATGAAAGGTCTTCCTCCAACGTCGCTCTGTACGAGCGGTCTGCGATGCAAAAAGTAGTAGCTGTTGGACACCACGTGATTCAGAGAACCATGGATCTCCCGAATTGGCAGGGAGATTCACGCATGGAACGGACTGCGGTTACAGACAGTCCATATTGGCGTGAGAATTGGATATATTCAGCCCCAGGATGGGCGGCAAATTTTTATAAAGACAAAAAAATTTTATAAAAAAGGCTTTGGTTAAAAAGGGGGTAATGAGCTGTCATGGGTTTTTGGATGTTTGGGTTTTTTTCTTGAACTGTTTTCTTGCTTTGCAGAGCTGCTAGTTTGTAATAAGATGTTAGATAAAGTTGCCTATTGGACACAGGTCTGAGTTCAGTCAATCTGCCTGGAATCATAGCTCACATCTGAATGGCAGTGTTAGGTTTTTTGCACAAACACAGGCTATACTGAGAAAAGAAACAGTCAGAGTTAAGGACACATGGCTGTATCCAGGCTAATGTGTACAGGTATACTGCTGTACTTAATTTACCCTCATCCTCTCTCACTTTCTCCTTCCCTCCCTCACTCCCTCTTTCTATCTCTCTCTCACACCCTTGCTCCCTCACCCCTGCCCTCTCCATCTCTCTGTCCCTCTCTTTATCACTCCCTCCCTCGCTCTCTTTCTCTCAACCCCCGTATCCCCCTCCATGCCTCTCCCTCTCTTTCGTTCTCCCTCTATCTCCCTCCCTTTATCCCTTTCTCCCTCCCTCCCTTCTGTCTCTCTCGTTCCCTCTCTCACCCTCAGGTACAGGCCGCCATTAAGAGAAAGGTGGAGAAGCAGAGGAAGAGAAGCAGTGAGATGGGCACGGCCCCAGAGGGGGGCGGGGGTGGGGGGAGGGGAAAGCCCCTCCACAGGGTTCGGGGGCCCCAACGCCCCCTCCATCCTGGAGAGAGAGAGTGGGCAGGAGGAAGAGGAGGATGTGGAAGAGGAGCAGAGGAAACAGGAGAAGGAGTGTACCGACCTGCTGCCCATAATCGACTCTGTCTTTGGCCAGGTAAGGGGCGGAGTCCTAGGTCAGGTGAGCATGCAGGTGAGCTGCGAGCATGATTAAGAGCTACTGCCTGGTCAGTCAAATAATCATTCTGCCAATCACTCAATCAATCACTAACTCCATAAATCAATTAACCATTAAATGGATATTTGCTTTCTATGGGGCCATTTACAATCATACAGCCTCATAGTGGCCTATAAAAAAAGGGAGGAAAGTGGTGTGATACAGATCAGAAGAGTATCACATTAAGACACAAATAGATAAAATAGAGGAGAAAACAAGGCCAGATCTGTTAAGGGTGAATGACCAACTCAAGTCTTTCAGGCTGTCATTTTGAAGAATTATGCCTATCACTTAGGCATTGGTATAATAACAAACTGTGCACTTGTAACTGGTTCTGTAATTAACTGTACTCTGTTGGCATTGGTGCTGTAATTAACTGTACTATGTTGTCATTGGCACTTTAATTGAACTGAACTCATGTCATGTGATCCTGGTCAGTAGTGCACCAATTAAAATTAATTTGTTTCATTATGAGTGAAATTCAACATGATTGCTTCTGTGCCATAAACATAAATATTATAGTATATTTAAATAAAACTGACTGAAAAGTGTATATGTGTGAGTGGGTGAGAGAGTGTGAGTGAGTGAGAAAGTGTGTATGACTGTGTGTATGGGTCAGAGACAGTGAGTGAGTGAGTGAGAGAGAG
>CM056376.1:115453262-115465762 GCA_029718625.1 Synaphobranchus kaupii | reverse complement strand
GTTGCTACTATCGTACACCAGCTGGGGTGTGGTTCAACAGCAGGAGATTCTGATGTCATCGCAGGCGTGTGCTCAGGAACTCCGCCGCTGTTTCGCAGGTGAGAGAGCAAGGTTGGTGTGTCTGATGTGGTCAGTTAGGACAGACCGTCAGAAGAACCGCAGCGTTCCGCGTTAATAACGGTAAACACCGTAGATCCTCTTACCGCCCCTTTCAATAATGCAGGCCCTGCTGAAACATTAATGGGAAGAACTGGCTTTAAGATGAGATTGGGAAAGCCCCTCCTTTCCCCGATATTTCTACCTGCCATTTGATGTAACACTGACTATGAATTCCTGCCCATGGACAAGGAGAGCTGTCTGTCCCTCTGACACCACATGTGCAAGTAACAGACCGGATTTGAACATGATACGGGACGGGCACGGAGTGCAAAAACTCTGTATAAACAAGAATCAAAAACCTGCTGCCAAATCTCTAATCAGTAGTCAATGAACCCACACCACTGCCGGTATTCGCCTTTAGTTTACTGTCTTCTTGTTTGATTTCTATCTCACATCAAGAATGAACGGAGGAGCTATTCATCACTGGTGTCGCTGTACATGACTGGTGTAGTGTTACGCCCCAGTGTGTTTGAATAACCGGTTTCCAAAGTCACAATGAAGCTCAACATTGTGACTTTGGACACGTGATAACGGGCGGTAAAACGATAAGACGCGCATGTGTTATATCGGAAATGACCAGGTTACTGTTGACAGGTGATGTGTAGCTCTCTTTGGATAACACTGATATTCCACTTAAATCTCTGTCAGTAGGCCTAAGCACTAGGGACCCAAGATTAAGGTTGGTTTTCCCAATGCTGTAGATATTAACCTATAATGTGCCGAAAATATGCCTAAAGCCATTATCACTCACCCATGGTAAAGCATTTCTTGATGCTTGAACGACACAGCAATACATGTTTGGGTAAAGCTCAAATAATTTAAAAAAAATAATAATAATTTATTTCCCAGACTTTATGCAAAATTAAGTGTAAGAAGGTATAAACTGTGTGTACTGACAGCCATACCTCCTCAGCGAAACCAACAGATCTACAGATGCAACGCTTCTTTGCACGGGTTCCATCTGGTGGTTATGTGTTGTCACTGCACATTTATATATTTTTAGTGCCTCAACCCAGTGATATGTGATAAGTTGCCCTCTGGTACATTGGTGAGAGCACTGCACCCTATTAGACAGTTAATGTGGAAAATAACAGATCTAGAGGAGCGGGAAAGGTCAGTGGTTATTAAGGTTAGGGTTAATATTGCGATGTGCGCTATACAGTCAAGGCTCTCTGATACTGTAGTGATCTCTAAACCCTCCTTTACTCTACAGTGCATACATACATACATCAGTATAAACATACATACATACATATTACATACATAGACCACATGTACACATACATACAGTACCAGTCAAAAGTTTGGACACACCCACTCATAGAAGGTTTTTTCCGTTATTTGTACTGTTTTCCACATTTTGGAATAGTAAAGACATCAAAACTATGAGATAACACAAATTAAATTATGCAAAGACTAAAAAAGTGTTAAACAAAAAGTCATATATTTTAGATTCTTCAAAGTAGCCACCCTTTGCCTTGATAACGGCCTTGCACATTCTTGCCATTCTCTCAAACAACTTCTGAGGTAAACAGGTATTCCACAGGTAAACAGGTGATGCCATCATGACTCTATATAAAAGGATATCAAAAGACTCCTGATATCTTATTTCCAGGTACTCTTAGAAGCGATACTATAACCTCTGCATTTGAATGGATCTCTATGGGAATTGGGAGGTGGGACTAGATTTAGCTTTAAATTACACTGGAACAGTGTGGAACACATGGTTGGCTAAATGGCTCTAAGTCATCAAGGGTCTGACGTATCAAACAAGCCTTAAATCATCACTCTGCTGCCAGAAATACAGTAGATATGGATGGATAACTTGAAGGGTTTCTTCTCCTGACTTATTTTTCCATAGAGTTCAATAGGAAAATTTGTCAGGAGAAACAACCCTTAAAGTGATCCATCCATATCAACTGCATATCTGGCAGCAGAGTGATGGTTTGAGGCTCGTTTGATACCTCAGACCCTTGATGACTTACAGCCATTTAGCCAACCATGGGTTACATACTATTCCCGTGTAATTTACAGCTTAATCTAGTCCTACCCCCCAATTCCCATAGAGATCCATTCAAATGCAGAGGTTATAGTATCGCTTCTAAGAGTACCTGGAAATAAGATAATGGAAATATCCCAGGTTAAACTGAGGTCCTAACTCACTGTGGGCATTAAGAGTGCTAGGTTCCCTCCCTTTTACTGTCGAACTCTGTATAAATACAATATTATATATAATATAATGTATAAATGCATTACTATAGACCGCTGGGCCAGAGAGGTCATGAAAGAGATGCTATTTCAGATTCCTACCAATGCCTCCTAAACCAATCCAATCAGGGTCATGCTAAAGCCCTTGCTTTTGTTTGTAATGATTTCAGGAGCGATAATCGTGACAGCTGCATCCTCCTTCTCTCCCAAACCGCTGTTCTCCCGCTCTGTGGATCATCTCAACGTTCACCCTTTGCCCCTGTATCTCAATCACCGGTATTACCCCACTTTAATCTCAACCCACCCCCCACCCCACCTATTACAGTCCTGTCAGTAAAATATAACTACCAGGCCTCTTATACTCCACATACCATTGTTATAATCCTCTGCATGTTCAGGATCTCATTTCATGAGACACTGATTTTACAATTACTCTCTCTCTTTATCTATATCTCTCTCTCCCTTTCTCCTCATTAATCTTTACATTAATTATCATTATATAAATATGTGTACGTTTGAAGCCTTGCATTTTCATAATCATTCTGTATTTAAAGATTCTATTGAATAAAGGTGTTTTATCCAGGAAAGAAGAACTGTAGTAGTTCAGAAAAAAAGGGTGGGGTGTTGGTTTTGGTCCAGAAGAGAGCCCTGATATTATGGTATCTGGGAGGATTAAGGTGTCATTCTGTGTTTAGAGTCAGACTCCTGCCTTTATCTGCTGTAAAACTAAGCAGTACATTCATACATTGACTTTGGGTGGCAAAAACCCTACCTTGTCCTCACAGGCTGCCTAAAATAAGAGGAAAACATAAAGAATAGTTGCACATTGAAATTAAAAGCTCCAAAAATGCAAATTTAATTGACTTTCAACGTTTCGACCAGCATGGTCTTCGTCAGGCAAAAACATCAGGTATCTGAAAAGAGGAAATTATGGATTATGTGAGTCTTAACGACTTCCCATTCTTTAGGAGCCAACACAGGAAGTGGGCAAAAATAGGTGGATAGGGTATAAAAGGAGGCAGTGATTAGTGGATTGGTGTAAAAGGAGACAGATCCAATTGGAGGATCACTATGTGGCAGGAATAGATGTGATTAATTTAATTACTGTAAATGGAGGAATTGTAAATGTATTGTAAATTATGGATTGGTTGTAAAAGGCAGATGCAAAAGGCTGGTGTGATTGGTGGATTGGGTGTGAAAGGCCGGTGTGATTGGTGGATTGGGTGTGAAAGGCTGGTGTGATTGGTGAATTGTCATCTTTAGTTCCAGAATGGCCCTACGCTCACTTTTCCTCTCAATTTGACCCCTTTTCTCATCCCCTGCTTCCATTTCAGTCTCTCCTCCTCCTCACTCTAGAAATTTTAATGGCATTTGCTTTTCTCTCAATCCCCCTCTTTCCCCACCAACTGCACTCTGTCCTTCTAGGCTGAATCCCTGTCATCTTATCATTTACTCTCTCTCTCTTTCCCTATCTCTCTCTCCTCTTCTTAACTGTCTCGGGTACCATTCCTCCCCCTCCTCTCTCCACGCTTCATCTCTCTCTCTCTTGCCCCTTTAATCTGAAATGCGAAGGATTAAAAAGGCTTCTCGTTTTTCTAATTCTCTCTCTCCATCTCTCTCATACACATACATCATTGGTAGAACTAGGAATGTACAGTCTGTAAAGTAATTGCAACAGTCCATTGCAACAAGCAAAAAGACAGAAAAAGAGGGGGGAAGAGGGGAAAGGGGGGGGCGGAGTGAGGGGAAAGGGGGGGCGGGGTGAGATTAAAGGGGGGTAATACCGGTGACTAAGATACAGGGGTAAAGGGAGAATGCTGAGATGATCTGTGGAGCAGGAGGTTTGGGACCGGTTTGGGAGACTAGAGAAAAGGAGGTTGTAACTGTCACGATTATCGCAGAAATCATTAGAAACGTAGCCGTTACAGGACGTCTATGAGACAGGGTTCTCTCACCATCGGTTCATCTGTTGTGGCGGTATTGGTTGGAATCTGAATTAGGACGCCTCTCTCATATCCTCTGTGCCTGTGCGGTCTCATTGGAGATACAGCAATCATTAACCTCATTAATATCGCTGTAATTAACACCATCACTACTGCCAGCCCTGGTAGCTCTAATGCTGGCTTGAGAGCAGGGCTGGTGGACAAATTACATATTTGTGATAAAGGAGGGGAGAGAGAAGGAGAAGGAAGAGAGGAAGGAGAGAGAAGAGGGAGAAAGAGAGAGAGCGAGGGAGGAGGGGGTGAGAGAGGAAGAGAGAGAGGGAGGGAGGAGGGAGAGAAAGGGAGAGAGACCATAGGAAAGGACAGGGGCCGGGGAGAGGGATGGGAAATTGCACAAAGCCGTCCATGAGAAACAAAATGAAAAAGGTAAGGTAAATTTGAATCAGTGTGTGTGTGTTATATTATTTTGGACTATTTGAACTCATGACATAATATGGAATATTACTTTATATTATTAACTGACAAGCTTGACATGGAGAAGAATTTTATGCCTGTGATATATATTTTTATGTATTTAGCTCACTAACCCATTTATGCATGTTTGTTTCATTAACACAATGTAAACGCATTTTATTTTTCTTTAACATTTGCAATAATCAGTCAGTTTATATCAAGCTAATGTTAGGAAGCTGAGGAAAGGTCTTCATGAATGTGGGATATTGGATATATTATGATTGTACTGAAAGCTATAGAGCAGTGGTCCCCAGCCCTGTTCCTGGAGATCTACCATTCTGTATGTTTTCACGTCAACCCTAATTTGGCACACCTGATTCTACTAATTAGCAGCTAAATGAGATCTCTAGCTGTTGACTGAGGTGTGCTTTGTTGGGGTTAGAGTGAAAACCTACAGGATGGTAGATCTCCAGGAACAGGGTTGGGGACCACTGCTGTAGTGTGAGGGCCACACTGTCTCTTCTGCATTACAATCCCTGTGCAGTCAGTATTGTAGCTGCACAGTCGGTTGGTATTGCAGCTGCACAGTCAGTCAGTATTGCAGCTGCACAATCAGTCAGTATTGTAGCTGCACAGTCGGTTGGTATTGCAGCTGCACAGTCAGTCAGTATTGTAGCTGCACAGTCAGTCAGTATTGCAGCTGCACAGTCAGTCAGTATTGTAGCTGCACAGTCAGTCAGTATTGTAGCTGCACAGTCGGTCGGTATTGCAGCTGCACAATCAGTCAGTATTGTAGCTGCACAGTCAGTCGGTATTGCAGCTGCACAGTCAGTCAGTATTGCAGCTGCACAATCAGTCAGTATTGTAGCTGCACAGTCGGTCGGTATTGCAGCTGCACAGTCAGTCGGTATTGTAGCTGCACAGTCAGTCGGTATTGTAGCTGCACAGTCAGTCAGTATTGTAGCTGCACAGTCAGTCGGTATTGTAGCTGCACAGTCAGTCAGTATTGCGGCTGCACAGTCAGTCAGTATTGTAGCTGCCCAGTCAGTCAGTATTGTAGCTGCAGTCACAAGTCTACCTACTACTCCATCAGAATTGCGCAGGCGGTAAGGAGTGCAGCTGCGCAGTCAGACATTACGTGTGCATTGCATGTGTTTTATGTGTGTACATTACATGTGTTTTTTATGTGTGTGCATTACACATATTGATCTCTGTGTTTATATGCAAGCCAGATAGGCTGCAGCCTGCAGACTCCCTTGCATACAGAATTGTTACTGTTGTGCTGTGATGCTGTTACACTACTCAGGAAATGCACAAAACCTGAGAACAAGAAGTGTGGAGTACAGAGAGGTAGAGTGTGTGTGTGTGTGTATTAGTTTGTGTGCATACATATATGTGGGTGTGTGTGTGCACGCTCCCTTGTGTAGTTCAGATAGTGTTGTATTATCAGAGGATCTGTTTCTTAGTTTTGATTGATTTCCGTCTTATCCTGTGTCTGGCCACCTCCCCCCAGGGGGGAGTGATTCGGGAGGGCAGCAGCGCACCCTTGACTGCAGCGGTCACAAAGGGCTCCCAGGGCGGCAGGGCCTTGGGAGATGCTGACCTGTGTGGAGAGGAGGGGCCCCTGGATGATTCGGGCAGTGACAGGGAGTTCAACGAGCCACTGTGCACACTGGTCCAGAACTGTACCATGTTGCACAACATCGTGGGGCCAGCCTGCATCTTCCTCAGGCAGGGCTTTGCTCAGGCCCAGCTCGTACGTACACTATATACTATATACACTGTATACACACTATACCCCATATACACTATACACTATATACACACTATACACTACACTATAAAAACATTATACACTACAGTATATACACTACACACTATAAACAATATATACCATACATACATTATATACTATAAACACACACTATACCCAAAATACATTTTACACGATAAACAATATACAGTACACTATACAGATTATACACTATACACTACACTATGGGGTCAATTTACTAAAGGTTTGCATGCACAAAATCACATGTAAAACTGTTAAAGGATAGGTTCGCTATTTTGAACCTTGGACCCTATTTGCGGTCTGTCTTCCATGAACCTGACACATTGAGTCCATATTTTCGCTGAGCGGTCCAGTATTGAGCTAGCTACAGATTTCCTGTAGGCTCTCACTGGGCTACAATAGAAGTCAACGGGGCAATTAGAAATGTTATGGAAAAACAACGATAAATGTGCTTTCATGTACAATAAATGAGACGGGAAGCTCAGGGTGTATTGTTACCGGTCTCAGTATGCTCTCCTGTGAAATGTATCTCAATCCGAACATTTTTACGTGCTTGGCATGGCTTGGAAGTAAGCATTTCTCTGTTGCTTGTTTTCGCTGCTCCCGCGGAGTACTATGTGTCGGGGGTGGGGGAGCGGGAAGGTGTGCCGGCCGTTTACGAAACTATCTATGTGAGCAGTCTGCGTTTGTTTACCTGCAGCAACGTAGGCTGCAATTTCCACAAAAAAACTTGGATGATGGATGACTATAATGATTACGAAGACGAAGAATTCGATTTTGACTTTGACGTTACTGGCTACAGATTTGAGCCAGAATACACGGACACGGAACTACAAGAGATGGATGATAGAGCAAGAGAAGAGAGAGAGGCTGAAGTTGCGCAGGTAATGTAAATTATTACAAATGATGATTACAAACACTGCGTTACAAATAGTTCTGCTGTAGGCTACTAGCTAGTAAACTCCAACGGGAGGTCAGGATTTGTGATCAACTGCTTTTCAAGCGGCCTCTCTACAACGTTGTCATAAAATTTCTTCTTACCGTGAAAAACGACGACATCTGACAGATGTTTAGGTAAATCTATCACCACGGCGGCACTTTCGTCACAAGTCAGCAATTATACCGGGAAATGCCCTCTTTGAAAACAAAAAACGAATGAATATAAAAAGGTTAGTCTGTTACTGCATACCCGTTTTTGCTAAAGCTGCATCATAGCTATGATAACACGGAGCTGTCAAAACTATAACAGCACGGAAACCCTTTAAAAAAACAAAATAAAAACCGTAGCTAGGCTACACGTAGCCTATGGCTATGACAAATTACGGACTAAACAAGCCACAATTTAGTTAATAAAACTCAAGTAAGCTAATTTAGATATCCAGTGAGCACAAGTGGCATACAGAACTAGTTTACTTTTTTTTAGCAGCATTTTTTTGTAAATATAAACCGAACTTTAAAAAAAAAATACAATTAGTTTGATTTATTTATTTAAGTATGAGCCGAAGTATGGCTTCCTGGCGTGTCTCCCCGTGGCGCAGTCTGTAGCGTGTCCTAACTAGGATTCTCGTGCTCTTTGCGACATTGTCGGTTCGAATCCGACCTTTCCTCTTGTCTCTGCACTGTGCTGTCCAATAAAGCTCAAAGGCTATTACACCTATTTGAAGAAAGTATAGTCCATTTTAGTACTTATAAACTTTTGTAGCCACAATTTCCTCTATATTCTCAGCTACCTTGAATTGAGAGAAAATGCTGTCAGCTATAAGTTAGAGTGAAGGAAATGTAGAGACCTAGCTACTCACTCCAAAAGTCTCTGGGACCTCAGATGGATATCTGGCTTCTCTGTCGAACATGAGGTTGAATGGGGAGTGCTTGGTGGTGATCTGTACTTTGGTGCGCAAGCCAAACATGGCTGCACTGAGGTCCCAGTTCCAAGGGTTCTCATCCACCAATTTGGTGAGAGTTTTGAAACATATTGACATTGTTATGAAATACTATTTCGATTGTAAAGCATAGCTTATGATTGCGATGTGTGACCCAAATCACACTGTTTAATACAATACCAAAATAGAATACTTAACACAGTGACTATAGTACCATTTAGTGGTGTAAATGGGTCAAGGTCAGTTTAGTGTCAAGTCCACATTACTTTTTCACTGTCCCATTCATTCTTTCAACCAATCCACTGGTCTGTGGATGGTAAGGTGCGCAGAAGCTCCTCTCGATGTCCAGCTTCTGGCAGAGAGCCATATTCAGCTGAATTTAATGGACAACAGTCAGTTAGTACAAAATAAAACTGAGTGAAGGGAGCCTCAGCCATGTTTTTGGGTAATGAGACGGACTGCACAGGGACGTCATGATTGACTACAAGACCAAGTGGGCTGAGGCATATCCGCTGAAGTCTTAAGAAAGCCGAGGATGTAGCACAGTGCATTGTAGAATTCTTTGCACAGTTCATTGTAGAATTCAAATTTGGGGCACCAAAACACATTCTCACCAACCGAGGAGGGGAGTTCAGGAATAAGGTGCTGTCCTATTGTCCTATTACAATGCATTTTCAATAATTTCTCAATATCTTTCCCTGTGCAGTCCGTATCATTACCCAAAAACATGGCTGAGGCTCCCTTCACTCAGTTTTATTTTGTACTAACTGACTGTTGTCCATTAAATTCAGCTGAATATGGCTCTCTGCCAGAAGCTGGACATCGAGAGGAGCTTCTGCGCACCTTACCATCCACAGACCAGTGGATTGGTTGAAAGAATGAATGGGACAGTGAAAAAGTAATGTGGACTTGACACTAAACTGACCTTGACCCATTTACACCACTAAATGGTACTATAGTCACTGTGTTAAGTATTCTATTTTGGTATTGTATTAAGCAGTGTGATTTGGGTCACACATCGCAATCATAAGCTATGCTTTACAATCGAAATAGTATTTCATAACAATGTCAATATGTTTCAAAACTCACCAAATTGGTGGATGAGAATCCTTGGAACTGGGACCTCAGTGCAGCCATGTTTGGCTTGCGCACCAAAGTACAGATCACCACCAAGCACTCCCCATTCAACCTCATGTTCGACAGAGAAGCCAGATATCCATCTGAGGTCCCAGAGACTTTTGGAGTGAGTAGCTAAGTCTCTACATTTCCTTCACTCTAACTTATAGCTGACAGCATTTTCTCTCAATTCAAGGTAGCTGAGAATATAGAGGAAATTGTGGCTACAAAAGTTTATAAGTACTAAAATGGACTATACTTTCTTCAAATAGGTGTAATAGCCTTTGAGCTTTATTGGACAGCACAGTGTAGAGACAAGAGGAAAGGTCGGATTCGAACCGACAATGTCGCAAAGAGCACGGGAATCCTAGTTAGGACACGCTACAGACTGCGCCACGGGGAGACACGCCAGGAAGCCATACTTCGGCTCATACTTAAATAAATAAATCAAACTAATTGTATTTTTTTTTAAAAGTTCGGTTTATACTTACAAAAAAATGCTGCTAAAAAAAAGTAAACTAGTTCTGTATGCCACTTGTGCTCACTGGATATCTAAATTAGCTTACTTGAGTTTTATTAACTAAATTGTGGCTTGTTTAGTCCGTAATTTGTCATAGCCATAGGCTACGTGTAGCCTAGCTACGGTTTTTATTTTGTTTTTTTTAAAGGGTTTCCGTGCTGTTATAGTTTTGACAGCTCCGCGTTATCATAGCTATGATGCAGCTTTAGCAAAAACGGGTATGCAGTAACAGACTAACCTTTTTATATTCATTCGTTTTTTGTTTTCAAAGAGGGCATTTCCCGGTATAATTGCTGACTTGTGACGAAAGTGCCGCCGTGGTGATAGATTTACCTAAACATCTGTCAGATGTCGTCGTTTTTCACGGTAAGAAGAAATTTTATGACAACGTAGCTAGACTGCGGAAGTTTACAGTGCGAGGTAGTGCGGTCGGAGAAATAGTTCTGTTTCAAATGGAACTGTTGTTTCAACGTTCGGTTTGCGTTTGCGATAGCCTACATTTCACAGGAGAGCATACTGAGACCGTAAGAATACACACTGAGCTATAAAAGCACATTTATCGTTGTTTTTCCATAACATTTCTAATTGCCCCGTTGACTTCTATTGTAGCCCAGTGAGAGCCTACAGGAAATCTGTAGCTAGCTCAATACTGGACCGATCAGCGAAAATATGGACTCAATGTGTCAGGTTCATGGAAGACAGACCGCAAATAGGGTCCAAGGTCCAAAATAGCGAACTTATCCTTTAAATCGTCTGAGGAAATCAACTAAGGAAGTGCCAAGAGGACTGCTCATGTTAAAATTGAAAGATACGTGGATTTTTCGTTTTTGCGGGTTAGCCTGAATGATTATAATAATAATAATAATAATGCATGGCATTTATATAGCGCCTTTCTAGATACTCAAAGCGCTTTACAATGATGAGGGGGAAACTCGCCTCTACCACCACCAATGTGTAGCACCCACCTGGGTGATGCAACGGCAGCCATTTTGCGCCAGTATGCTCACCACACATCAGCTGAGGTGGAGAGGGAGAGAATATTTTTTTTAGCCAATTAAACTGGGGGATGATTAGGTGGCAGATTGAATGAGCCTGGGTTGGGAGTTTAGCCAGGACACCGGGGAAACCCCTACTCTTTACGATAAGTGTCATGGGATCTTTAATGACCACAGTGAGTCAGGACCTCGGTTTAACGTCTCATCCAAAAGACGGCATCTCCTACAGCACAGTGTCCCCATCACTGCACTGGGGCATTGGGGTTTATTTGACCAGAGGGAAGACTGCCCCCTACTGGCCCACCAACACCACTTCCAGCAGCAACTTAGTTTTCCCCAGAGGTCTCCCATCCAAGTACTAACAAAGCCCACAACCTGCTTAGCTTCAGCCATTCAGCAGGCACAGATTGCATAGTGGTATGGCTGCTGGCTAAATTATGCAAAATTGGGTCTCCCTATGTTATTTAGCAAAATAGTGGTAGGAGTTCATGCAAATAGATTGCTTTATCAAGTGTAAAGTGATTTACTAAGCTCGAAAACAAGTTTGGGAAAGGTATTTTCATGTGCATTTCAGTACAAATGGAAAGCAGGTATGAAAAGACACACAATCGATAAGATGACGGCTGTCATTGTAGCCAGACACGTACTGGTGTTTTTGGAATATCCATAATTGAACGTTCTGCAATGGGGGCTCATTAACTGGCCCATTCTAGCTAACACTCAAAATACACAAAAAGAAAATTTGTGGATACATACATTATGAACAGTAGGAGGAAATACATTTTTAATCATGAAGCAAATTGAGTTACAGAATACAAGAGTAACTAGTATTTGAATCAAACAAGCAATACAACATCTATTATAACAAACAGTGAATAACAAAGCAAAAAAGACTATCAAAATAAAACCTGCGATGAAATGAAAATGTGATTATATGTGACAGTAACGGCGCGAGTAGGCATAGTGCTAGTAAGCATAGTTACAACCATTTCAGTCCTGACAAGCATCTGTAACTCCCGGCAGAAACTAAGAGATATCCAGTGAAACAGTGAAAAGTGTGAAATGATAACAAGTGTAAATACTTTAATACTTGGGCTGCGGCCATAAAATAACACCCCTTATTTGGGATCTTAGTAAATCGACCCCTATATACACTATACTACACTATACTATGCAATAAATCTGTATACTGTAAACACACAACATACATTATAAACTATAAACATACCCTACAGTAAGCACAATCTATACACTATACAGTATAAACACTTTACACTGTGTACAATATAAACATACACTATATTCAAGGTAAACACTATGTACACTATACACAATATGCACTGTATACACAGGCCCTCACATATTTAAAACAATTTAATGTATCATGGTTCCACGTGATCATATCATGACATCATATGATCATATAATGAT
>CM056376.1:115320762-115448262 GCA_029718625.1 Synaphobranchus kaupii | reverse complement strand
AAACTTTGTAGTTCGTAAGTTATTTACCATCTCTCCCACATGACGTGAACGCAGCATCAGTCTGGTGAATGACTCGTCCTCAATGACAGACAGCGAATCCCTCAATCTCATCTCTCAACTGCCAAGCTAGATGCATATAACCTACAGCCATTGCACAGCTCCTATTTTTCCCACACACCCTCGCACTCCTACTAGCCAGCTAACGTTAGCTAGTTCGTTCGCTGCTGTGGCTTTGTCACAGGTAACGTTACTTACCACTCAACCAAACTTCTCCCCAATCGCTGCCAAGATGTCCTTCATCTTATTTTGTTTGTAGTCTGGGTGGTTTAGATTATACAACACTGGGTTCATCTCCACAACTTGTATTAGTTGCTCCTCCATAACGAACAGACAAACTAGTCATGTCCCGCGCCAACAGAATGTGGTTTTTGATTGGCTGGAAATTGTCTATCGTTTTACGGCGTCATGAAAAATCGCTCTGGGAGTGATCCCAACGATAGGAATATTTATCGTTCTGGCTGGTTTTATAGTTGTCGTTGTAGTGTGGACACATCCATTCACTTTGCTTTGAACGATTTAAATTTTTTTTATAGTTATAGTTATCGTTATAGTTATCGTCGTAGTGTGAACGGCCCTTAAAAAGGATAACTTGTTTTTTTCTGACTTTTTTTTTTTTTACTTACTATTTCCACCATACTGATTGTACCTCACAAGGTTTTGCAGTAAAGATGAATATCAGAGGACACTTCCACATTTGCTTTGCATCCCATACCAGTGTACACTGTATAGGCTACTGTACAATTTCATGATGGATATGATGCTGTTACCACAGTTGGCAATGCATTGAGTGTTTTTAGTAAATTGTAGCCTATTACATTTAGCCTAAATGTATTAAAAACAGTAAAACTACATCCAAGATGTGCAGCTATGACTTAATAAGGTTATAATAATCAGAGCTACCAACCTAATAATAACATAAGAACCACCCTGTATTGCTCTCTTGGCAGCTTCAAACAATAAAATCACCATCAACAGCTCTGACAACATTTTGACAACTCATGCATAATAAAGGGCGTTTTACAAATACGTAGCTGTTCTGAGAAATTTGGAAATCAGGTAACCTGTGTTATACAGATGTTTATCACGTTTATAACAACTGGCAAATTTCACTAATTAAGCAAATTAATAGGCTATACAGTCAATTTTATTGGAGGAAGTCTGCATCTGTCAATACACTACCGTTTGTTTATACGTGGATCTTGACCGCCCGATGTCGGCTGTGCAGACGTATGCTCCAACGAGTTTTTTATTTTATTTTTATTTGAAGACAACTCATTCCAGAATTTGGACACTTTCATACAAGTAAATAAAGTCATGAGCGACTGTTTCTTCTTCCTATTTACAGAACGTACATACATTTTCAATATTAGTATCGTTGCAACATTACACAGTGGCTGATGCAGCATCTATGTTTTTATCTATGGCTGGTACAGGCTCTTGTCCTGCGCCCGTGCACCATGGAGGGGGAAGATCAGAGACCAGAGCCTCCAACCGGCAATCGGAGTGATGCATAAATATATTATATTATCGTCGTCTGAATAGGGTTGCCAGACTGGGGGATTGCCCCTAAATGTAGGGGATTTTAAAAATTCATGGGGGAATTTTTAAAGAACAAATGTACGGGAGTCAATGATAGATGTGGGATTTTAAAATGAGAAATGGGGGGAAATTGTGGAGAAAATTGTATGGGACTCAATTGAAGATGGGGGATTTTCAGAATTTTTTGGGGGGGAAATTCATTCAGGCATCTGGCAACACTGTGTCTGAAACAGTCAGTGCTTTGTCAGCATCTTTTGAGAGGCCAGCATCGTTAGCGCTGTAGGCTACTCTGCGCCTTCTCACAACACAGGTGACAGCGAGATGAGAGCGCTATTTAGACCGTAACATTCACTCCAATATAGGCTAATGTCGACATACAACTGACCTCAAGCAGGCCAGCTTGGACTTGCTCGGAAACAGTCTGCACGATATAACACTCGACAACACTTTGGCTCCTGGGACTCTCGGCCGAGGAAACGTTAACTAACATTAGCTTGCTACTAAGTTTATTCACTGTGCAAACAGACAAGTTAACCGTTATCATTTGGTAATCATGTAGTAATACTAAAAATAATCACATCACTTTAAGTTTGTTTCCCCTGACTCATTTTCCTATTGAACTATGGAAAAATAAGTCAGGAGAAACCACCCTTAAAGTGATCCATCCATATCTACTGCATATTTGGCAGCAGAGTGGTGGTTTGAGGCTAGTTTGATACCCCAGACCGTTAATGACTTTTAATCAAAAAGTTAAATTTATAGCCATTTAATCAACCATGTGTTCCACACTATTCCCGTGTAATTCACGGTTTAATCTAGTCTCACCCCCCAATTCCCATAGAGATCCATTCAAATGCAGAGAGGTTATAGTATCACTTGTAAGAGTACCAGAAAATAAGATATGAAGAGTCTTTTGATGTTGTTGGAAGTCATGGCATGCAAAGGATATGCAACCAAATATAAAATATGATGACTTTATTTATCCAATGTGCTGGAGTACAGAGCCAAAACAAAAATTGTGTCACGGTCCAAATACTTTTGGACTGCACTGTATGTGTCAAAGGTTGGTCTATATATGCCATATATCATCATAAGGGTGACTGAAAGATCCCAATGTGGGAAAGGTATTAGCTTCCGGCAGTCTTCTGGGACCAGCCAGGGACAGGAGGGGGCGGGACTACTTAGTTCTATGCCCTGCCTGTTTTAGGCAGCGATTATATGTTATGCATTACTTCAACAGCATATACAGTACCACTACATTCCACTGCACAAACGCAGAATATCCCACTGCATACCACTGCACAAACACAGCATATACCAGCTGCACAAACACAGAATATACCACTGCACAAACACAATGTATAAAAGCGCTATATAAATGCAGTCCATTTACCATTTTACACAGCACAGTGCTACTTTGCTCTGACCACAAACCACTACCTCACCAACCACAACAGAATGTCACACACAATATTGTACACCCACAACTAGATGTACTGCTGTGACATCAAAATTTATTTATTACACATACCATTCATTCAGGATATATCAAGTTGTCTCGATAAAATATCTTCTTTTTACTGTTCATATTTTTGTACGGTGTTGGCTGGGAGTCAATGAACATGCACCCTTAACTTTGACTAGACAATTAAAGCAAGAATTTTTTTTTGTCTTCATAAGCACAGTTTGTCGAATTCAGTGATCACTAAAACTGAAGTAAAACTGTAACACTTGAATTTTCTTACGGACAAATGTTGATTGATTCCAGGGCTCTGCCCGTGATTTACTGATTATAACTGGTACTCTGGTCCTGATTATAACTGGTACTCTGGTCCTGATTATAACTGGTACTCTGGTCCTGATTATAACTGGTACTCTGGTCCTGATTGTAACTGGTACTCTGGTCCTGATTATAACTGGTATTCTGGTCCTGATTGTAACTGGTACTCTGGTCCAGATTATAACTGGTACTATGGTCCTGATTATAACTGGTACTCTGGTCCTGATTATAACTGGTACTCTGGTCCTGATTGTAACTGGTACTCTGGTCCTGATTGTAACTGGTACTCTGGTCCTGATTATAACTGGTACTCTGGTCCTGATTATAACTGGTACTCTGGTCCTGATTATAACTGGTACTCTGGTCCTGCAGGTGGCGGAAAAGTGGATTTTGAGGAGTTTGTTGATCTAATGGGCCCCAAGATGCTGGCAGAGACTGCAGACATGATTGGAGTAAAGGAGCTAAGGGATGCCTTCAAGGAGGCAAGTTTTATATATACAGTGCTCTCCACAATTATTGGCACCCCTGGTAAAGATGAGTAAAAAGGGTTATAAAATTTGTACCTTTTGGTGAATTAGCTTAATCTCACACTGAAAAAAATGAGAAAAATCCAACCTTTAATTGAAGTAAATTTATTCTGAGAAAAAAAAAATCCCTCATCAAGAAATAATAATTTTTAACAAAACCATGTGTGCCCCATATATATATATATATATATATATATATATATATTTTTGGTGCCCTATTGTCAGGGAGGTCTGTTTAATATACAAACCTCAATTGCAAAAAAAGTTGGGACAGTGTATTAAATGTAAATAAATACAGAAAGCAATGATTTTTTTAACTATGAATGTTTTATGAAAAATGTTTTAAAAATGAATGTTTTAACTAACTAATCAACTTTATTGTTTTTAGTAAATATACGCAGGGGTGTCACGATAGGGGGGCGAGTTAGGTCAGAGAGACCAGGGGCGGAGGAGGGGGTGTCACGATAGGGGGGCGAGTTAGGTCAGAGAGACCAGGGGCGGAGGAGGGGGTGTCACGATAGAGGGGTGAGAGTGTGGAAGTGGTCCCCTATATCGCTAACAACAACACCCCCCCCCCCCCAATGGAAAATAAATAAAGCAAAATAGGCGGGTAGCTTGCACTCATAGTTACAACGCCAGCTATATTTTGTCATTTAATCATTGATGATCAAGTCCGCCGTAGGCTATTTATTGTGGTATCCTACCAAGGTGATACACTTTTTTCCCCAGGGTAGCTCACATATCCTCCTTTGTTTAAAGACAAATTAAATGGGTCTATTATTAGCCTATATTCTAGGGTCTATGGATTGAGTGCATTACTGTTTCGTCTTTTTACAAGGCACTAGGCAAGCCCCACCCCCATCTCCTGCAATTCAGGGGCCCTACAAACAAGTATGCGAGGAACGAACTGCATTGAAATGACAATAGCCTGTAGCCAATCATAACTATCTCTTATGGGATAATGCCTATTATCATGTAATACCATTTCAGAATTATATTACTAGTAAAACAGGAAGAGTTAGTATAAAAAAAATTTAAATTAGAAAAAATACAGTGCAATTCTGCCTCTAGGTCAGGACCCTGGAGCGGAAGACCCCTCGGCCCCAAGCCCCCACGCTCCACTACTGAGAGAGAACCATTTTGTGCATTTTTATTTTAAATGTCATACAGGTTTCAGGGAGGTATGTTCTGTACATTTAGGTTAAATGCTGTGCAGGTTTCTCATTTCCTCTCTCTCTGCCTCTTTCTCTCCCTCTCCCCCCTCTCTCTCCCTTTCTCTCTGCCTCTCTCTCACCCCTCTCTTTCCCTCTCAGTTTGACTCTAACGGCGATGGCCAGATCAGCCTACCTGAGCTGAGGGAGGCCATGAGGAAGCTAATGGGGGAACAGCTGAACCCCAGAGAGATTGATGAGATCCTGAGAGATGTTGATCTGAATGGAGATGGACTGGTTGACTTTGAGGGTGAGAGAGAGAGAGGGAGGGAGAGAGAGAGAGAGAGGGAGGGAGAGAGAGAGAGAAAGGGAGGGAGGCATAGAGCTGGAGAGGATATACAGTTTTAATATACATGATCTATGTAATTCATTCACTATTTTTTTACTTCTCTGCTATTGTTTTTTAACTTGTGAATTCTTGTGAGTTTTAAATGAGCCTTGAAATTTTTGGAAAGTGAATGTGCTTTTTCAAATTATTGATTTTTCACCATTTTTAAAAAACTATATTTATCCATGATTTATTCTTTTCCCTTGAATAAGTCCTCCATTAACAATTATCTCTGACCCTGTCCACTCCACAGAGTTTGTCCGTATGATGTCCCGTTGACACCAGCTGAGCCAGAAAAAGGGGAAGGAGGGAGGCGGAAGGGACAGGTTTTGGTGGGCGGTGGACTCCTCTTTGGGGAAAATGGAAAATGTCATCTACTATTATTTTGTGTATACAAGAAAATGCATTTCTTTTTACATTTTTTAGCCATCTATCATTAAATTGTCCACATGTAAAACCAATATGTAAATAATATTTACGATAAGATAATAATTCTATTATTTGTCCAGTTAATACATTATGGGTAGTGGAATGCGATACCTGTCCTGGAAATTAAAGGACATGGTGACGATGCAAACAGGAACAAGCAATAATTTATCGTTAATGCACGTATGCTAACTGACCTTAGCAACTGTAAGCCACAGAATACATCTGCATTTGAAAGATTGGCATGGCCTGCAGTCGTCCTGCGGTGGTCCACTACAGTTGAACCAACATAATAAGCTACTGCAACCAATTACATTAATCAGGGAGCATTCAAAACAGTTACATTTTATATTTATGCAGACTGTGACACTGTGATTGTACGTCTTTCATTGAATTAATGAACATCTTCTTTTTTGACTAAAGACATAATTTGGGTAACATTAAAGGTTACAGTACAGTAAAGAAAAGTGTATATCATATTTACAGTACAAAGACACAAATCCATAATGGTTTCCATGTATGAGAGAGTCACAGTACAGGTAGTGGAAATTATTCACTTCAGTCAAGGTGAAGCGCAGGACTGTGCTTTAGTAACAGTTACGATGGAAACTGTTGATTAAACTCAGGTAAGAAAAGGGCTACAATCTGTTGACCACGGTTACACTGACAGGAAAAGTAGATTTATCTCTGTGACTATCCTTTCGCTGTTATTGCTGCTGGGAGTAAATTATACAAGTTGGTTGCACAGAAATTTGATGTCCAAATGTATGTTTCTGTCTGGCAAATAATTTAAAAGATATAAGATCATATTCATTTAAATATAACCCATCCTCACCAAATTTATTTCAGTAAAAAAAAAATTCACAGTGCAATTTGGAAAGTGTTTATTTCAGTAAAAAAAAAGTTGGAAATTGTTCATTTGTTTTTGACAATCGGTTGCATCACTGGTGTGTTTTATGTCTAACATGCTTTAAATACAATTATTGTTTAATTTTCTAAAATAAATCATGAACATTGCCCATTGTTCCATTCATTAATGTGATGATCCAAGCTATTCAATAAAGATATTAATTCATTAATTAATTTCAAATTATTCGTTTTTTTGTCATTATTAAGAGGGTAAATCTGGGATGCAGGAATTTCAGTAGGAACTGGGTATTATGGCCATTATGGACATATCAGACTGTGGTGGTCAAACATAATAAGCTACTGCATCAAATTACATTCATCAAACGAACTTCTGCTGTTACATGCAGACTGTGACACTGCACTTGTACTCCTTTCAGTGAATTAATTAACATCTTTTTTGCACTAAAGATGGGTAACAGTAATGTTTACAGTACAGTAACCTATTTTGTAAAAAAAAAAAATAATATATATAATATAATATATAAAATATATATAATAATATATATAATATATATTTACAGTATAAAGAAAAGAGCTTTTAGGCTGTGCACATGAGCTGTGGGTTGGAATCAGAGGGATCCTGTGCTAAATATATGGTGGGTTTTTCATGGTATGGGGTCATTTTGCATCAACTGGTCCCGGTGCTCAAAAAAGATAAATATTTAAGCTGAGAGAATCAGGGACCAAAATGTACAAATAACTTCACTTAAAATATTTTTTATATTTTAATACATACATTTTCTCTGGCCACAAGCGCTCCAGCATTGCCCCTCTTAAGCAGACATTGAAAATAATCTAAAGAACACACTTTTAAAGGAATGTCATGCTCTGAACACCAACAAATCCATCTTTTAAAAATGTTTCGCACTATATAAAAATGTTCTTTGCCACAGAAAAAAGAAAACGTGCACCCACAAAAATGTCTCTATATTCCAGGTCTGACCTTGGCTTCGCTGTTGTAAGCGTATGTTCTAGATCTTTCCATGCTGTGAGTGGACCCAGTCCTGTCCTGCATTGTGGGTATTTGTATGTCTCCATTTGTGGTCCCTGGTGTACCCCCCAGCACAGCCATGAGCTGGGCTCCTACTGCAGCTCCAATTGCTGCCCCTGCACCTGTGCCCCCCCACCGCCCCCCTTAATGCCCCTGCAGCTGCACCGATGACTGCCCCCAGCACCATGGCGACAGGGTGGAGATAGGGCTTCACAGCAAACCACTCCTTCGTCTCTCTCCTTCCCTTCACCTCTCTCTCTTTCTTCTCATCCTGCACCGCCCATCCTGAGCCTTCTCTCTTGCTCTGTTCCTGTACCTGTTCCTCCGCTCTCTCCTCTGCTTCCTCCCTCCCGCTTTCACCCACCTCTGTGCAGCTCTCCGTTTGCCCCTGTGTGACTGCGGCCCCGTGCCCCCTGCCCCCACCGTCCCCCCCGCTCCCCACTCCCTGATCCCTCGCTCCCCCCGTACCTCCTCCTGCGCCTCCTCGCCTGGCAGCTCGGGAACTCTGCCGCAGTCGCCCAAGTTGCCGTTGCTAAGGACCTGATCCCCGTTGTCATGCATCCCGGCAGCCAGCTGGAGGTCCTCTCCCCCTGTGGGAATTAACTCCCCAAAAAGGGCTGGCCTGCACCCCGAGTCTGGCTCCCTGCTAATCTGCCCCGACTCCTCCCCCCACAGATATGGCCCCACAGGCACCGCGCAGATGGGGCGGGGTGCCCGGACAGGCAGATTTTCATGGCACCCTGCATCTCGCCCTCCCCCCGTGTTGACCAATCCAGTGCGGTGGAACCAGTCTGAGGAGCTGGGCCAAGTCTCTGTTTCCTGGGGGAAGGCCTTCCCTGCTACACTGCTCGTAGTCTTGGCCTCTCCCACCTGTGCCAGCCTCAGCTCCAGGTTGACTGGTACAGCAGCGCACCCTCCTGGCAGCCTCTCTGCAGCCGGGTCCAGACCCACTGTGAATAATAGGACAGGCAGTTATGCGCTTTCCACACACGGAAGCCAAAGATTTGGCATTCAGCACATTTACATATTAATGAAAATAAAATCATATGTAAAGTTGTATTCTACTGATCAGATATAAACACTTAGAGATACCTTTAGTGGTCTGAGCAGCCCCATCAGAGCCCAGTAAAATATTCAGTAATATTTTACAGTATATGGATTCCTACAGTTATATTGTTGTATTGTGGTTATCAGCCATAGTTATCAGCACACTGATGCCATTATTACTTAATACTTGTAGTCAGACTCACTGTTCCCTCTGCTCCCTGTAGGAAGCACTCCTCCTCTTTCTTTCTCCAGAGTCTCTTTTATCGTCATTCTCAGGACCTCTTCCCCTTTTCTCCACTCCTCCTTCAGTTCCCTCTTCCCTTCTTCTAGACTCATCAGAATTTACTTTTAACTGCTCTTCCCTGTTCTTCTGCTGCTCTTCCCTGTTCTTCTTCTGCTCCTCAAAGATCAGTTTTAACTCATCTTCCCTTTTCTTCTGCTGCTCCTCAAAGATCAGTTTAAAACTCCTCTTCCCTTTTCTTCTGCTGCTCCTCAAAAATCAGTTTTAACTCATCTTCCCTTTTCTTCTGCTGCTCCTCAAAGATCAGTTTAAACTCCTTTTCCCTTTTCTTCTGCTGCTCCTCAAAGATCAGTTTTAACTGCTCTTCCCTGTTCTTCTGCTGCTCCTCAAAGATCAGTTTTAACTGCTCTTCCCTTTTCTTCTGCTGCTCCTCAAAGATCAGTTTTAACTCCTCTTCCCTTTTTCTCCACTCCTCCTCTTGCACCTTGGTTTTCTGCTTGTACCTCCTCCTCACCTCCTCCACCTCCCTCTCCTTCTCCTCCAACTGGTGTCTGAGGGACCCCTCTGCCTCGTTGGTCCTCCTCTGCAGCACCCCCACCCCCTCCCACTCCCACTCTGCTGGGGGGAGCATTTCGGGTTTGTAGTGCCAGCCATCGTTGGCCACCACCATTCTCTCAATCTTCTCCAGCAGCTCGGTCACCTGCCTGGCCCTGGTGGGCGTGGCCTTGCTGGAGAGGGCGTGACACCCTCCTCTGCACACCTCTGCCAGCTGCTGGAGGTCCCGCCCCCTCCTCTCCACCTGCTGCTGGACGGAGGCCTCGCCCAGCCTGTCCCCCTTGGTGAAGAGCAGGATGGTGTGCCTCCACACCCCCTCCCCGAAAAGTGCCAGGTGTTCCTGGGCCGCACGTCGCTGTGGCTCAGTGAACAGGCTCCAGGCCACCGGCACCGCGAGCAGGAAGGCGTGGGGCCCCGAGGGGCAGAGGGAGAGGCTGCGCTGAAGCTCTCGCTGCACAGCCTCCGCGATCTCCCCCACAGAGCCCCCCCACCCTGGGGTGTCCACCACACTCACCTCCCGCCCCTCCACCTCCCCCTTCCCCCGCAGGCTCCGCCCCGTCCCGCCCCCAACCTGGAAGGCATCCCGGCCCAGGATGGTGTTCCCCGCAGAGCTCTTCCCCGCCCTACTCTCCCCCAGCAGGACTATCCTCAGCTGGGACAGGTGGTACGCCTCACACACCCCCGTTTGCTTCTTTCCTGCACCAGAGGGAAAACACCACCCCCTGTTCTTAAGACCTGAAGCTGTTTCAGAGTATCTGTTACACAGAGATAAGCATGTCAAATTATACTCAGCCCAGTTACTTGATCTGAAATCTAAAGCTGTAGATTGAATCTTGTAAAAGCATTATAATGTGGTCTCATACAAGAGTGCCCAGCACTGGTGTATACATACAGCTGTTTTGAAAATGAAGCCAGAATGACTGACAGGAATCGAAACGAGCACCAGCTCTCAATGGCTGCAATAAATATTGAGCTACATACACAGATTGTATCCAAAAGAATGTAAGCTGTGTAAATTGTTCTGGATAAAAGCAGCTTCTAAATGCATAAATGTAACGGTGTCATTGGATGGGATGATACATGGCCAACATTTTTATATACAATGCCCTCCAATTATTCACACCTTTGTAAATTATACTTTTAATCCAGAACAAATTTGCTCCATGAAAACAATTTAATGATATTATTTTTCAAAAACATATGTCACAATTATTTACACCTCTAAAAATGCTTTTCTTAAAATCCTACAAAAATAAATCTGCATTAGCAAGCTACCTTTTAGGTTCATCTCAGTCTTAACCCGTGAATGTTCCGGAAATGTTCCGTCGGCCTCATGTATAAATAAAGAAGGGCTGTGTCCGAATCAGAGCCCTATCTACTGCGCCCTGTCTCCTGCGGCCTGTCTCCTGTGTGCAGTGCACTGGCATAAGTGTGCTGTTTTATGTGCACTGAGCACGCGACGTGCAGTCCGTCAAAAATATCTGCCATACTATTTTCCAACAGTACTGTGGAATGTCGTAAGCAGGTCATAAGACATCCGCGATTTTACAGCTACATTGGGATACTTTCAAAGTGCAGTCACGGGTGAAAATGAAAAGTCGCAAAGCACGCACTTATTTTAAAAAGTTAAAATATGATGATTTCTATTTAAAATACGTTGATTTCGGTTAAAAATATATTTTGGGCTAGTTTTGAGTGGCCATTTGGCTGGAAAGTCTTGCAAGATCTGACAACTCTGCACCCACCCTTGCACTGCCATGTCACGTGTTGTTTTTGTTGTATTTGAAGGAAAACGTCAGCGAAGCTGCACCTCATTTTTTTAAAACGAAGCTTTACGTCATATTTATGCGACCAAAATGTTTGTGTACTTCATGAAAAGTGTGCTCCCGAATGTACTTAAATGTTTGCATATTTATTTGACATTTATCTGATAATTCTCATGATTATAATATGCCATTGGCATGCTTTGCATTTTTTGTATTTTAGCTAGGCTATAATTGCATTAGTTCTGGATAAACTTGATCAAACTTGTTTTCACTTTCCTACAAGTTAACGACGTGTCATATGCTTGTATTTACGGTTTTGATAAAGCATTCAAGTTATTGAAGAAAGGTTGTTGACCTTCAAAAGTCATGAAATAGCTACAAAAACATATATATAGATACCACTTTCCACTCTTCGGTCAATGAAGAAGTTTTAAACCACTGGAACGGGTTTACAAAAATACCCAGAATACCCATGCTGTTGTTATTATTCACAAAATATTTCCCTCCGAGTACAACAGTATTATTATAAAATTATTTTCTTTTTTTTTTTGAGCAAATAATTTATACAGCCTTAATCACTAATCTTTATCGAGGGTGTGAATAATCTGAGGGTGTGTTTAGTGCATAAATGAACAACATTGCAGGAAGATAAAGTTCAAGTTGCTGACAGTTCCACTAATCACTCCAGCGTGTAGGCCCAAGCACCTCAAGAGCAGCGTGCCGACTGTGCGTGAAGGAAAATGTGCCACATTGAAGGATAAAGCCAAACTCACTGATTAAGAAGGGTGAGATTCTGCCTGGCTCCTTCTCCACGAGTCTCCTCTTTCGCCCAAACATGGTCGGGTTTATTTCAGAGAACTCTTGAGGGTCTCAGGTCCCCTGTTCTCTTCTGCTTCCACCCTTTCCTCGACCCCCTGCCCCGCCCCACCCCCGGCTTCACTTCCTGCCTTTGTCCGCTGCACAGGAAGTGGAACCCATCAGGCCCACAGCAATGGACTCTGAAAGCTTGCTTTATTAGCTCATATGTTTGTGCTGCTGTTGACCTCTCCAGCACACTTGCACCCACGTTCAGGATCCGCTCCGAGGGTGAAGAAGGCAGCTCTTTAGGGTTGACTCTGCGGTCACACGGACACAGCACATGCAGCCTGAGAGGAGACACATGGACAGAAGATCGGCAGTGTAGTGCAACGGTTAGGGAACTGGGCTTGGTGGATTAAACATGAACATCAAGGTTTGAGTCCCACATAGAACACTGCCATTGTACACTTGAGCAAGGTACCAAACCTCAAATTGCTTCTGTATCCAGCTGCATAAATGGATGTAAGCTGTGTAAGTCGCTCTGGATACAAGCGTCTGCTACATGCCTAAAGTGTAAAGATGCAAATGCTTGGAACTCAAAATGCAGGTATGATACAAACAGGTGAGGCAGTGCTTTTGTACCCTTAAGCAAGGCATGTACCCTGATCCATTTCAGTAAGCATCAAGTTGTATAAATTGTATGCAAAAAATAAACTGAGTAAGTTGTTTTGGAGTATTTGCCTAAATGTATGTAATGTGGACTATTTAACGAGGAAAGCAGGCTATGAGCTAGCCATTTCACCTACTACGTCATGAGTACCAATCACTGTCAAACCCAGATTGCTTGCTGCTACATTACTTCACAAGCTATTCCATGAATTAAAACCACTTCCTGCTGGTAAGTGTGAAATTTACCTTTCACTAATTAGGTACAGGTACAAAGTCCACCCCCTCCTTTCATGCCCTCTTGTGTGAGCAGTGTAAATCAGTGCCCAGGGAGTCAAAGGTCAGTAAACACATGGAATTCACCATTCTCCACCAAACGCATCCAGGCCCCCAAAAACCGTCATACCCCCAGGGCAGGAAATCTATAAAACTACACAGAAGATTAGAGACGCATGTTCTGCTAGATCTCTTGAACACAATGGACAATACACAACATAGCTACTTGTGCCTATGCCTATTGCACCATTAACCTATAGTTAATGGCACTAACGTGGTAACAGTTTATTTGCAGTCTACAGTTTTTACACTTCAAGGATTCACATTTTAAAGGTAAAACACGTCTCTGTGTTGAATTTCAATCAGCTGTATGCATAAGGTCATATTGGCACCCTGCCTGTGTGTTCTATATACATTCTGCACTGTAAGCATAAGCAAACATGCACAAGTCCATCGGCAGCATAGTAGTTTGACAAATAAAGGAATATTGCCAATAACTATATGGAAGGCTCAAAATGTAGACCAGCACTACATTTGAACTTCCATTAAAAGCAGTCTTCATAATGATTAATAAGCTCTGACGGATCAAGGTATTCAGCATTCCTGATGTCAATATTCGGCTCTACCACAAGTGTGAAGCAGTCAGAACGCACCACCTTAAACACATTTGTGTCTGCTGGAATCCCGTCTGTTCCTTGTACAAAACAGCCTTTTACCTTTGGACCACCTACCTGAGCTCCACCAGCCCACAGCTCAACAGACAGAATGAATAGGTCTGCCTCTCACTCCTGTGTCACCCATTAGCTTCCTGTGTCTCCTGTGACCCTGTGCATAAATTCCTGTCCCTCCCATAACCCTGTGCATCACTTCCTGTCCCTCCCATAACCCTGTGCATCACTTCCTATCCCTCCCATAGCCCTGTACAGTCCAAAGGGCCCCCCCTCCCTTTTATACCTTCAGCGTTCTCAGTACAGATCACCAAACAGCCATGATATACATATTTACACGCACGCACACCAAGGGTGAACTGAGGGCATCCACTGATAAGAAAAATAAACACAATTCAAAATGGCAGTAGAGTATTTACACTGCTCTGCAAAGTGCATGCATGGTCTACCTCTCAGGTAGAAATGACACAAAAGCAGGTAATCACATTCTCCAAGCTGTACTGTATAGACTACACTGTAACTCACGTTGCTAAATGCCAGTAAAGATTATGATCAGGGTAATGGCAAATAAGATTTTTTTTGCTGATTCATGCAGGGGTTTTAACAAAATTTTAATTTAAACCAGCACAGCTTTGTAGGAATAAAAATAAGTAAAACCTAAGCCCAACAAAATATTTATGGAAGACTGAATGTTTCAGTGAAATCAAAGGAACGCATTCATCAAATTTCAAAGCCAGCCTGATAATACCACTGCCTTTGTGCAGATATATTCAGGTAAGACTCAGCCTTTGACTGAGCCAACATTTGGACAATTTTAGACCTTACCACCCAATAAAAACAGCACACGTGATCTTTTCTAGGGTTGTTATATAAAATAATTTATTTATTATTTATTTTATTTTTTATTTTTTTTACTTCAACAGGATTTTCTCAATAACAGCTTAAATATAAAACATAAAAAAGAACCTACAACTGAGCTGTGTGGAAATGTACCATCTAAATCAGGGGTGGGGAACCTCATCCAAAAAGGGCTGGTGTGGGTGCAGGTTTTTGTTTTAGCCCAGCACTAAGACACTTGATTCTACTTATCAAGGTCTTGACTGAAGACCACAATTAGTTAATTAGTTGAATCAGGTGTGTTGGTGCGGGGCCAAATCAAAAACCTACACCCACACTGGCCCTTTTCGGATAAGGTTCCCCACCTGATCTAAATAAAGGATCATCAAACGCAAAGTAGAAATCATAAACACAAAGATGGGAGAGGGGCAAAAAGGAGTAGAGGAGAGAGGGGCAGAAAATAGTGGGGCAGAGGGATGAGGAACTGAATTAATGGGAGAAAGAGGCTTCATGACACCATGCACACACTGGTGCGTAATGAGACACCATGCACACACTGACCGAAACCCTCCGTTCCCCAGGCAACACTACATCCAATTGTGCATCACCCTGTGGGGCTATCAGGCAGTCAGCACGGACACGGTTTGGATCGGATACCAGACTGTGGGGCCCCGCCATGCACTAGAACAGTCCCTAAAACAGGATGCCCCTGTTGAGGCACACCCAGCAGCCCCCTTTCAGCCAGACTGAATGTTACCAGACAGTGTGGTGGCAAAGGCAGAGGCCTGGATTCAACCAGCAACACCTGCAACTCTGATTTACATTTACAAACAAAAGAAAGTTTTACCGTTTACCCCCCGTTCAGTTATTCTGGTTTTCCAAACTGTCAATGTGAGGGATAAAAAGGAGAAAGTTTACATTTATTTGTATCAGAAGATAAGTGTAGACTGAATCCACATCAGGGACTGAATACAGATCAGGGACTGAATACAGATCAGGGACTGAATACAGATCAGGGACTGAATTCAGCCTGGTCCAGTGCCACTCTCTAAACGGACGAAGCCGACTGACTTTATTTCTGTGATGGAACCGTTTTTCACAGTCTCTGTTCTGGCTGCAGAACTCTCTTGGCTTTGGGTTCCAGGGGATGGGAGGGGTTTGGCAGAAGACCTGCTGGCCTTGTCGGTGGCGTTTCGGGCGGCGTGGCTGCCCCCGCTGCTGATGTACTGGGCGTAGCTGACGCCGGCGGCTTGGCTAAGGACCTTGTGTTGGTTTTGAGCAGAGTCTTTGCTGCAGCTGCCGTTTGAGTGCCTGGTTTAGGCGGGGTCCGCGTGCTGGCTTTAGCCCTGTCCGTGAGAGGAGTCCTAGCCACAGGCTTTGTCTCTGTGCCGCTTGGTGGTTTCAGCGAAGACCTCAGGTTGGCTGTTCTCTCACCCTTTGCCTCGGGTGTGGTATCCGGCACGGGGGCCTTTCGCAGCGTCTTTGACGGAGCCCGAGACACAGGCATTATGGGCACCTTGGCAACGGTCGTCATGGGGGTCATAACCGTCGCCGAAGCCAAGATGGGGATAGACACCCCCTGCCCAGCCAGCAGGAAAACGACGGGACCCAAGACCTTTGCCCCTCTCTGTGCCCCGGGGTTCCCCGCTGCCCCCACCCGCTGCTGTGCCCCTTGCTCTGCCCCCGCCTTCCGGGGAAGAATCCTGGGGAACCTCTGCAACCCTTCCAGAAGCTTCTCCTCAGTCTCACCATGGAGTGCGTGGCGGTGCGCCTCCAGCAGCAGCAGGCTGTCAAAGCTCACCTGGCAGGGGGCGCACCTGAGTGGCTCCTCCATGGCCAGGTGCACCTTGCGCTTGTGGTTACGCATCTCACGTGCACGGATGAAGCGGCGGGGGCAGAGGTCGCAGGCATACGGCCGCTCGCCTGTGTGGGTGAGCCGGTGCGAGGTCAGGTGATGCAGGCGGCGGAACGTGCGCTCGCAGTTGGGACAGGGGTATGGCCGCTCCCCATTGTGCGCCCGGCGGTGCAGCTTCACCTCGTACTCGGTCTTGAAGCTCTTGCCGCAGTCGGGGCAGCCGTGCGTGCGCTGCAGGCCGTGCCGCAGCTTGTGGGCCTTCAGCTCGTTGGCGGTGCGGAAGGACAGCGGGCACTGGTCGCAGGCGAAGGGTCGCACCTCCGAGTGCGTCAGCAGGTGGCGCTTCAGGTGCTTGGCGCAGCGGAAGCTTTTGGGGCATGTGGGGCAGGTGTGCGGCCGCTCGCGCTGGTGGGTGATGCGGTGGACGCTTAGCGCCCCCGAGTGGCGGAAGCGCTTGTGGCACTGGCCGCACTCGTAAGGCCTCTCGCCCGTGTGTGTACGCTCATGATTGGCCACCTGGGTGGCGTTGGCGTAGGCCTTTCCGCAGTGAGAGCACATGCAGAGTTTGGGGCGGGACTGTGCGGCAGTGGCGGGCCTCTTTCGGCCTTCGTGGGTGCGCAGGTGGCTCTTTAGACCGTCGGAGCGGAAGAAGCGTTTGGGGCACTGAGGGCAGGTGTACGGCTTTACCCCGCTGTGCAGCCGCTGGTGTTTCTTGGCGGACTCCGGGCGGGTGAAGCGCTGACCGCAGACGTCGCAGGAGTACGGCTTCTCGTCGCTGTGGCTGCGCAGGTGTGACGCCAGGCCTTTGCGGTGCTTGAAGCCCCGCCCACAGTGGGGGCAGTCATGGCCGCCGGCCCTGCCAGCCCCCCCCTCACCATGCTTGCGCATGTGCCTGTGTAGGACCCACTCTTTGCTGAAGCTCTTCCAGCACCGGCTGCAGCTGTGGGGGGCCGCACCCGGCTCCAGAGCATGCAGGAGAGGCGTGGCAGCATCCGCGGGGATCGCGCTCACCGAAGGGGGGCTCCCGCCACTTTCCTCGGCCCCCCAGGCCCCAGCATAGGTGTTGGAGACTTCCAGCACCACCTCCTCCTTTTCGTCCTGGAGCCCGCCCTGGGGGCCATCTGAGAGATTCCCCTCATCCATGGCCGTGGTTTCCACTGTGAGCTCGTAATCCACAGCCGGCTCCGCCTCCACAAAACAAGCTGCTTCCGGAACATTCCGAACCAAGGCAGAACCCTTATCTTGCTCCAGTCCCACTGAGAGAGAGAGAGAGAGCGAGAGAGATGCAACAGTAAACATATTTTCCGATTCTCAATTTCATTTTCCCCTTTGCTTTGTTGCAATTAACGTTATGCATCTTTTATTCTCATGCATGTCCAAGTCAAATGTTCAGCAAAAGACAAAGAGATTCTAGCATTAAGGGGTCGATTTACTAAAGGTTTGCGTGTACAAAAGAAATCGTCTGAGATGATCAACTAACGAGGTGGAAAGAGGATTGCGTGCACTAAAATTGAAAAATACTTCAATGTTTCATTTTTGCGGGTTAGCCTGAATGAATTTGAAAAATTGGGCATCCCTACGTTGTTTCGCGAAATAGTTGTATTATTAAGATTAGATAATGATTTGGTCTTATTGGGCATAAATAAAGTTGTCCTCCTATAAGATGAGGGGGGTGCCGAAAGAGACGTGAGTCGAAAGTGGAACACTTTCCTATTGCCGAACACCTGCTTTCCTACAATTGGTCGATTGAGGCAGCTGACCAAAGAACACTGCCCCCAAGCTGTTGCAAAGTATCTCCGTTTTTCGAGCGATTGTTTGCCAGGGGTGGATTCCAATCGCTTATTTTATCCATCCCACAGAACTAGGGTGCATTCCAATCTCTTATTTTTACTCCTTGCATCCTCTCCCCGTGTCCTTTCCTCGCTCCTTAGCTCCGCCAAATGGAGGACACGAGGAAAGGATGCAAGGAGCAGATACGAGGATAGAGGAAACAAGGCAACATGCGTTAGGCAATCTCAATGAAGCGTCAGCGTCATATTATGCTCACTTGCTTAATTATAATGCCTTTTAACCTATTTTTTCATGAGAAAAAGAATTATAGTTAAGCACGTGAGCATAATATGACGATGACGCTTGATTGAGCAAGGACATTCCATTTTCCTAATACATGTTGCCTGGTTTCCTCCATCCTCGTATCTGATCCTTGCATCCTTTCCTTGCGTCCTCCATTGGGCGGAGCTAAGGAGCGATTAAAGGATGCAAGGAGTTAAAATAAGCGATTGGAATGAACCCCAGGTTCCGCTTTTTGGAGGAAAGGCTCAGCTCGCGAGGTTATTCCAAACACGCAAAATCTCTAAATATGACTTTCCGGCTGGAGTGTGGAGTAACGTTAATTTGCGTAATGACTAAGGGTTCATTCCAATCGCTTATTTTTACTCCTTGCATCCTTTCCTAGCTCCTTAGCTCCGCCCAACAGAGGACCCGAGGAAAAGATGCAAGAACCAGATACGAGGATGCGGGAAACAAGGCAACATGTATTTGGCAAACGTCCTTGCTCAATCAAGCGTCAGCGTCATTTTATGCTCACGTGCCTGAGCATAACAATAATGCTTTTTAGCTTATTTTCTGTGGTTTCATTGTTCGAGTTGTTTAGGCTACAGTAACCTATATAGGGCGATTCGGAGCCATGACCTAATTTGCGACTCGGTCTTAAAAAAAATGTGATGTCTCCGTTAGGAAATGCATCCTACTGAAAATGTAGGCTACTCTTTCGTTCACGTTTTATTTACTTCAAGCAAAGAGCTATAGCGTTTCTCAGATGTAGTGGGGCGCTTACTTTGAAAGCTAAATGCTTTTAATTATACTCAGGCAAGTGTTCAGTGCAATACGAAGATTAGGGGGGGAAGCTCGGAGCTGCAGCGACTGCGTATTGTGCCAAACTCGGGAGAATCCGGACCCAGTGAACGTCAGGACACGACAGCATGTATGGTTCCTTAAGTTCCTTCACGGATTCGTTCCTCTCGTTCTCGACCAGTCTCGGTCACACACAGACGGGAGGGGCTCGGAGAGCATGCCCCGCTCAATGCTGCCATTGGCTAATGGCTTGTTAAATAGGAGTAGCTGCAACTTCAGCGAATGGGAAGCTCGCAATTGAGAGCGGAACCAAAGGAACGAATCCGGACACGGTAGGGAGTCAGTTCCTTTCGTTCACCAAACGGATTCGTTCAAAAGTAACGAATCGTTCAGGAACGACACACCACTAATCCACCCTTAGTTGACCACCCGCAAAGTGTGAAATGATAACATGTGCAAATAATTTAGCTGCGCCCGCAAAATAACACCCCTTATTTGGAATCTTTGTAAACCAACACCCAAGTTAGGTAGTCGATCATAACTACTAAATGCTAAGCCTGCAACATTCACAACTAAACTGCCATAAGTGCCAACATGGTAGATCCACTGAAACACAGGGTACAGAAAAGTAGAATCCCCACATAATATTCTCTTCTACATTCCTAGTTATCCTAGCTACAATACTCAACGTTTTACTGAATCTTCAATAATCGTTCACTTGTATCTTGGTAGCTAAGTGTATTGTTATCAGTATGTCTAACGGTAGCATAAATCGATTCATCACGTCACCTGCATCACTATGAATTCGTTCGATCTCTTCAAACACCACCGGTGATACGCTAGGCTGGTCCTCGGATGAGCCAAAGCCGACGGCTTTCAGAGTAACTTGCGTCTGTGTTTCCAAAACGTGTAGCTGTTCAGCCAAGTGTTGGATCTCAGTTTCCTTTGCAGCGATTTTGCTGTGAAACTGGACAACAGTGTCCTTTACCCAAGCGATAATCTCAACCATGGCCTGTTTTAGGAGACAGTCCATGCAAGAGGTCAGCTGTGTTTGAAATTCCAATAAAATCTCCGTATCCGTCTGCCTTTCGTCGGTTTCGGGTTCTCCAAATATGACCGGTGTTTTTTCTGCTTTAGACTTCTCTGATTGTCTTTCTGGATTATTACGGTTAGCCGTTACGAGACATTTGTCAGTTTCATTAGAAACAACATTATTCTGAGTTTGAGCAAATTTGTCTTTCACGAGAGCAGTTATCTCAGCTGTGGTTCGTTTCAGAAGAGAGTCCATGCACGAGTCCAGTTGTACTTGAAACGTAAACATGTACGAGTTTTCTTCCATTTCTGTGTATTTGCATTTAGTTGGCTGGTTGAATTAATAAAATAAAGTAAAAATATGTTCCCAGTGCGCCCCTTGCACTTATTGGTGGACGTTTCACTTCTTCTCTGGGTTTTCTATACCAACTGTCAGGTGTATACTGCCACCTACTGTTACGGAGTGTGGAAAAGCGATAGCAGGGATTCAGACCATAGACTGTATAAAAATAGATTCAGACCCACCCACACCAGTCAAAAAGAGGAAAATCTCTTAAATTAGCCAGCGTTGAGCGCATAGACTGTATAAAAATAGGTTGAGCGCAATGCATGCTTTCAAGCAAGAAAAACGAATTTACCCAAATATGTGCTGTTCATTGATCACTTCGCATGACATAGGCTATTAACGCATTTTGCGTCAGCACAAATGTGGATATAGTAAAATGCTGCACAAGTTATTTACCTATTCATCTTGGTTATTGATACATTCAATTGTTTGATTGTTACTACTTGAACTACTACTTGATTAACCTGTATTTATTAGCCTATACATCGTCTTTTCCATTCTGTATTGCGCTTTTAACGTAAAATACCGCGATAAACATTAACGTGATTATCACTGAACAGGACGTTGTATGTGAATTGTGGATAATATGAGCTTGCCGAGGGTGCAATCAGAGATTTTCTTATACATTACCATAACTGGCAAGGAAAATGTCATCTTTCTTGACATTGTTCCCTCAAAACACATAATGACTCCCAGTATCCCAATGTCCCTATATGTAGGCCTATTAGTTATTCATTCATACAAACTCAATTTATCTTGTTAAAGACATTGAATGGCATCAATTCAATAAGTTCTTTGTCAGGGTTCAAAGGGACCACCTGCTGTCATGTAATTTGAATAAATCATGAACAATGACATTATGAGTAGCTGAATCATGTATGCTATGTAATGTTTTAGTGTGAAAAGAAATCTCAACAGACTGGTCAAGTAAAGATATATACAGTGAACGGTGAATATTTTTTTCCCTGTTTTTTGGCTCTGTACCCAGCACTTTGGATGTGAAATGATACAATGAATTTGAGGTTAAAATACAGACTGTAAGCTTTAATTTGGCATTTTCATCCAAATTGTAACTGAAGAAGGCTGCAGTACAGGCCTGGCATAGCATTACCAGTGAAGATACCGAGCATCTGATGATTTCTACAGCTTGCAGACTTCAGGCAGTCCTTGCATGCAAAGAATATGCAACCAAGTATTATTATTTCATAGCAACTTAATTAATGATTAGGATTAATACACTTTTCCTTTATGTCACAAGGAATATCTTCAATGCATTAACTGTACAACTCTAAAGAAGTCCCATGAAAGAGACATTTCTCATTTATATTGGTACAGATATTCTGCAATAAAATATTCTTTAGAACCACCACTCAAAAGTCTATGAAAACATGCATAAAGTTATGATACTTAACATAGCTACATAGATTATCACATTACAATGTATGGCTACGATGTCTTCTGGGTTTAGATTAACTAAAATGACATGTCTACCATGTTTGCTAGTCTAAACAGAGATGACAGGTGTAGTTTAGGCCATTTCATAAATTGACAGACAAGAAACAACAGATGACAGCTTAGCTAAATAATTTAGTTATTCGATAATGAGACGGCACCCAGCGCTTTAATTCCAATGGCAAGTATACATATTTATTCAAGAACTTTAATTGCAGTTTCACTGTGGAACAATTCAGGGTGCTTAGCCGGTGCGACCGCCCCAGGACCCCCTACTTCACAGGGCCCCACGGTGAGAGGGGAAATTAATTTAAATAATAGGCCCTACCCAGGGGTGCGTCCCAATATTCTTCACTCCCCACCTCCCTTCCTCCACTCCCCCACTACCACTCCTCTCCTACCCAGAAATATGCAAAACTGCCTGAACGTTTCGAGTACAAGTATTTGCATGTACAGTATACAATGTACCTGACATTGCAGTTCGTGTCGAGAAATTAATTAATATATAGCCTAACCATTAATACGTAATTAAGATGTAATCAGCGACATTAGATTAAAACACAAAGATCCGTTTCCGGGCCACGGAGTAGAGCAGTGGTAGTGGAGGAGGAAAGGTTGCATTTTTCGACTATTGGGACGCACCCATGCTAGACATGCACAAAATAGCCTGCAAGTCACGCAAACAGACTCTCACGTACTGTCATTCATGTGTAGTATGACTTACTGCAAACCCATCAGCCCCTGCATCCCTAGGCTACAGTAGTGCTGTTCAATGATTTAAAAAAACAATGTGACAAGTCGCAGTGTAGCCTATATGGATAAAATTGTTTATAGTATTTTTTAAATATTCTACCTTGAGCTATTAATAAAGTTCTCTTTCAAGAAAAAATGCACTTGAATCCTATGATTAAATTTGTTACATGCGGGTCAATTCTGACGCAAAACATAGAAGTTGTGAATTTGTTTATTATGTCAAGTCATCAAAACAAACAAAATATCTGGGAAATACACATTCTAAAAAGAGATAATCAAACAAAAAATGTGCGTCCTACATCTATTGTGGAAAACATAATCAAGATTTTTGCTAAATGCTAAATGTGTGCTTTGAGCTGGTTTGTTTAGAAAACACAACGGTTTGGCCAATATGGCAGAATTTTGCATTTTGCTTTATGTAGCCTACTACGTATATGTATAGCTTTTAAAGCGAATGGCTTTGTCAGTCCACTGTCAGGAGGAGTTTTGGGGGACCTCAAACCTGAGCTTTGATTTGGTCCCCAAAACTGATAAATCCGCCACTGCTGGTCTGAGAAGCTTTTGTCCACTTAAATCATGATGAGTCATGTCGGCTATTCATGCATTATTTAAGCATGATGTGTTCCCTTACTGTAAAGTGTTACCGGAACATGTCAGATGAATCAAGGAACAAGGAACAAGGAACAGACAAACTCTTTATTCTTGCAGGCAGATATGTCAACTGAGAAAAACAAGTGGGTGGGTTCGATTAAGCGTCCGGGCATGGACCGGGTTAACCGGATTTGCACTGATTGCGTGCGATTTAAAAGAACCGGCGTAATGTTTTGATGACGATGACCTCACAGCGATTACGGATGGGTCGGCTTGTTGAGCTATGTTTGCGCCAGTTCATGTGTTCACATTTTGCTTATTGTGCTATATTGCAAACAATTTCATTAAAAGAGGTAACAAAACTGAGCAAATGAAAGGCCGAGCTCCTAATTGGTGAGAGTGTGGACACATGGCCACGAAAACATTATTACATTACATTATAGGCATTTAGCAGACGCTCTTATCCAGAGCGACTTACACAACTTCTTATTACATTTATCCATTTATACAGCTAGATATACTGAAGCAATTCAGGTTAAGTACCTTGCTCAAGGGTACAACGGCAGTGCCCTACCTGGGAATCGAACCTGCAACCTTTCGGTTACAAGTCCAGTTCCTTAACCATTATACTACACTGCCGACCACTGGGTTACTTGAAAACTAACCATCTGGTTAATAATGAACAATTCAAAGACTACGCAAATTGATAATGAGCCAAACCTGCATTGTGTTTTAAGGAAACAAAATTATAAAATTTTGTTAACTCTTTTTATGTAGTTGTTTGCAATATAGCACAATAACCAAAATGTGAACATGGGACATTTATTCTACATGGCTTGTATAGCTATTTTCTGACATAATTTGGTTTCAGAGGGTAGATAATCCATGAAAACATGAAAAGTGCAATTAAGAAAAATTAACAACTTGTTAAAATTCTCGGATCGCAATTGTGGTTGGAACGAAAACCAATAGGCTAAAGGCTACGCAGGGGGGCCCCAGGACCGAGTTTGAGAACCACTGGGTTAATGAATTTCAGCCTTCAATGCAATTTCTATAAAAGATTATGTTTTTTTAAATGGACACCTTTAATGTCCAATGATGGGTGGTTTACACTCAGTGCCAATGGCACTGTGCCATATTATGCCAGAAATTTACTTTCATGGTACAAAAGAATGAATATTCCGTATTCAAGGACTTTTAATCAGTCAGCCCAGTTCTCAGGAACACTACTTTAATTGTCCATAATGTTCTGTGGCAAAAAATTCCCTTTGACAAAGGTTTTTTTCTAGGCCTATTGATTAATTGATAGACCTATACAGTTTATATCAGGAAAGCTCTAAATGCTGAGCTATCATAGAAACCTAGAGCTGACGTCTCCTAATGTATTATAATAACAATAACCTATAATATCAGTCACATTAAAATATGTAAAATCGTAGCCTATAATATCGTAGCCTCTTAATTGCCCTCCCCTAAACGAAATTTACATTAATACTTTCGATTTACTTGCATAAATTTCATGACGGTCAATAGTTGTTTCACAGTCAAACGTGCCCAGTTTGGAGCAAAAAGATTCCGATTGCATCTTCACAATTCGCTTAATTCTTTCGTGGAAAAACTTTGTGGGTGAACTGACTCCAGAACAAATTTTTCGGTAAGTGAAGCTAAATAAAACACTGTTCGTATCATTGGCTAATATGAACAAACGAGTAGCTACAGACTAATACTATAGCGCATGGCTATGTGCTGGGCATGGGACGCAAATGAAACACGAGTATACCCCTCGTTTTCATTCACAGTTATCATATTAGGCGACAAATGATTTCTGCGTAAGCTATTAGCTACTGTTGTTCATTTGTGTTTTATGAAAGATTTGCAATACAAACAACTCAGGTAGCCTACATTACATTACAGGCATTTAGCAGACGCTCTTATCCAGAGCGACTTACAAAACTTTAGCCTAAAGCCCTATTGCTGAAAAATGATGAAATTATATGCTACACAAACACAAAAAATATATAATTCTAAATTATATTTTACACAAACACAAGGCTAAAACAATTGAGTCATCTTCTATAGCATTTTATGAGATTAGTAAACATAGTGGGGGGTAGGGGTAGGTCTAATTTCTTCATACATAATATTTCTAAATAATTTTTGAAAAACCTACATAATCATCTCCAATTTAATCACCTACAAAGTATCAAAGAATAATTCCATTTTTCCCTAGAATACTGATCGTTAATGATAGCCTAATAATTTTGTCACATCTCTCTTTTTCGAGCTTTAGTCACCAGATCGCTTTACAAAAAAGTCCGGGGTATATTTAATATTCAGGTTCAATTTATATGTCCAATTCATCTAAATCTCTTAGGCTATTTGGAAGTGAAGACGAGTGTGAAAACATTATTCGCCGAAATTAAAATACATTTCGTTGTACGCTCTTTGAACTTGCAGAATTGACTTACCGTAGCTCCTTACCCATTCTGCGTTTTGGATAAGAGAATCTGCTAAATTAATGTAATGTAATGTGAAATATAAGGCAAACCTTATGTTTTGTTCCACAGCAAGGCTACTTGATAGAACATTTAACATGGATATTTTGATAAGATTGCTTTTCTTGATATAGCAAGGTCAGATTGACAAGGAGAAATAGAATTGATCAAGGTTAATACAGCGAATTGAACACACCTGGATCTAATTTATTCACAAAAATACAACATTATAAAAATTAAGCTGACAAATAGCCTATTGAATCCGGTTAGAATCTCTATACATAAAGCTCATATGTGCTCCATTTATTTAGATTTAAAATGAGGAAAAATATAAATCCATGGTTCCCCTGAAATTCCCAACCCCTAACACTTCAGTGCCCACCTGTCAGTATGCCTCTTCTGAACTTTACCGAATTAAGCATTGTATTGTTTATTTGGTTATTAAAAACATTAAAATATATAATTGGGGATGGAGCCGTTCGATAGGCTATCGGCCATGTGACTCAATCGGCAGTACCTAAAATTACAGATACTCAACCTCTGGGCGCGTCCCAATACTCGAAAAATGCACCCTCCTTTGCTCCACTACCACCTCGAGCGAGGCTGCATTCGAATAGGGTGGATTCCAATCGCTTATTTTATCCGTCCTCTTCTCCTCGGCCCTCGCCTGACCCGCGGAAATCGATAGAGGTTCGCCATATTTAAGGACATTCCAAACCGCTAAATGCTCGTCGGAGGAGCGAGGAGTGGGGATCGACGAGGCTCCCGGAGGGTGCTTCAGTGAGGAAGCACAAGTGTAGCCTTTGCGGAAGCCTTTTCTCGGAACGCGTGTCATGTATAAATTATCCACCACTCTTCACATCTGACATGTCGCAGGCACACCCCTCCAACAATGCAATTTTACCGTTCCTTTCCATTTATTATAAAGCGCTAATCCATAATGACACATTCTTTATAACTAACAAAAGCACCGTTTATTCATGAAAAAATAAGATAAAAAGCATTGTAGTTAAGCACGTGAGCATAATATGACGCTAACGCTTGATTGAGCAAGGTATCATTTGCCTAATGCATGTTGCCTCGTTTCCTCCATCCTCGTATCTGATCCTTGCATCCTTTCCTCGTGTCCTCTGTTGGGTGGATCTATAATGAGCAAGGAAAGGACGCGAGGAAAGGGTGCAAGGAGTGAAAATAAGCGATTGGAATAAACCCATTGACAAGGACAGGCTACACGTATGTATGCGGGAAGAACAACGCTTTCACAGATTCAAACAACACTACGATATTGAGAAAAGTATTTTTTGACCAAGTCCAATTTGTCTCGTTAAAACTGACATTATAGCGATCTCCTAACCTTTTTAACATCATCTGACAGCTAAAATTTGATACTGACACAGCCGACCAAATCTTATCCTTGCAGATTAAGTTCATTGTTGTTTATGTTATATACTTTAGCTGCTACGTTATGGGAAGGATGTGCTTTGTCTTATCTGTTCTGTAGTTACTTCGATGACGTTCCTGTATGCACTTATTTTATGTCGCTTGGATAAAAGCGTCTGCTAAATGACTGTAATGTAATGTAATAATTTCGGACTACCGCAAGAAAGCGCTTTATTTGGTTTATCTTCATTGTTCATTGGTTTTCAATAAAAATGAGAATTTCGATTAATTTCACCAATATTTGTTGTTTGCTTTTTAACTCGTTTATACGAGCGTGTGTACAGTTGCAGTAGCTAGGCCTATTTCCCATGCAACTACATAGACAACTACGCACACACGAGAGGGCGGCAGTGTAGCATAATGGGTAAGGAACTGGGCTTGTAACCGAAAGGTTGCAGGTTCGATTCCCAGGTACTGCCGTTGTACCCTTGAGCAAGGTACTTAACCTGCATTGCTTCAGTATATATCCAGCTGTAGAAATGGATACCATGTAAATCCTGTGTAAGAGCGTCTGCTAAATGCCTGTAATGTAATGTAATGTAACACGAGAGGGATTTCCATCGTATTGAATTAGCTAGGCTACACACCTACAATTCCATGAACTTGATATTATGCAGTTATCGGTGTAAGTAAGTTAAGTAAACACACAGAAATTAACAATTTCCGCTTGAATTTAATTCACTCTATGGGTATAGTGCTAACTGTCCAATTGTCGTAGGGCGGCAGTGTAGTAGGCTATAATGGTTAAGGAACTGGCCTTGTAACCGAAAGGTTGCAGGTTCGATTCCCAGGTAGGACTCTTGTACCCGTTGTACCCTTGAGCAAGGTACCTAACCTGATTTCCTTCAGTATATATCCAGCTGTATAAATGGATAATATGTAAAAACATGATTTAAAAAAAAAAAAAAAAAACGTTGTGTAAGTCTGCTAAATGCCTGTAATGTAATGTATCATTCTAAGAAATGATGCCACAAAGTAGGATACGTTCATAAACATGTAGGCTTCACATTTTATTCAATGCAATAACAGCAAATACAAACCAATTAAGATTAAATAAAACAGATGGCAAAGTGCCTCAGCAAGTGTATGTTGTTAGTGTATAATGGAATTTGCCAATACAGGTGTTAATGCAAAGTTCATGGTAGGCTACACGGTTAGAAACATAATTTAACTTATTATGACAGGCCCAGCTACTATAGGGAAAGATACTATAGGCCTACCTACCATTTTATTAAACAATTTAGCTTAGCTAAGGGAATTGTGTAATAAATAGGCTACCGCAGCTTCACATCGCTGTCCTGGATTTTAAAAGGTGTCAGGTTATCCCTGATATTTAAAAATGCCTTAATTCATTCATCGACACAAGCGAGCGACATCTGGCCACACTGTAATTATAACCTAAAAAAAGTGATTGGGCTGCCTGATTTTAACCTTCACTATCAAGGACAATAATGTAACATCCGTCGTTTCCCTCCAGTCTACCTCCCTTTAGTTTCTTTTGTACTCCCATTCCTTGTGTTTTGTGTCATGTTTTTCGGCTTACCCTGTCTGTCTCTAGTTCTGTGGGTGCGTCCCAATACTCAAAAAATGCACCCTCCCTTCCTCCACTACCACCTCCTCTAATCCGTGCCCCGGAAACAGATCTTTGTGTTTTAATCTAATGTCGCTGATTACATCTTAATTGCGTATTAATGGTTACATATGAATCAATGTCTCAACCAAATAGGTTAACAAAAACAACCTTTAACAAAACAATAGATAAATAAGTACAGAATATAGTTCTTATAAAAAGTTTTGAAAAGAAAAAAAACAAGTGGGGGGGTGAATACTTATAAATTGCAATGACAATTAATTTTAGACTATAAAATATGACATTTCCTATATGTAACACAACTTCCGGTTGAAGCACAGCCCACTTCCGGTTTCTATCCGAATACAGATACAGATAACATTGATGGTTGAACAGATACAGATACAGGCATCGCTGTACACCCCTACTGTGGGAATGTGCCCTCAGGTTACCAAACCCTTTGAGACCACAATAAACTTAATGAGAGATTATATTTTCTGTGACCCCATAGTCTGTTACACTTATTAAACTATAGTCTGACATCTTAAAATATGGCATTAAAATGATTTCCACATGTCAAATAAACTGTTATGGCACTCTTTTACTGTTTCCGCAGGCCCAATGGTTTTGGATCAAATCTGGACCATGCAACTGCTGACTGTGGCCAGTAGCCCTGCACATCCATAATTGGGGGTAGCCCAACCGCCCATGGTTGGGAAGGATTCAGTCTACCAGGATCCGTAATGCTTTCTTGGTGTGGAATTGTATGTATGCATTGTCTTATGATTTTTTCTATTAGAGTTACAAGTACAGTAAATTAATAAAACCTTACATAATATCCTGGACATTTTGGAGGTTTCTTGCGAAATTGAATGTTTGACAGCAAAGATAATTTACAACTGACATAGAAAAGTTCCTCTCCATTCTCTCAAATAACCTGCAGCCGAGAACTGAATGCACTGCCACCATGGAGATGGCAGGGTGATGCCACCTCCGAAACCTTCAACACAAGTAAGTGTTCCCCTGACCTGTAATACCATGGTTCCCAAACTTTTTTTTAAACAAATTTGGTGTCCAACGTGGGGCTGTATATATCCAATTTTCACCTTAATTTACGGGTAAATTAATAAAACCTGACATGATATACTGGATGTTTTTGAGGTTTTTGCAAAACAGGCAAAGACAACTTACAGCTCTAATTGAAACTTCCTGCTCCGTTCTCTCAAATAGAGCAATCAACCCCTGTGAGTATGAAAGCAACTGATGTGAAGAGCAGGTCAGTGACACTGTGCTGGGAAAGACCGGTCAGCATGGAGGAAGTTTCTCATGAGATCCACATCATCTACGGCTGTGAGGGAGAAGAGCCCAGATCACGTATATGTGCATTCAACACCACCACAGCTGTCCTTTCTGATCTGAGACCTGGGATGAAATATAATTTCAACATCACTGCAGTCCTTCCAAACGGCAGCTGCAGCAGGATCAGCTCAGCATGCATACACACAGGTGAGTGACCAAAATGTATACATTTGGGAATGCATATTTAATAGATGAGTCAATATGGTGCAAAGAGATAACCATTTTTCTGGTGATTCCTATTATTTATTACTTATATTGTATTGCTTTTGATTATGACTTTAAATTGATTATTTGTCACTGTACATGTAGTAATGCAGCTTCCATCCCCAGTGACAGGAACCAGCCTGGATGAGGTGGTGAGTGACTTGGGTCTAGAACACTACCGGAATAGTAAGCTGACTCTGAGCAAGGTGCTGGAGATTGATCAAGAGACTTTAACTGATGAAAGCATCCAGTCTGTGAAATCTCTGCCATGGTGTTTCCTGAGGAAGTTGATGATGGTGAACGTGACAGCTAGGAGTGTGAGGTGCACCGCAAAAAAGGACAAAGTGACCCAGAATCTGGAAACGTTACTGGATACCCTGGACAATCCACAGGGCCACAGCAACATGGTAAACCCCCTGGACCTCATAACTGCTGTTTTCCTCTGCTCAGATGGCTTTCTTCAGCAGGAGATGGTTTTGAAAATGTCCATGTGCCAGTTCTCTGTGCCCTTGCTGCTTCCTAAATGTGATGCACAACAGTGCACGTTAATGCTGTGGGCCATGCAGGATATTGTGAAAATGTACAGGCCACACTCTTTGAAGGACCCAAGAGGGTTTGTGGAGGAGAGCATTGTTCTCACTGACCTCCCCGTGTTCTCTTTTGTCAAGCTTGGAAACAGCAGCTTGTCTAAGTCTCACATTCTGAACCAAGTTCTCAGCAACCCTCAGCAGTACCATGACACCTTTGTTCACAAAAACATGGAGTGCGGTAACACCCCAAGGAGGATTTCCAATGGGCTGGTGGAAATCAGCTGGTATCTGCCCTGTGGTAAGAGAGAGATTGACATCTTCCCTGAAGCACTGGCTATAGCTAACCTCCGTGGGGACCTCAGTGACTTTGAAACTCAGTACAATTTCCTCTGCCACACCTCTGCTGCTATATTTGTGTTTTGTGATGATTTTTGGTCTGAATGCAAATTTTTGAACTCCCAGCACCTTCAGGGTAAATTGGTTTTGATCAGCGATTCACAGAGCAAGAACTTCAATAAGGATGACTTCAAGAGATGCATTTCTGAGTTACAGCGACAACCCAGTAACATTATCATAAAGGGTCCAAAGATGAATGATGCAGAATTAGTCACAAACCTGCGTTCAGCTATCAGTGACATTTTAAAGGGAAACATAGTCAAAATGAGTGTTGAACGGATGTCTGCTGTTGCCCATGAGTTTGGGATCCATGTTGATGAAGATTACACCTCCTGTAAGAGGGGCAAGCAGAAGGCTGATGAAATCACAGGAAGAATATCTGATATACGAAGCTTCAAGGAGAAAGAGTTGCCCTTGCAAGGAACTGCATGGAAACAGCTGGCCAAACTGGAGAAGGAAGAGTGCAGGATGAAAAATGTTGGGAAGGAAAACATAGAGGTTTACAAGAACCAGCTTTCAGAACAGAAGCAGAAGCTCAGAGCACAGCAGAGGGATCACAAGATCTCTGAGCCTATGTCCCGTTTCATCACTGCAATGTCCGGTATCACAGAGGAACGCAAGTATTTCCTCAAGTGGATGAGGATCAACCTGGACAACCTGTCACGCAAAAACCTTTCAGTCCTTCGGGCAGAGTACAAGGAACAGTGTCAGAATTCCTCAGAAAACAAAGAGCTCATTGCGGAATTGGACAGGAATATCTCCAGTTGCTCCTTGGGGACGGAGCACTTCCTGCGGGAAATGGGGCAGCTGTACGAGTCGGCCTGCTCATTCCCCAAAGTCCCCACCTCTGAGATTCAGATCCTCCCACGTCTCTGTGCCCAGCTGCTGCAGGAAGGCTTTCCTCTGGAGCTGGTGGATGGAGATGCTTCCAATATTCCTCTGCAGTGGGTGACACAGGTTCTGCATGAACTCAATCATCTAACACAGGATGAATGTAAGATCCGGGTGGTCACTGTACTGGGGGTGCAGAGCACTGGGAAGTCCACCCTCCTGAACACCATGTTCGGGGTCCAGTTTTCTGTCAGTAGTGGCAGGTGCACGAGAGGGGCCTTCATGCTACTCATCAGAGTGAAAGAGGATTTTAAAAGGCAGCTTAGGTGTGATTACATCATGGTTATTGACACTGAAGGTTTGAAGTCACCGCACTTGGCCAAGTTGGATGACAGTTATGAGCATGATAACGAACTGGCCACTCTGGTGGTGGGGTTGAGTGACATCACAGTCATCAATATCGCTATGAAGACTTCCACAGACATGAATGACATCCTGCAGATTGTGGTGCACGCCTTCCTGCGCATGACAGAAGTTGGCAGAAAACCCTGCTGTCAGTTTGTGCACCAGAATGTACCGGATGTCTCTGCCCATGACAATACCATGAGCGACAGGAAGCTTCTGCTGCAGGAGCTGAATCAGATGACCCAAGCAGCAGCTAAGATGGAAAAGAGGGGAGCTGACAAAATATTTACTGATTTTATGGAGTACGATCCAGAGAGAAACAACTGGTACTTCCCTGGGCTCTGGCATGGCGATCCTCCCATGGCACCTGTCAATGCTGGCTACAGTGAGTCTGTGAAGCTGTTTAAGAGGAGTGTGATTAACATGTTTATGGAACACAAATCTGGAAAGAGCTCCCCACACACAATCGATGAGTTCCTCAAGTGGACTGAGAGTTTATGGGATGCAGTCAAGTATGAGAACTTCATCTTCAGTTTCCGCAACAGCCTTGTGGCTGATGCTTATACTCAGCTTTGCACCGAGTTCAAAAATTGGGAGTGGGCCTTCAGGAAGAACATGTACTCTTGGTCAAGCCAAGCGGAGACAAGGGTGTCAAACTTTGGCACAATAGCAACACAGACTCAGCCATCCTTCAATGTGGACAACTTACTGAGCAGGCTGAAAAATGAGGCCTCTGTAGAACTGGATAAAGGGGAAAAGCTCATTTTGGACAACCTCACTGAATTATTTGAGCGAACAGAGGGACACATTCACTTGGTAGAGAAGTACAAGGCGGACTTCATGAACACGGCCAAAACCACCAGGAGAGAGAGAGAGAACTCTGTGAAAAACAAGCTTGAGGCAGTGGTGGAGACTAGAAAGCGTATGCTCAGGTTAGACAGCATGAAGAAAAATCATACAGCCATAATTGAGCAAAAGGTACTGGAACTGATTGAGAAATGCAGGAAAAGTAAAGATCCATCAGATCAACAGCTAGAGGATGAATTTGAGAAGATGTGGAATGAGACTGTGGCAGAACTGCAGTTTTCTGGCCTGGAAAAACGAGATATTGTCCAAGATATCCACCACCAGCTGAGGACTAACTTAGAGATAGAAGGCAGCTCAGTACAAGAAATCCTGTCCAAAGTGGGCAACTTGTCTGAATATGGAAAACAGCCATTCATATTGAAGAGTGAATCTCTGTTTAAAAAAGTATGGGAAGGATCCTTTGAAAATGAGCAGAAGGAGAAGACGCAAAAGATGGTTGATTACGTCATAGATTGCAGCAGGAAGTTTGTGGACGAGAAAGTGACAACAAGGTCTGATTACCATAAGACATACATATTAGACTTGCTTCGCATGGTAGATGTAAACCTGGACAGGCACAGTAATCTGGATGTAAGTGCTGACTTTAAAGCCAGTCTGAAAATCCACATCTGTGGACATGCAGCACAGGAGTTTTGTCAAATGCATTTGGATTTCATCAATGCAAATGATCCCCATCACTGTCTAGAACAGTTCAAAGAACAGTACTGCACTGACTTTAAGGACCAGTTCAATAAAAGAGACCAGTGTCAGCAGAAAGCTAATGAGTTCACATTCAACTGTCTTGCACCTGCAGTGAAGGAATACATCACCAAATCTCTGGGCTCTGACCTTGTGGATGAAGTGTTGAGAGGGAAGAAAGCCATTGATTTCAGCACTCGTTCCTTCTTCCAGTTTTCAATCCTCAAGCAGCTGCTTTCAGATGATAACTTTAAGGACTTTGTGAATTACATAAATAATTACGAGGCCTTTGTACAGGACTGGATATTCAAGCTGATGGTACAGGAGTTCTCAGAGGGAGATGGCCTCAGGAAAATGGAGATTAAGCTCCTGATGGTGATGGTTAAAAGATTAAAAAAAGCCATTTTGAACGCACAGATGAAGGCCAGTGAACGAGTGGCAGGAAGGGATGAGGAGGCCCAGAACATTCAGCGGTTCATTCAGGATATCTGTATTCACCTACAGGAGCTTGTCATCCCCAAAGACCCCCTCAGAGCAGTCCTGGCCTTAAACACTGCTAAGCCCGAAGACTTTTCCCGGTGTATGATGGGGCTTGTGGATGACATGGAGCGGTCCATTATTGCAGAGTTTCAAAAAGGTGGGGATGTGAGGGCCAGGCTGACCTCATTGCCCTTGCAGCCACAGAAGGAGCTGTTTAACAGGGTGTTTGGTTGTGGGAAGCAGTGTCCCTTCTGTGAGACCCCATGTGAAGCTGATGGCAAGGTCCACACAGAGCACTTTGCTTCCATTCACCATCCAAAGGGGATTGGGGTATGCATAAATAAGCGCACCCATAAATTAGTGTGTGATATCTGCTCTTCCATTGTTGCCAGTGAGGCAAAATTCATGGTACCGGAAACAAAGGGGAAATTCCATCCATACAAGGACTATCAGAGCATTTATCCTGACTGGCGCATCCAGCCGGACACCAGCATCCATGCCTCAGACTACTGGAAGTACGTCTTCAACAGGTTTAACAAGCAGTTTGCCAAGGAATATAAAGCTGAGCCTGCTGATATTCCCTTGCGTTGGAGACGTATAACCAAAAACCAAGCCATGAAAAGCCTGAGAAAATCCTTCCAGATGAAAACAGGAAGTTAAATAGGTCTTACAACCCCTATTTCAAAAGGGTTTGAAAATGATCTACTCACATATCATAATGGTTAAGCACATGAAGAGCCAAGTTGAATGGTATGAAATAACCACAGGCTTTGTACAATACAAATAAAACACACTTAATTTTAAAATGGGGACATTGAATTAAATCATGACGGATGTTTGGAAAGAGTGAGAATTCCCGATCACTGATGGACATGCCTGCTTTTCTTCAGTCTTCATTGGGTTTTCTCTGGTACTATAACAGATAATACCATCATTCATTCATTATACTTATGAAATCATATGCATGTTATAAAGTGGTATTACCTCTCCCGTGACATATGTAACATTTATCTAAACAAACACTGTCTTTGAATTAGCATGGCTGAGGTTTGTTCATTCTTCCATTGCTGCATAATCAGGCATGGTAATAGGCTGTGATAGCAGAGCTTGGGCAGAGGGCAGAGCTTGCTTAATGTTGAGATCTCTGTATCAAAGTGATTACGTTTTTACAAAAATACAAAATACACTTTCTATAACATTCATGTTTTTTTCTATCTATCCTGTGATTAAAGTCCTTTATATTAGTGAAGCACATAAACTTCATGTGTCGTTGGCAACATTATCAGCTGTTCATCGCAGCATGCCTGGCTGATTGAAGTAATAAATTAGTGCCTTGAAACAGTAGTTGAACTACTTGACGTATATTTTCATGATGACTGTATTTCTTTCCTTTTCAGAAAGCTGGATTCAAAATTTGTTTTACTTGTCTGCAATCAGTAAAATTGACATACCGTTGAAGTCGGAAGTTTACATTCACTTAGGTGTAAATTACATAGGAATAGTATGGAACCCATGGTTGGTAAAATGGCTGTAAGTCATCAAGGGTCTGAGATATCAAACGAGCCTCAAACCGTCACTCTGCTGCTACATATGCAGTAGATATGGATGGATCACTTTAAGGGTTGTTTCGCCTGACTCATTTTCCTATTGAACTCTATGGAAAAATAAGTCAGGAGAAACAATCCTTCAACACATGGCCAAGCTACATGACATAATTTAAGAAAGATTGGGTAGCATTGCTTTGGAATAGAGCTAGTTTAATTTCTGTCAGGACAACTCATGTATTTAAATGACATGTTGAATGAATGTGCTGCATAATTATTTTAGTTTGGCGGTGAATGGATCTGCTTTAGTACTGCTCCGGAGCACGGGCATCTCTCCCCGCTAAACAGGAGATGACCAGAAACCCCTCATACTAAAGCAGATCCAAACGACAGGTGGAAGCTGGGGTGGTGGAGGGTGACAGCAAATTTCTTTTAATACAAGCCGTAAGCAAACAAGGAGCAGCGCATCAGCACAAGCAGTACAGAGAGAACTGATTCTTGGCTTAAAAAGGGCGCTCCATTAGAGGTGTGTGCATGTGATTGTTGAGTATGGGACGCGTGATTGCTAGTCGACCATGGTCGGCTACAGCGAGAGGTTTCCAGGCAGAACTTGCTCTGCGCACGCTTGCATCGTTTGCGATGCTCATTAGTGTGAGCTATGATAGCCAATATTGTTTGTTGTGACTTGCCCTCATTTTGATATCAATACTTTTAATGGCAGGCCTAGTTTTGTAAGTTTTAACTTACAGACAGTATTTTATAGGCTATGCATGAGTAACTTGGAATTTTTGCACGTAATTTGGCATGAGTAACTTGCCATTTTTAAGACTGACAAGCGCAGCGGTCATTGTCACTTTGAGAAAATCAATAAATCTACCAACATCAAATCCATATGGCTCCCCTTTGTGACTTTTCCTAAATGAATATATTGAACATTCTGATATAATTTGAATATCAATGTTGCAAAAGGAAAAGTTATAAACACTTACTTAAATGGCCATGAATGGTGAAATGGACCGTCATTTATCTTGTCAGTATGCTTGATCATGTGTGTAGGCTACGTTGTTGTAGCCTAACATGTGGCTAGCTGGCTACACCATGTCTTGGTTAAAAAGTAATTGGCCAAGGTTTTCACATGGTCACATTGTTATGTGTGAAATAACACATAATGTGTAGCATAACGTGTGCACATTGTTTTTCACTGTCAGCTGGACAATATACAGTATAGTCAAGTGGAATCAAATTTAGCCTTTGAGACCTGGCAGGGGCTGGAACACAGATCTCCAGCGGGGAAGGCCATTACTCTGACCACAAAGCTAAGGCAGTTTCATGGTGACAGCTACGCTATATCAGCCTTTTGTCTGTCTATCCTGCGATTGTCTACTTTGATCAGACATTCTTATTGGCAGATCAGATGTTGTTATTCAATGGGGAGAATTATTATTTGAGGGCATGGAGAAAAATCTGAAAAAGAAGAAGAGAAAAAATTGCAAAAAATAACCCAAGTTTGGGGCTTTATTGTGTGGATGTGTGAAGTTGTACCTGAATTCTGTGTGGTTACATGAGGTCAGAAGGTACAGAAGTTCATGTTTTTAAGAGCTAAGAGTCTGTGGACATTGTAGTTATTTATATAGGAAACCCGGAATAGTGGCAAACTCTGTGCTGTATAGGTATGGGGCATGCCCCGCCAAGCTATAACTTGGCGGATGGCATACCTGCCATCCCAATTCCCTCACTCCCTCGTTTATCCTCTCTTCCACCAAGGGTATAAACCACAAGCTTCCAGTAAGAAGGGACTCCCACAATGCAATGCTCCACACGGAAAAAGTGGGCGGTCTCGTTTCAACTCTATGGAGTAGCACTTCCTATATCGGTTGCAAGGGCTGTTCTGTTCCATTTTGTTTCGCTTCTCATCTAATTTCTCTTGCAGAGCACCTGTTAATGTTGTTTGCTGCAGGCAAATTTCGTCACAAGATACAGTACATGGCCAAAAGTATATGGACACCTGCTCATCGAACATCTCATTCCAAAATCATGGGCATTAATATGGAGTTGGTGCCCATTTGCTGCTATAACAGCCTCCACTCTCCTGGGAAGGCTTTCCACTAGATTCTGGAACATTGCTGCATGGATTTGTTTCCATTCAGTCATAAGAGCAGGTGAAGTCGGGTACTGATGTGGGGCTATTAGGCCTGGCTCGCAGTCACCTTTCCAATTGATCCCAATGGTGTTTGATGGGGTAAAGGTCCGGGCTCTGTGCAGGCCAGACAAACCATTTCTGTATGGACCTCTATTTGTGCAGGGGGGCATTGTCATACTGAAACAGGAAAGGGCCTTCCCCAAATAGTTGTGACAAAGTTGTTAATCCAGAATCGTCTAGAATGCTGTAGTGTTAAGATTTGCCTTCACTGGAACTGGAACATAAGCTTAGCCAGAACCATGAAAAACAGCCCCAGATCGAGGGGTGTCCACAAACCTTTGGCCATATAGTGTAGCTCACTCGAGGTAAAAGAGCAAGGGAAGGGAATGTGTGAAATTGAATCCAAATGTAGCCCAGGACTCAACACACATTGGGGCAGGAGGTGGGGTTAGTCATTTAAAAATGTAACAAAAAAATTTATCAAAGTAGAAACTTACCCAGGGTCCAGCACACTGCTCCGCCAACAAACTGAGGGGAAACCAAATGGCGTTCCAAGACATTCAGCAGGTTCCACTGTCTTCACACATTTCAGAACCACAAAACAAATGTGTAATCACTCATACATATGGAAGGGAGCAGAGAAAAACCAGTCTGTCCCATGGGGAATACATCATTAAATCAGGGGGAAGGAAAATGATGATGAAATGCACAAAATCAGAAGAGAAGAGATTATTTCTGCCCAGGTCGGGCTTGTGGGCCCAAATAATGAACAAAAACCAGGTGAGCTCAGGCCAACCTGCAACATGCTGTCAGACCCACTCATCCAAGTTTAAACTAACAAATTTGCAATTTACAAGAAACCAGGCACGATGAACTCAAACAACAGAGAATGCAATAAATCCACCATATGCCAACCAAAAGCTTACCTCTGCCACCACGACAGGATCACCTGATCGTGTTGTCACTTCCTCACTCAGCGCATGCCAGATGCTCATAACAATGGAAAGACAATGTGTCCGAATCAGCACCCTTCCATACTATTAAGTAGGCTTGTTGAGCAGACAGGACGAGAAAGTTTCGTTTTTATAGTATGGAGGACATTTTTTTTCCTACTGCACGTCTCGTACTAAACAGTGCACATTAATCAACGCACATCTGCCTGTACACTGTACACAGGAGACAGGATGCAGTAGATAGGGTTCTGATTAGGACACAGCCAATGTGATGACAAAAACATTAGCACTGTGATGTGTAAAATCAACCAACCCATGAAGCTGTGTGCAGTGAGTGCTATGCATTGGGCCCCTAAAGCATAATTTTGTTAATTCACCTTCATTAAAGCAAAACCCAATAAGTAATTGCAATGAAAAGCCAGAGGATTATACCTACTGTGGAAAAAAATGTTGATTTAGAAATACCTCTTCTTTCAGAGTATGGTAAGTGTTTAATCAACCATCAAAAAAACACCTGAGCCTTTATTCAGGTGAAAAAACATCTACCAGACATTTCAATCAACAAAATTTCAGATTTCACAAAGGAAGTTATTCAGCTTCTAATATGCTTGTTTTCAGTGTGGGAATATCTACAGTGCTTCATCAGTGTTGAAGGTAAAATCCATCATGGATCTGTGTCCTATCAACTCCTTTCCCCAGTTTCAGACAATTTCATCAGGCTTGACTGATAGATACAGCTGGGTGGCATCTGCATAGCAGTGGAAGTTAATGCCATGTTTACAAATGATTTGTCCCAGGGGAAGCATGTATAGAGAGAAGAGCAAAGGCCCAAGGACAGATCCTTGTGGTACTCCATATCTAACCCTAGACTTATAGGAGGAGTCATTGTTAAGATGCACAAATTGATATCGGTCTGATAAGTATGATCTAAACCAGGAAAGAGCCAGTCCACGGAGGCCAACAATATTTTCAAGCCTACCCAGAAGGATGAGGTGATCAACTGTGTCAAATGCTGCACTTAAATCCAGAAGCATGAGTACAGAGATATAGCCACTATCAGAAGCAAGGAGTAGGTCATTGAATACTTTGACTAGGGCTGTTTCAGTGCTATGAGAGGGTCGAAAACCAGATTGAAAAACTTCCAATATTTGATTAGGGTGCAAAAATGACCAGAGTTGTTTTGAAATGACCTTTTCTATTATTTTAGAGAGGAACGGAAGGTTTGAGATAGGCCTATAGTTAGACAAGTCATTCATATCCAAGTTTGGCTTCTTTAGAAGGGATTTGATGACTGCAAGTTTGAGAGTCGGTGGTATATGTCCAGAGGCTAAAGAAGCATTAACAATATGCAACAGTGGTGTTCCAATGACTGGCAGTAGCTCCTTCAGTAGCTTCGTTGGGATAGGGTCTAGAAGACAGGTAGAAGATTTTGAAGAATTTACTATAGTATTAAATTCAGTGAGATCTATTGGAGCAAAGGAGTTCAGATAGGCCACCCGTCCATCTGAAGATTCTGCATCCAAGTGTTGAGTGGACGGAGGGGCAGACCCTGTATGAGGGGTGGTAGAAGAACTTTGAATACATTTCCCTTTTCTTTGTAAGGATTATATTCTCACATATTATAGAGAAAACGTTACCCCAACCAGGGTCTAGTGTAAGAATAACTTAATTAAATGTTTTTGATAGCCCCCCCCCCCCCCCCCCCCCACACGTATTTTGTGTAATAAAGAAACCCAAATCATTTTAGAAGCCTGTCCTGTGTATTTTTTAATGCGGATGAACCGAGGAAAATCTGATCCTCACCAAAATTCCCCTATCCAAAATTTCACTTTTTTCAATTAGCCTATAATACTGTATTGGTTCATATAGAAAGTTTTGAGTGGGATTATTTCTAAATGGTGCAGTAATATTTTATTCAAGTCATTTCAGATGTTCATCAGTACCTGTTCTCTCATGTATAATTTACAGATTTTTTTTTTTCATTTGTTTCGGATTTTTCCTCGTTTTCTCCCAATTTGGTAGCCAACTGTAACCCAGAACAATTCAATTCCCACTGTAGCAACCACTGAGTATTGGCCGCTACACAAACCCCATTGGTTGGCGGTAGGAAAGAGGATGCCACATCTTCTTTAAGGCGTGAATCGTCGAGCCCCTGTCCATGATTCCAGCACATCATAGAGCTGTTATGTGGCCACGATTCTCCACCGCTGAGTCCCTCCCCCGACCCTGCCTTGAGGCCCAATTTTGCCTCAAGCAACCAGCCATACTTGGATCTGGCAGGACCAGTGTGCAACTGCATCAACTTGAAGTTGATGGCTTTACCGCTGCGCCACCACGGCGATCCAATTTACAGAATATTGAGACAACTAGATTTTAGGAAGAAAAATGTATGTGTGAGGCTTGGGTATCTGAGCTTTTCATATTAAAATACATGTGAAGTGAACATAAAATAAAAGCAAAATAATAAATTTGTCACATTACCACCATTATTGAATTTCTCTCTCGTGTTCTCTCATAGGTCACTTTTCAAAGCACATCATAAATTTTGCAAAGCGCAAGGAAGACTGTGAAAGCATAGGCTACAATCACATAACACAACCGATTTAAGGTCCATCCATTATCTAATCCACGGGAGCATGTCGTGAAACGTGTCGTGAAGATTGCCATTCACAACGCTTTCCCGAAAGTGCTCGTAACTCAAAGATCATGAAATGTGTCGCGAGTTCAAGACAACATTGGACTAGTCGTGAAATCTCAAATGTGTCTTGAGATGCGGTACTACGTGCAAGTCCCACCTCTGCAGACAGAGGCCGCTAATCTACGCGATAGATACAACAACAACAACTTAGTCTAGAGCAGGTGTAATCAATTATCCCATCATAGGGTTTATAAGGATTTATTGTGACCTGCACTGACATGTACATTGTACATTCACAATAGGCAACATAATTTCAATAAATGGAGACAGCAATAAATGGTTCCTATCAGTTTGCCAAAAGCATTATAAAAGATAATATTACATTATTTTTCGTTCGTGGCTTATGTAACGAATGAGGTGCTGGCAGGGCTAGAACCCCTGTACTTCACGGGAGAGGCCACGGCACTAACCACTACGCCAAAGGTGAATTCACTGTCAGCTGAGGAGTTAGGTTGCCTGATGAGCCTATTATTTGCTTATTATATTTATTTTTCTTTCTCGCTCTTCTATTTGTCTCTGTCTTTTTTGTCAGTTAGCTTTGTTCAAATTTAAAACGAAAAGCAAAGAAACAAATATTCAAAGATGATCATTACTGTACAATGCTTTTTGGACAGTGGCTGATAACGATGTGTGATGCTTTCTGTGGTGTGAATCGGCTTTTTTACATCGACCTGTCGGGTCTGTGTTACTCAAAGTTTGTCGTGAAAGTGTGTCTTGAAATATTCAGTCCACAATATACTTTGGGAAAGAGTCGTGAAAATTTCAAGACATGTCTTCAAAAAGATTGTGAAGTGTGTCGTCAGTTCTGAAGACACATCGGAATCGGGAAAGCCACCTCCGGGTAGTACAGAATGGTAATTGAGAATGCAGCACATTGTAAGAACAGTGTACAGATCAAGTTCATAACAATCTGTAAGATTTTGCATACACAGACACTGTTCATGTGGGAACTAGGCTACAACTTCTTGATGTGAGAAAGACACACTGGCTGCTATTAGATTTGTGTGGGATAAGTGGGTGAAGCGCTTGCCATGCCTGAACAATCCTGGGCCTGAAGTCACACTGGACGACTGACTGATTCCTTTCACAGGCCGTTGTCCCTTCAGTACATGCCCAGCAATAGAGGGGAATATGGCATCATGATATGGGTGACATGTGACACAAGACCCAGTTATGCCTGACTATAGAAACAAGGGAGGAGTGGACAACCTTGAAAAACTTACAGGCACATACAGCTGTAAGAGGATGACAGCCCACTGGCCTTTGCTCATCTTTTACAATATCATTGATGTATCTGCATACAATGCATTTGTGATCTATAGACCCAGGATGGAACAGTGGGAATTTTCCTGGAGCAGTTGGTAAAAGCTGAGATGACAGCATGTTCCTAGAACCCCTCCCTTTGCATTCATTTGCATTCATTATGAGGGTCATTCCAGTGGAGGAATCTGGTCCTGCTGGTCCAGCGTGGGGAAGTAAGCAGAAGGGGTGCCACGCCTGTCCTTCCAAGAACACTGCAAAACCAACACAACTTGTTTGACGTGAAAAAGTAAATGTGCAAGTCACACACATACAGACTCTCATGTACTGTCATTCATATGCAGTAGGACTAGATCACTTACTGCAGACTCATCAGCCCCTCCCTCCATCCATAGGCTACAGTAGTGCTGGTCAATGATAAAAAGAAAAAAACAATGTGACACATGTCAGTGTATATAGATAAAATTGTTCATGGTATTTTTTAATATTCTACCTTTGGCTACTAATAAAATTGTCTTTAAAGAAAGAATGCAATCAATTCTTTTGATCAAATTTATAACATGCGGGTCCATTTTGACGCGAAGCATAGAAGTTGTGAATTTGTTCATTATGTCAAGTCATGAAAACAAACAAAATATCTGGGAAATGCACTTGCTAAAAAGAGATAGCCTAATCAAACAAAAAATGTGCACCCTACATCATGGCAAATATAATCAATAAGATGCTGCTAAATGTATGTTTTGTAATGAAAACAAGTAGTGTATCATACTATAAATTAGGTCTGTAAAGTAAAAAAACATGTCAATCTCATAGTTGTAGATGACTGACTAGGCCGTAAGTAGGCTAAGGTAAAATACAACTGGATAGTAAAACAGCTATTGGGATGGCAGGTATGCCATCCGCCAAGTTACGGCTTGGCGGGGCATGCCCCATACCGATACAGCACCGAGAGTTTGGCACTTTTCAGGGCTTACTACAGAAGTAACCACAATGAGCACAGACTCTCAGCCCTTAAAAACATTAACTTATGTATGTTCTGACCTCATGTAACCACACAGCATTCAGATATAACTTCACACATCTACACAATAAAGCCCCAAACTTGGGTTATTTTGCCGGTTTTTCTTCTTCTTCCCATTTTTCCTGCCTACCTGCCTGCCTCCGTACCCTCAAAGATTAATTCTCCCCATTGGATAACAACATCGCATACCTGCCATCCCAAGCGTATTGACCAATATGAAGCTGCTGTGGCCTACTGGTTGGAGTTGCTGCCTCTCACACAGAGGATTGGGGGTTCAGGACAATGTGCAACTTTGCATTTATTTATACTTTTCATTCATTAGACTGTTATTTTCACATTAACAAACGTATTTTTATTGCAAAGGCAAAAGACGTTTACAATATTAACTGTTCACTTGTAGCCTGTTACTTAAACAATGGTCTGCGCAGAACAACACATATTCAATCTCAGCAATCGTAAAAAGCCCCCCCCCCCCCCCCCTCAGTTTGAATTACCAGGCCTTTTATCCTGTCCTTATCTCTACCTATTTGGGGCGTAACTTTGCCTCCTCCCAGGGGCAGGTCCCATCCTCTGAAATCCTACACCAGGGGTCCCCATGCCCATTTTCTTTTTTATGGTACAACATTGACCTCTGCTGGTTTTAATTAAGCATTACATATGGCATTTATTTATACTGTAGTTTAATGAAATGCTATGATTTAATTATATAGGAAATGACCTGGCCATGGTTTGACCATTCTAGTTCAATAAGTGATCATTACAATGATCTACTAGGTTAAAACAATAAAAGTACAATAAAGTAACAGAAATGAACACACTCAGAAACCAAAAATGAACTAAATGCATATGACAGACGTAATGCAGAGACTATTGACTGAAGTTAATTTCCCCTTACATTTGAAATGCAAAATATGGAACAAAATATTAGTAAGCATTAGCACTAGTTTGTGTGATACAAACAACAGCTGAGTTTCAGGTTATGGAACAAACTAATCTCTCTGGAATGTGTAGTGTAACTGTACAATAGATAATTCTTACAGAATTCCATTATTAGCAATACAGTTTTTATAGCAATACTTATTGCTCCCCTCAATCTGACAAACTCAAGACAAACTGTAAGTTTTATTTCCACAGACCACTGTGTACGTGTGAATGCGTTAAGAAATATAAGCCAACATTTTCTCTAATATAATCCTTGAATGTTCACATACACTCATTTTAAAACTATTTCCTCTCCATCCTTGAACATATCAGACAAAAAAACCCCAAGCTGGACCTCCTGGCCTTCGAGAGGTCTGCAGCCAGAAGCATTAGACTTAAAGAAGTGTGTGTGTGTGTGTTCATTTTGCCTATGTGCGTGTCCATGTCCCTCTATTTTAAAGCAGAAAAATACCTATAAATGCATCTGAATAGTCTTTTGTAAGAAAATGAGCACATACTTGTGCGATCTCATTTTGACACCATCTAGATTAGAAAACGCCCAGGCTAGGTAACTGAAGACCTTTTGTAAATTAATGAGCACATCTGCGTGAATATATATCTTGTTTTTGACACTTCAGCTTGATAAGCTAGGCGGAACTTTCTGGAAGGCTGAGAGAGTCTTCTCTCGCTCAGATCCTTCCAACAGCAATTAAAAGTGTGGCTGGGCCCCTGATTCCGGTGTGCATATGTCTGCCCGTGTCATTGTCTTCATGCATTATTCATCATTAGTTAGCTACCAAAAATAAGTGATATCTGAACAAAAACGTTTTCAGCGTAAAAAAAGCCAAGTTACTCATGCATAGCCTACACAGCGCTGTCTATAAGTCCGTCATTCCAACTTGCAAAAACTAGGCCTGCCTTTAAAAGTATTGATATCAAAATGTGGTCAAGTTACAACTAACAATATTGCCTATCGTAGCTCACACTAAATAAACTAGCTCTATTCCAAAATATGCTATCCAAACTTTCCTAAATTATTTAATGCAACTTGGCCCTGTGTTTCTTCATCTTACCATCTCAAGAGAATGTGGTCAATGAAACTGTTTGTGCCACATCAAACTGCGAAATGTGAATAATTTATAGTGGAAATTCTCTGATTCAGATGTGTTGCACTTAGAAATTAAACAGAAAAATGTTTGAACACTATAGGGCATGTTTGAACAATTGTCTGCATCCACTGCTTTGGGTCTATGAAAAGCACAGAATTAATAAAATGTATTACTATTATTATTATGTATTTATTTATTTGGAATATTTGGATTTCTATCAAAAACCTGTGTGATCCTACACAGCATAGATATCCTTGTGCTCACAAAATTCTGTTCGCAAATATCATAACTAGAAATATCATATCATAACTAAGAAAATGTGTACTATTACTTATTTGCCATCATCTGACCCAGAAACATGTCTGGATACGTTTGTAAAAATGCTATATTTAGCCTACGCTATTTTCTAGGTAAAAATATTACTCATTTTTATCTGCATTTCTTTATTCATCCCCCCTTTATTCATCTGTCCCAATACTCGAAAAATGCACCCTCTCTTCCTCCACTACCACCTCCTCTCCTCGTGCCCCGGAAACGGATCTTTGTGTTTTAATCTAATGTTGCTGGTTACATCTTAATTACATATTAATGGTTACATATGAATTACTGTCTCGAAACAAACCACAATGTCAAGTACATTGTATATTGTACATGCAAATACTTGTTCTCGAAATGTTTAGGCAGTTTTGTTTAGGCTACTTGGTCAGTGAAAAGACGGTGAAACGTCGTCTCGCGTCTAGGTGGAAAAACCGGAAATTTATTTATTTATTTATTTTTACCGGCTGTAAGGCTATATCCAGGTAAAACCTGGGCTAAATTAAACTAAACTGGCAGGTTTATTTCAAAACGTGTGAAAACGCCTTTCAATCTGAGATTTCCACCTCTAGCTGCTAGCCTACGTTGTGCGAAGGATGTGCTTGTCTTATCTGTTCTGTAGTTACTTCGATGACGTTTCTGTATGCACTTATTGTAGGCTACGTCGCTTTGGATAAAAGCGTCTGCTAAATGACTGTAATGTAATGTAGACTATAGACGTCTAGATTCCTGCTTTTTCTCCGTGGGATATTATGCCAGAAACGGAATTTCATGTTACAAAAAAAAAATTATATATAATTTAAGGACTTTTAATCAGTCAGAGCAGTTCTCATGAAACCAATATTGTCCATAATGCTTTGTGGCAAACTATTCCTTTGGACAGAGGTTACTTTCTGTAGCCTAGGCTATTGATTAATTGATAGAAAATCAGTAAAGCTCAAAATGGTTAGGCTAGAAACCCATAGCTGAGTGACGTCTCATAATGTATTGTAGCCTAATGACAACAGCCTATAATGTCAGTCACATTAAAATATGCAATATCGTAGCCTCTCTCTTAACCCTCTTCTCGCCCCAAACGAAACTAACAGAAATACTTTCGATTTACTTGCGTATAAAATTGCCTGACAGTCAATATAGTGTCTTCACAGTCAAACGCGACCAGTTCTGAGCATCAGTCAGTGAAAAAAAGATTACGATTGCATCTACACAATTCACTTTATTCTTTCGCGGAATAACTTTGTGGGTGAACTGATTCCAGAACAGATTCTTTTGTCCGGTAAGTGAAGCTAAATGAAAACTGTTAGTAGAATTGGCTAATATGGACGAAAGGGTGCAGACTGGCACTATAGCCCAATAGGGTTTTGACCATTCCTCAGATTCTTTCTAAATCCATTTTTAGAAAAATCTACATAGCTATATATGCTCTCCAACTGAATCACTTTAAAATCATTGAACATTATAGTACATTCATTCCTTATCTGATGTTGTAAAGTAAACTATTGTAATATTTTACAGAAGTACGTAATATTATCAATGGTAACGTAACAGTAGGCTAGCTATTCAGGATGCAGTTGATAATCTAGGCAGACTCAACCTCCTCAGACTTCCACTTATTCCCCCTTCCATCCCCAGCCCCTAACACTCCTACCTTTTGTAGCTAGCTACTTGGTATTTTTTTATGTTTCTCTTTTTAGGACTCGCATGTAATCTGTGTGTGTTATGGATTAGCATTCTGGTTCTTCTGGTTTAGCATAGCTCATTTGCATTAGTGCTTTCTCATGGAAGTCTGTAGAGGCCTTGCATTATTTATTTATTGGTCCTGTTAACTCATGATCCCAAGAAAACAACTTATGTTGTTTAGCAGGCTGGAATTGGTCCTCTAAAATTTTGGTCCCAAAAAAAATCCGTACCGCCATCTAAGTATTCTCAGACTTTTATATCTTTTCTGGAGATTTTTCTCCAATCCACTCACACATTTCCCTCAGGACTGAATCGACTTCTACATATCAACCTAGTCTTGGTGTCTAGTTTTAAATGCATTGACCACATCTGCATTTATTTATAGCCGTTTCATCATCTGAATGAACTCTTCACTCCCCTTAGCTGCTGTTGTATGGTTTCACCTAATTCAAATATACTGCATTTTCTGTGGCATGTGGTCTGGCCCCATTCCTTGACACTGCATTTTCTGAGATGTGTGGTTTGGCCTCATTCCTTGATGCTGCATATTCAGTCTCTGTCGCCTCCTAGTGGCGTAGCTCCAGTATTTATTCCAAATGGCCACGGAGACGCCAGCTCCATTTTTAACGCGTTTTCCAATAAACTCACGTTTGTTCAAGCTTGATCTTATTTTGGGTTTTGGTTATACACCAAAAAAATAAAATAATAATAATAATACACCAAAAAAAATAAAAACACTTAAACAGTGACAAACCACTCCACTGATCCCTTCACCCCTTTGAGGGCGCATATTTGAGTCAACTTCGGCAAAATTATTTTGAGTGGGCGACTCTCACAAACGGGGGCACTTAAAATCCCAGGATGAAACCCTTATTTCCGGGATTTTGTTGAGGGGATTCAGGGCTGTCTCTGAATTAGAGCCCTATCTACTGCACCCTGTCTCTTGCGTACAGTGCACTGGCAGAAGTGTGCTGTTTTGTGTGCACTGTTTAGCAGTCCGCCAAAAATATCGACCATACTATTTTCCAACTGTTCTGTGGAAGTGTCATAAGCAGGTCATAAGACGTCCCACCAGTGTTGCCATGTCCGCGGTTTTACAGCTAAATTGGGATACTTTCAAAGTGCAGTCACAGGTAAAAATGAAAAGTCGCAAAGCACGCACTTATTTTAAAAAGTAAAAATATGATGATTTCTATTTAAAATACGTTGGTTTCGGTTAAAATATATTTTGAGCTAGTTTTGAGTCGCCATTTTCTTGGAAAGTCTTGCAAGATCTGGCCCCATCCTTGCGCTGCCATGTCACGTGTTGTTTCTGTTGCATTTCAAGGAAAACGTCAGCGAAGCTGCGCCTCATTTTTTTTAAACAAAGCGTCATAATTATGTGACCAAAATGTTCACGTACTTTTGAAAAGTGTGCTCCTGAATGTACTCTGCGAAACCCCGGAAGTAAGTGTGTCATCCGGGTGTTTCAAGTATACTGATATTTGAATAATTGTTGCCTACTCAACAACTTTCTCATCCTATCTACTCACCAAGGGTACTCAATAGTGTGGAAGAGTGCTGATTCAGACACACCCCATGAGCACATTCATGTGCACTCATCCGATGATTTCAGGAAGTAAACCAGAATTAAAAAGTACAACTTGTAGTACAAGACATAAGAGCGGATATGCATGGCTGTGTCCGAATCAGAGCCCTATCTACTGCACCCTGTCTCCTGTGTATAGTGCACTGGCAGAAGTGTGGTGTTTAATGTGCACTGTTTAGCAGTCCGCAAAAAATATCCATACTGTGGAAGTGTCATAAGCAGGTCATAAGATGTCCCACTAGTGTTGCCATGCCCGCGGTTTTACAGCTAAATTGTGATACTTTGAAAGTGCAGTCACAGGTAAAAATTTAAAGTCGCAAAGCACACACTTATTTTAAAAAGTAAAAATATGATGATTTCTATTTAAAATATGTTGGTTTCGGTTAAAATATATTTTGGGCTAGTTTTGAGTCACCATTTGGCTGGAAAGTCTTGCAAGATCTGGCAACTCTGCCTCACTCTTGCATTGCCATGTCACATGTTGTTTTTGTTTTATTTGAAGGAAAACGTGAGCGAAGCTGCACCTCATTTTTTTAAAACGAAGCTTCACGTCATATTTATGCGACCAAAATGTTTGTGTACTTCTTGAAAAGTGTGCTCCCGAATGTATTCAGTAAGTGTGTAAATCATCCGGGTGTTACAAATATACTGCAATTTGAAAATTTTTTGCCTACTCAACGACTTTCTCATCCTTTCTACTCACCAAGGCTACTGAATAGTGTGGAAGAGTGGTGATTCGGATACGGCCTGTGTCTATGGTCTCTTTCCAAACTTCCTCACTAGTTTGGAAAGAGTTTTGCAGGATTTATTTTGCACACTGCTTGCAAAGTGAGGGGAGATGGCACATAGTAGACAGGGGTCTAAGTGGACAACAGGCTTTTTTTTGGGACTGTATGTCTTACTGGTTTTATTGTCAAAAATTCCATATTAGTGTTGTGATTTGTATTTTAATGTTTTTTCTGCCCGGGGAACACAGATGGCAATTAGCTACTGAGCTATCTCTGTCTGGTGCATCAGTTGCAATGGGCATGGTCCCTGTTAAATCAAATAATAACTAAAGATCCAACAGAGTTAAAACAGTGACTTGACCACACCTGACAGATATACTAAAATGGCCATCATATATTCACAAAAATACATTATTTAACTAAGCTGGCAAATAGCCTATTTGAGTCCAGTCAGATCCTCTGCAAGCTACATAGAGCTCTTATGTGCCCCACTGATTTCAATTTCAAATGATCTGAAACAGAAAAATATAAATACTTGGTTCCTCTTACATTACCAACACCTAACATTTCTAAATTTTGTAGAGGTTCTTTGGTTCTTATTGCTGTAATTGTGTGATGTTTGCCCAGAGGGAAGTGGATGGATTGCCCTGAGTGCTGCAGGGAATGTGGGCAGAATGACAAGCTCTGCAGACAGTGCTCTGCAAGGACACCTGTCACAGGTAAGCCTGAGAAGCTAGTAACCACACCTGATTTGATTTTTTTGATTTTATTAAGGATCTCCATTAGCTGGTGCCATAGCAACCAGCTAGTCTTCCTGGGGTCCACATAACAACACATACAAAGACAATCGCAAGTAAAAACCATACAATTGCAAATACAAAAGATTAAAAAATATATATATATAGGCTATATAAAAACAGATAAAAACCAAAACTCAGCACACAATAGATAATAAATCAACCAACATGAAAAGAAATAACACAATAATCAGAAATATGATGAGAATTAACTAATTACAAATAAACTAACAAATAGGACACCTGAGATGGCGAACAAAACATACAAATAACACAACCAGCAAAACAAATTACAGTCTTAGATAAAATTTAGAGTATCTTTTTAAAAACCTATTTACTAACAATGCACCAGGGATTTTGAGACAGGTTATTCCAGAGAGATATTGATCTATAAATAGAAGATCACAGTAAAGCATTTGTTCTCGGACGAGGGAGTACAAACTGACCATTGCTGGACCCTCTAGTGTTATGATCATGCATAGTATTACTATAAATAAATTGTTTGAACAAAAACACTGGAGTTTTACTACTAATAACTGATTTGAACAATACAAGTGTATTAGATGACAACCTATTCTCAACTGTAAGTGTTGTGTCTTTTCTCTTAAAATAATTTCTCAGAGACGGGAGCTTGCAGTTTTTGAACGGACTTTATTAATAATTAACAAAGCCAGGTGGGTTCATGAAGTTACCAACCTTTCAGTCCTATTCTACATGTTTTATACTGTTAGAACATTCATTGCCCCTCCTTTCTTAGAATGTCCGATGGCCAATCACCTACTTGGGTGTCCTGACCCATCCATCTACCTTACATCCTGTTCTTTTCAGCTTATAGGACAGTCGTAAAAACGTCTATAGCATATTGATGTGCACATATAGTTATCCTTATCTGGGTGTTTTCTCAGTCCTACCATTAACTGCTTACTTAAGGAATTCCCTGACCTTCAGTCACACAGATCATTACATGGTTGTTTTCTCAGTTTTACCACCAACTGCCCACTTACGGTACACCTTTAACCCCTAGTCACACAGAACATTATATGGCATGCTTGGCTGCACATTTCACATTATGTGGGCCTGCTCTTGCACTGATTTATATGACCATTACAGAGTCACACAATATACTAACAGAAATTTTCCTATATAAGCCAGGAAAGGCAAGCATGCATTCCATTCACGTTGGATCTTAGTAAAAAACCCAGAACCAACCGTGCTGCCCTGTTTTGGACAACCTGGAGCTTCCTGAGCTCACCACTTGCAGCAGATGACCAGACCATAAAACAGTAGTCAAGGTGACACAAAACTAAACTTTGAACAACCTGACATAGAAGGGGATGATCAACAAAAGACGCACATTTCCTGGAAATACCAACTGCTCTTCCCATCCTTGAAACAATATGACTGATATGCTGAGACCAAGATAGAGTGCAATCCAGCGTCACTCCAAGGAGCTTAGCACTTTCAACTTGTTGAACTGTTCAATTACATAACTTTAAATCAAGCTTTGGGTTACAAGATAACCTGTGCCTAGTTCCCAACACAATACTTTTTGTCTTAGAGATGTTAAGGACAAGTCTATTACATACTATCCAGTCATGCACATCTTTTAGTTCCTTGCTCAAGACTTCATTAAGTACATTGCATGATGGTGTAGCATGATACAAGGTGGAATCATCAGCATAAATAACTATTTTGGCACGCTCGGTAGCCCAGGGTAGATCATTGGTAAATACTGAGAAGAGCAGAGGTCCCAGGCAACTGTCCTGTGGAACACCACACTCTAGACTTCTGCTACTGGACTGGCTGCCATTTAGATACACCTGCTGTGATCTGGAGGACAGATAACCCTGCATCCACATTAAAGCATAAGGATTAAAACCATAACATTTAAGTTTCGCAATCAAGAGAGAATGGTCAAGCACATCGAATGCAGCACTGACATCTAACAACACAGCTCCCACCAGCATAGAGTTATCTATAGCTCTAAGCCAGTCATCAGTCATCTGTATTAGAGCAGTAGAAGTAGAGTGGCCAGCTCTATATGCATGTTCAGTCTCTGTTGCTAGCTTGTTTATTTTAAAATAAGCTTGAATTTGTGCATACACACACATTTCCATGATTTTGCTAGGTAGGATGCTTATAGGTCTGGAGTTGCCCGCATTAAAAGCAGATTTGGTATCCTTAGGTAAAGGAATAACTTTAGCCTCCTACCACATCTTTGGACATCGGCCCACTCGTAAACATCTGTTAAGAATATGACAAACAGGAAATTATATGATACCAGCAGTAATTCTCAGTAATTTACTATCCAGGTTGTCTGTACCAGCTAACCAGCTAACCTCTCAACCTCACTGACTTCAAATTCACACCCTTTATGTTTCATTATAATATTCTTAATAAGGTCAGATTTAGTGTTGTTAGAAATCTGCATACCCTGCCTTAGTTGAGATACCTTACCACCATAAAAGTAATTAAAATGATTTGCAATATCACTTGGTTTAGTGAGTACAAATTTGTTTGATTCCACTAAAGGTGTGGAGACATTGGTCTTTCGACCCATGATTTCATTTAACCCTCATATTATGTTCCGGGTCAATTTGACCCGTTTCAGTGTTTGACGTCTCTTAAAATCCAGTTAAACTTATTTTTTCCATCTTGACACTATATGATTTTTCCTAATTTGTTGGGATTCAATAGTAAACACACAATAAATATAATGCAATATTTTCAAAAGTCCTGTACCAACTCTGTTTACAGAGGTGTTGTGTGAGGTCATTTTTGGGGTAGCTGTATAAAATTAAGGAAATATATAACCTTTTTTAGTTTTTATCTCTGATTTGTTGTGGATAATTCTGGTGGCACTTTCCCATACAGGTTTTAAACTTCCCCAACTTTCACATACCTCAGGCTCTAAATTAGATTTCATAACAGATTTTTTATATTTAGGGATAAAAGACTAGTCAGTTGGGAGACACACAAAAGGTGACAGAAAGTGTCAAACTTTTTCTATTACAACAGTTTTGTGTCAGTTTAAACTTTTGGGGTCAATTAGAGGCATCATAAAATGTGAACATCATATGAGGGTTAAAACATTCCATAAGTTTTTACCATCATATCTCACATCATATAACCTTTGTTTATAATAATCTCTTTTTTTCACTTTGTTTTACTTTGTGACCTGATTACGTAGGGGACAGTACTTACGCCTGTCACAAGTTAAACCCGCGCTAACTGAGGCTTTTTTGGCCTATTTGACCTGTGAGCTTAATTTTCATGCCTAGCTAAATTAGTCAAACCAGTAGCAATTATTTGAAGTTAATTAATAGCTAATTATTTAGTTAAATCTCTTAATGTATTATAAAGCTAGTGTATTCACCAAGATGAAAGACAATTAAACTCAAAATTTGTTTTTGTTTTGCGCGCGGGGGGGGGGGGGGGGGGGGGGGGGGGGGGTTTGGGTGGTTGGTACCTCATTATAAACTACAGCTGTTATGCTGTTCTGGAAAAAGAGATGTGCTTTTTGATCATGTTTTAAGCTTCAAATGAAGTCAAAAGTATAAATTAAGATACCATTAAAGGATGTCTTTAACATTTGCAACTGACTTATGATGGGCACTGTGATTATATGGCTAGTGTTTAATCTTGTGTAGAGGGATCTGCCTACATTGCAACAGCTGCTGTTCTGTTAGTTTTTTGGCCCACTGTATTATCCTGTATTCTGTAAGGACCCACTTGTAAAAATGAGTACATTTCAGTTTGCTCTTTTGCAGGTTTGTTGAGAGATTTTGGCAATCATCTTAATGCTTCAAGTACACATTTCATAGAAATCTTTCTCCTTGGGTTCTACTTGGATTGAAACTGGGATGACATTCATTTTCAGGGTCATTAGGATTGTTTTTTTATAGCTATTTATGGTATTTGGGAAAATGGGGCTGTGTCAGGATGTGAAAAGTACTGGAATTGGTGGCATAGATATGCCTGTACATGACAGTAATGCAAATAGTTAGTTTAACCTCCTAATACATCTGCTAATGCTAATACGTTTTCCATGTAGAATGCTCTGGATCTGGGAAGTTGACAGCGGAGTCCACAGATGAGATGTCTGCTAACCTCCGCTGGAGCCGCCAGTGGGTGCTCAATAGGTTCAAGTCATTCATCAGTTGCAGGTACATCTACAAGGGCTGGGTATTGCCTACAACCCCACAATATGATACTGATCATTGTACAGAGGCCACAATACAATATGTATGGCCATACACCTTGATTTTGAATATTACACAGAATTTCGTACAACAGCTGTTTCTTATTAGGAACTGTATAACAGCTAAGGCAAAGTTTTAATAATCACACAACTTACAACACAATTAAGGCCTACAGACATCTAAAATTTAATAAAACATTATCCGTTTCTAAACCCAGAGTTCTTAAGTGCAAATAAAGTATTCTTTAGTTTTTAAACTTAAAATAGCCCTTTCTGTTTTCTCTTATGCTTTTATAATTCTTTCTGTAACAATAACTAATACATATTCTGGTTTCACTTGACTTGGACAGTCATACTTTAGAAAAAAAAAATTTGACTAACCTTAACTTGTAACATTAACATAGCCTCCTCTAATGACCTCAACTGCATTCCAGTTTGAACATCTTTTTAAAATAAAGCCATGCAATTGATGTTTATGTTAAATTTGCTATTCATTACCTTTAAGCCAGTTTTATTATCAACGTCTAGTGGCATCCTTGGTGGAACCCAGGTAACAAGAACGTTTGGGATCTTTAAAGAATGTTCCCTATACAGCCCTGTAATGTCATTACAGAACATCACTTTGGGAACATTCAGGGGAGTATTGCTGTGATCTCAAGAGATGCTACCATTATGTTACATAGAATGTGTCTAGAACTTAAGAGGAATGCTCCTAGAATGTTACTGGAATGTTAAATGTTCCTCAGAAACATTGTGTGAAAGTTCTTAGAACTTCAAAAAAAACACAACATTGCATCAACCAGGGAATGTTTAGGGCAACCTTAATAACATACAGGGAACATTCCTATAACATGATTTCATTAGCTGGGGAGGCAGAATTTATAATCCACTTTCATTTTAGTGTTGTGCAAAGTTTGTGGCTAGCTATAGTGATCCACTGAATGTGGGTAGGCCTATGTATGTAGGCCTTCGGTGGCTAGCTAGTAGTTTAGCTAGCCATCACTACAGTATTAATGTAATTGTGTTAATAAAACGCGCTGATAAGACATATTCTTTTCTCGCCGTTGCCTCTTCACCTATGACTCACCAGCTCGTAAATCTTGGTAGTCTTGCCTATATTGTGATAATCTAGGCATTAAGCAACATACAGATTAAAACAAACTGACATTGACACAATTTTTTTAATGATATATTTGCTCTGCACATGAGGCTATCTATTAAAGAATGATATTTAATAAATCTATCCAAGTCACAAAAAATAGTGTGTCTTGAAATGACTTTGACAGAAACAGATTTTGCCAATGAGCTTGGCAGGTGTTTATGTTGCAGCGGAAGGAGAAGCACTCTGAGATTTCACCAGAAATACTCACTATGAGGTCAATTTACTAAAGATTTGCGTGTACAAAATCACGTGTAAAAGTGCTACCACCCGCAAGAAATCATCCAAGGTGATCAATTAATGAGGTGCAAAGAGGACTTTGCTTAGTGGGCGTGTTACAATTGAAAGATACATGGATTTTTTGCTTTTGCTGGTTAGCCTGAAAGAATATGTAAAATTGGGCGCCCCTACATTATTTTGCAAAATTGTGGGAGGAGGTCATGCAAAAGATTGCTTTAGCATGTGTAAACTGATTTACTAAGCCCGAAAGCAAGCTTGGTAAAGGTATTTGTGGGTGCATTTTAGTAGGCTGCCGTTAGGATTCTGTTGCCCTTCCGTGGAATCAAATGCAGGACGATGAAGAACACACTGAAGGTCTTCTCTTAAGAGAATTGAGGTTTATTTACAATGCGCAAGGGAGAGACACACACAGAACATACGGGCTGCCTGTGCTGAGAATATCTCTGAAGAACTGAAGTGTGTGTGGTTTAAATAAAGTTCCTAGCATTACATCTCTAAGGGTTGATAAAGTGAATACACATGCATGTCTGGAGACAACTGGTTTAGGCCCACCCAACTAGAAATGTGCCATTAGCAGTGATATGCTATAGACACTATAGAAATGTAAATGGGTGGTTGATGGTTGGAGCAGGTATTATCTAGTTAGCTCATTAATTAGGTAAAACGTAGATCAGTTATGAAGTGGTCTAGCAGCGAGTCATCTCATTTATAGACATAAACGTGTATTGCTACCTTATCATTGACTTTCTGTTAACATTAGGCTATAGGCTATATTTTCTCAAGTATGATGTGTTTGCTACTCTTACTCAATCTATGAATTACAGGAACAGCCACTTTGATCATTACAGGTTACTGGCAGTGTTTATTTGCTGCCAACAATTTCATATGTGCAATTTATTAAAGATATAACATATTCTATCTCATTCATATATTTTTTCTTTTTAATTTAAAAACACAAACAAAACCCATTCATACCGTAAACGGTTTTGAATACGAAATGTTCTCAACTGCCCATTGGAACTCATTCCCTGCTGGGAACTACGCATGCGCGATACTCTGATCAGAGCTTTTTATGGCATAACCTTATTTTTTAAAATATATAAACAACACATCTTATGCACGATAGCTTACTAACAATTACATACCCTGGGTTTTCACATTCTTCTTTAGCTGTCGACATGATTACCATGGTTCATATACAATAATAAACATACTATAATTTAACATATATTTATAGATGCAAAATACTTCAGACCAACTTTAGGTAAATGACACTTTTTTTTTTTAAGCTAAAAAACATTTTAAAAAAAAACTTTTTTCTCGACTTCTCAACTTTTTTTCTTGACTTTCTCGACTTCTCAACATTGTTTCTCGACTTTCTTCTCAACATTGTTTCACAACTTTCTTCGCAACTTTTTTTCTCGACTTTCTTCACCTTTTTCTCTTCATATTTATGTCAGAGGGTATTGGCCCGATTCCAAAGATATGATTTCTATGAAAATCGGACAATAAATGGCTGCGATATAGCCACCAGGGGCACAGAAGGCTGGATGTGCCCCAAAATCTGTGAGCGGGATCCTCAGAGGGACTTCTATGACATACACTACTCACAAAAAGTTAGGGATATTTGGCTTTCGGGTGAAATTTATGGAAAATGTAAGTTCACGCTACAGTGATATTATACGTATCATGAAAGTAGGGCATTTAAGTAGAAGCATGCAATGGTGATTTCCTCATCTCAAACAATTTATTGAAACAAAAGCCAACAACAGTGGTGGGTATACCACAACAAAAATGTCAATGTCTCAATAACTTGTCATGTGCCCTTGAGCATCAATTACAGCTTGACAACGACGTCTCATGCTGTTCACAAGTCGACTTATTGTCTGCTGAGGCATGGCATCCCACTCTTCTTGAAGGGCGGCCCTCAGGTCATTGAGGTTCTGGGGTACAGAGTTACGAGCCTCTACACGGTGAGTCAGCTGATCCCATAGGTTTTCTATGGGATTCAGGTCTGGAGAAAGTGCAGGCCACTCCATTTGAGGTACCCCAGTCTCCAGCAGCCTTTCCCTAATGATGCGACCTCGATGAGCTGGAGCATTGTCGTCCATGAAGATGAAATTAGGCCTGTGTTGTTCATGCAGGGGCACAATGACTGGATTAATGATGTTATTCAGGTAGTATGGGCTTGTCACTGTACCATTCACAAAGTGTAGGGCAGTTCTGTATTGACTAGACACACCTGCCCACACTGTAACACCGCCACCACCAAAGGGTCGTCTGGTGACAACAGTGGCTGATGCATAGCGCTCTCCTTGACGTCTCCAACATCGTTGGCGGCCATCATTTCTGCTCAACGTGAATCGACTTTCATCAGAGAACAGCACTGAGGCCCACTGGTCCCTCGTCCAGCGTAAATGCTCCCTGGCCCATGCAAGACGATGACGCCTGTGCCTGGTGGTGTGGTCAGGTACCCTTGCAGGTCGTCTAGCACGCAGACCACGCTGATGTAAACGGTTTCGAATGGTCTGACGTGACACTTGGGTGCCTCTCACCTCCCTTAAATGTGCCTGGAGTTGAGTGGCATTCATCATCCGCTTCCGCAGGGCACTGTTCACAATGAAGCGGTCATCAGTGTGGGATGTGGCCAAAGGACGTCCACTTCTATGCCTTTCTGTGACTCTTCCAGTCTCTCTGTATCTCTGTTGCAACCTGCTGATGACACTCTGTGACACTCTAAGCTCAGTGGCCACTTCCCTCTGAGAACATCCTGTTTGAAGCCTCGCAATGGCGAGGTACTGTTGATCAATTGTTAGGTGTCGTCTTGGTCTCATGATGTCAAAATGTGAACAGCATGATGAAGAGGACTGTTTAAATACCAATTCTAATTGAACCAGGAAATTTATTGGTCGATTCATGGATCAAACACCTGTTGTGAATTTTGCCGTTCAGCTCCTTGTTAGAGAACAGCAAGTTGTGCAAAAAGTACTGAAACATTGAATAGTTGGACATGTGCATTCAAAAGTTTAGAGAAGGTCAAATTAATTTCACCTGTAAAGGTTATAGTGCATTTTAGGTTCATCCTGAAATTTCACCCGAAAGCCGAATATCCCTAACTTTTTGTGAGTAGTGTATGTTAAAGGTGAACCCATAACCCCTATATGTCCCTTAATTGGACAATGATATCTGGGAAAAGAAGCATATGAAGGCCCTTAGGGGCTTCATACCTAGGGTAGTTCAATTTGAAGAATAGAGTTTTCCTTTCTGAAAGTCCCATAAGCCCCAAAATAGACACACAGTACCCCACTAGGTATACACATGCACAATGCAAGTGCTGGGAGGCTAGCTATTACAGAGGCTCAGTAGTGCCCCTTTGAATATGATTTTTTTGTACTTTTCAAAGGCTTGTAACTCGGGCCCGGAAAGTCCGATTGTGACAAAACTCAGAATCACACTTGTAGCTCTAACGCAACTGCACGACAAATGCTTTCAGCAGGGGGCGCCACCTAAATTTTTGTGTATCAGCATGGCCTTCAATTATGTCATTCTTCGGTTGGAGCCGAGCCTGCAAAAGTAGTTTTGGTAATGATATCTCTTAAAATGGGGGTACCACACCCCCTTCAGGTTCTTTATTTTCAGTCTTCAAATGAGGCCTACTTTGGTGTTTATGACAGAGAGGGCTCTATCTTGGCGATCTTGGCGCTTGGTCTAAGTGCATGGCGTAAAGTCCATTTAGGGCGTGTCCAAGTCCACTTTTGCTATTTTAACGGAGTGTTTTTTGGGCGCTAAGCACGGCGCAACATGCAAATGGGCTGAACCTAGTCTCTTCATTAATTATAGGTGTGTCTTTGGCGGGACATGCAATATCCATCCATCCATCCATTATCCATTAACCCGCTTATTCCTGGTCAGGGTCGCGGGGGGACATGCAATAAACTAATCAAAATGTCATATCCCATTCCCTTTAAAAGCCTGCTTTTCCACCTTGGCGGATTGCTTATGATGGCGAAACAGGCATGTTCCTGCGTGTTTAGTGCGATCAAGGAATAGGCTATATGGATCAATAGTAGCCTATGATCAATATTATTCGGACTAACCATTATGAGTTCCCGGTAATTCCTGACAGTGCTGTTTACAAAATATATGCGGTTAAATTTTGTTAAAAACACCTGCAACAGCTGAGAATAAGCGACCAATGGCTTCCGTCTCACCTTAGAAAATGCCAAATTAGCCTGCTTGTTTAACGAATTTCGTTTGATTATGCAATGAACTCATGTTCAAGCTTCATCCGAAGTTCATTAGGCCTACCTGCATTCTAATTTTGATTAATAACATAAATAACGTTATTTTGCCTTAATGATGACACTAAATACAATAAAGCTGTCAGGTTGGCAACCCATAGGTTCAGCATATTTTCCCTTGTTTTATAATGTCCTGCTTATGAAAATGTGACCAACCTGTTTTACTGGTAGCGTAATGCTTTAAAATGATTCACTTTCCCAGGAAGACTGTGAAAAGTGCGATTTACAGCAGGGGAAACAGACCTGCTCCTGTAAAGCGCACATGCAGATAATGGCATTAAAATTCATTGTAAATTAATTGTGTAACATGCTGCAAATTTGATTTCATTTCTAATTAGACGCTTAGTTCTCTTTAAAATCTTTTGTTCCGTTGTGGAATAACAGGTGAAATCAGCGGGGTTTTAATAAGCTGAGTGTAATGGGGCGTGACGTGTGAGGTGGGAGGAGCCAAACGCAGCAAGGGGAATCCTAAAGCCCTTAGGCCACTAAGGCGGGATACCCCGCAGATAAGGGAGGGGACAAAACAAACGAACAACGAACACAACTACAGACGCTACTAACTGGATCACTGTCACACGCCAACAGAGCGCAAGGACAGGATACTGAACAGTCAGAAATAATACGCGCCCTGTCTCGGAAACGAGACACATAAGAACGGGCGAGTAGCGTAGACAAACATAAAACACAGTCAGAAAACACTGCAAAATAATCGATAGAAGCTGAGGAGGCGAAAGGAACAGATCCAATGTTCCAGGGCTAGTAACATAGGCTAGCAGTAAAATGAGGAAAATAAAGAGGGTAAACACCCGATCTCCCAGGGGGAAGAAACATTTTACAGGCGAGCCGAACGGAGCACCGTCGTCCCATAACTTCACTATCCATAATGACTAACGCAAGCTTACTCGAGAACACACGCCCTAGCCTCTCAGTACAGAGACATGTAACGAGACGAAATGGAACAGAGAGCTAACGTTCCGAGGCTACATTAAGAACCACGCAGTCAAACACAAACATGTCCACAAACACTGCAAAATAATAAGAAGCTGAGGAGGCGAAAGGAACAGATCCAATGTTCCAGGGCTAGTAACATAGGCTAGCAGTCAAATGAGGAAAATAAAGAGGGTAAACACCCGATCTCCCAGGGGGAAGAAACATTTTACAGGCGAGCCGAACGGAGCACCGTCGTCCCATAACTTCACTATCCATAATGACTAACGCAAGCTTACTTGAGAACACACGCCCTAGCCTCTCAGTAAAGAGATATGAACGAGGCGAAATGGAACAGAGCTAACATTCCGAGGCTATATTAAGAAGACACGCAGTCACACACAAACACGTCCACAACATCGCCCAAGCTCCACATAAGGAGGCAAACACCCGGAGAACGAAACAGAACAAAAGTTCCCAACAAAATCGTCTCGCAGGTAGAAAGGCGAACAGGACAGCTGCAACAAAAGACCACGCAAACTTAATACCAAGCACTGCCTCAATATAATATAAATAACCCTAACTCACAACAAAGGGGAACGTAGTCCCCGAGGAGACAAAAACAGGGAAACAACCGTACCGAAACTACTAACTGGCACACGAGATGGGTAACTAAACAGCCAGCAGGAAATAAGCCCTGCCTCAGCAATGAGGCGATAAAAATAGGCGAGTAGCCAAATGGTACGAATAACTAACACCAATAAATAAAGCCCTAAAATCAGTAGCCCAGTCTCTTAGTAAAAACCTACCACGTAGATGCATACAAATAAACAATACTCCTCTCGCCTTCACGGAAGAAAGCAGAGAGAGGAGAAAGAGACATAGAAAGGCAAACACTAGGCAAACGGACTAAAAAGGAGAAACCAGGAAGCGAGGACTGAAAAGAGCCAGGGGGAAGAGTCCGAATAACTACGTCCACATAGGCAGATACGCCAGGGGGGACGAGTCCAAATAGCTACTTCCACATAGGCGAGTCCCGCATAACTCCAACTAACCACAACGGAGCAAAACGGTCTCCTTAAAAACCTAGACCGAAAATAATACTGACTTACATACCAAGGGCTGAAATGATACCACACACAATACAGCACAATACACCACAGTACAAACAATCAATATAGAAGCCCCGATAGAATGACACGGAAGGCTTAAATAGCTGTGACCACGCCCAGGTGTAAATGCTAACAGAAGGTACGCAAACCCAGCAGGGCGGAGCAAGCATCTACCAATAGGGCAGCGCCCTTGCGTGGCCACCAAGGAAAACGACCGCGTAGGTAAACAGGGTTAAAACCATGACACTGAGAGTATGGAAACCTTGTCACTGTAATTAAAAATATATGAAGGAGACGAATAGCTAAGGTTACAATTCAGTTAACATGGTGACATTTATCTCTGTTTTTTAACCATAGGCTATCGAAAAAACCTTATGCACAGCGAATCCGCTGTAGCCTAGGCTATTTGAAAAACAATAAATGCAATATTCACTGGACAAGGTTTTGAACTTTTTTCAGTCACAACCATTCTATTTACTTACAGGCTGTATTCCTAGACAAACAGCTGTATTGTAATGACATCTGAAGCGCATTTTCAGATGTCTCTGAAAATTGAACTCAAATGTCCGTCTATTGCAGTGCGCAAGTTTTCCATTGAATGACAATTCACGCATTAGGTGTAAATGACAATTCGCGCATTGATATAGGTGTTATCAGCTTCTTTTTAATGGATAGCCATTGTCCCGTACCATCGCACATTGCCTGGATGTTGATGGAGTGAGCTGAGGGACAGGTATGTGGTCTTTGACCTATCGACCCTTTTATTATTATGCATTTTTTGATATAGCCTACACAATGATAATATTTCACATTGTAATCTTGGTATTTTAGTCATGCTTGTGTGCGCCCCTGTGTGTAACAGACTGGAGGGTGCACACGCCTATGTAGACGCACTTATATGCGCTGTTAAAATAACATGTAAACAACTGCGACATGACTTTAGACCAGGTTTGTGGTAGTTCTAGCGCAAGCACTTTCTGCTGGCTCAAGATAGCAATACGCCAAAAATAATCCTGGCCACTCCTCATCTTGAGACCAACACACCCAGTTCACTTGCAGAAGTAATCCTGGCAGAAAGTAAGAGACATCCAGTGAAACAGTTGGTCGAAAACTGCCAGCTCGTAAGCTGCCAGTATAACAGTACTCTAAAATAACATGATTTATATATTTTTTTCCATTCATTAAATTGTTTTTCACTGGCAACATTGCTGCCAGTCTTTTCACCATTTTCTTACAATATATTTCTTCACAGTGTAACCATTCCATATACGTACATGTCTACATACATACATTCATATACACATACTACATACAATGTCAGATATTTTACCCATACAACAGCTACAATACTAGGGCATCAAGAGGCATTACATCATTTGGTATTCTAGCCCATTTATTTCCAAAGTCTTTCCATGATTTATGATTCTATGGGTGATTTTCTCCATTACAAATATTACCTTTTTTGTTTCTTTCCATTTAATTATTTTTGGTGCCAAAGGTTTCAACCAATTTCTAGTTATTTGTTTAAGAGCAGTGGTTCTTAGTATTCTGAAAAGGTATTTATCATTTTCTGAGGTAAGTTCATATGGATATTTACCCAGAAGAAAATGTTCTGCTTTAAAATATGTGTTTCTCAAAAATTCTTTCCATTGTTTCAAAAATGTCTGCCAAAATGTTTTTAAAACCTTACAGGAGAAGAATATGTGTGTGTGGTGAGCTAATATCTGACCACAATTCCACCAACATTTTGGAGTCATTCCATCAGTATACTTTGACTGAATCACAGGTCTTAAAATAGCATGTTTGGATTTCCCAGGCATACTCACGCCAAAAAAAAGAACTAGTGGTTTTGAATGCATCATTAAAACAGTTTTCCCACTCATCTTCAGTAACACACATTCTTAGTTCTTCTCCCCATTTGTTTTTTGTCAGATTTTCTTCCTTGACATGATTTTTCTGAAGAATCTGGTATACGGTTTTGTAACTTTGAAATTCTGGTATACTCTTATTATGTACAGCAAAAGGAGTGGATATCATGTAGTTTTTTGTTCTTATTTAAGCCTTTTATTGGGTAGCTCCTGATTTGCAAGTATTTATAAAACTGAGAGTTAGGAATACCATCATTACTGGATATATTTTCAAAGGAATCCACCCCTTTTTCATTGAACATTTGATGATATCTAATTAGTCCTTTATTTGCCCAGATCTTAAAGACCCCGTCTATTGTGTTGGGTTTAAAATCTGGATCCCAGGCAATTTCCCTTAAAAAAAAAAATCATCATTTACATGTTTAATTTTACATATTCTTCTCCAAATTTTCACTGTATTACTTATGCAATAATTATGTATAATCTTACAATTAGCAAGTGTTTTCCCAGTAAACACTAAAGTATTAATCGATTCTAATTCATAATCCATCTTTCTCCATTTAGCAATTGATTTATCATTCATCCATGTCAGGAATGGTCTAATTTGGGCTGCATGATAATAGTTCATTAAGTTTGGGACTGCTACTCCAACCATATTCTTATATTTTTTTCAATGTTTAAAGTTTCACTCGTGGTTTCTTGTCATCCTGTAACCATTCCAAACACGCAAAATCTCTCATTTAAATACGGCTATTTGCGGCTGGAGTAATTTACATAATGACTCTTAGTTGATGACCAACAAAGTGTGAAATGATAACATGTGCAAATACTTTGGTTGCGCCTGCAAAATAACAGCCCTTATGTGAGATCTTAGTAAATCAACCCCAAACGCTGTGCATACAGCCCATTGAGACTTGTGCTGTTTGAAACAATGCAATTGGCATGGGGATTGGCCTTTTGCTGCCACCTATTGGCTTTATTGTGCATTGCTCCACAAGTGTGTTTCTTTTTCAAAACCGCTTGCTGCTGTATCAATACGGCAGTATCTGTATCGATGCATGCATCAGCAAAGAGCACGTCATGATATATCGGCGTGTCCATTTTTTGGGCACAGCCCTAATCTCTACCTCTGCCCACAGGGACGTCCTGCCAGAAACGGAATGCACTGACACCGTCTCCACAGCGATGGAAGATGGGGCACTGAGTGATGGCATCTCCAAAACCTTCAGCACAAGTGAGTCTTCCCTGTCCTGTAAAACCATGGTTCCCAAACTTTTGTTTTGATAATACTGCATTAAATAATTTATTTTCTATTTTTTTATTTATTGGTCCATTACTGTTAAAATACAGCTTGACGTTAAAATGTGGAATTAAAATGTTTTATCATGTCAAATAAACTGTTAAGGTACCTTTCTAGTGTATGGACAGGCCCCACGGTCCAAAATCAAATCCCAATCATGTCAGTGCTGACTGGCTGGCAGCCCCGCAGGTCGGGTGTTTTTTGCGGTGGCTGTGTTTTTCTAAGGCTGGCCGCCATGACTATATATGCCTGCAGGAATCCCTGCAGTACTCTCCAACAGCCTTGAGTAAAAAAATACTCTGATATTGGGATGGCAGGGATGTATCCCATTTCTCAGGCACAGTCAATACAGTTCTAACGCAAAGTATTTGTCTGGTTAACATCATGTTGTTGCATTCATGTAACAAATTCTATAAATATGCCTAACTGTGCCATTGGCTACTTGTTTTCAACAGATGTTTGTTTCAAACATGGTCATTACTCTCAATCTCACACAAATGGTGACAAAAAATGTCAGTATGTGTGTAGCCTACTTATGTTGTGCTTTGCGATTAGTGCGTCTGACTTTCACTGTGGAGACCGAAGCTTTGAGGCTCGCCTCTCACTGTGGAGACCGAAGCTTTGAGGCTCGCCTCTCACTGTGGAGACCGAAGCTTTGAGGCTCGCCTCTCACTGTGGAGACCGAAGCTTTGAGGCTCGCCTCTCACTGTGGAGACCGAAGCTTTGAGGCTCGCCTCTCACTGTGGAGACCGAAGCTTTGAGGCTCGCCTCTCACTGTGGAGACCGAAGCTTTGAGGCTCGCCTCTCACTGTGGAGACCGAAGCTTTGAGGCTCGCCTCGGCCAAGATTTCTTTATTATTTCTTCATTCATTTGCCACAAAAAGGACGTGCACTTCAACTCTGTTCAGTTTATCCTTTTAGCACATAACACAATGTGACCATAAAAATTAACTACGATGAAAATTAAGAATTTACAATAATATAACCTACAAGCCCTAACGGGATCGAGTTTATATACCGTCAATTCAGCAAAGATATCTGTTTCATGGGTAGTCACTTAAAAAAAATTACAATAGCCTCCGAACATGTCATATTCGACTTGCATGTGCATGTGTCTGTATGTATTCTGTATGCATGTCTCTCTCAATGTCATTATCTTCATGCATTATCATCATTAGTTAGCTACTAAACACATAAAAAAAGGGATATCTGATATCTCAACAAAAACACGTTTTCAACGTAAAAAAAAAAAAGCCGAGTTGCCCACTCATAGCCTACAAATCACTGTCTGTAAGTCCTTAATTCCAATTTTCAAAAACTAGGCCTGTCTATAAAAGTATTGATATCAAAATGTGGCCAAGTTACAACTAACAATATTGCCTATCAAAGCTCACACTAATTAAACTAGCTCTATTCCAAAGCAATGCTAAACTGTTAAAGGAGAATAATTTATAGTGGAAATAATCTGTGATTCAGATGTGTTGCAATTAAAAAGAAAAATGACTACACTATAGGGTATGTTTGAACAATTGTCTGCATCCAGTGCTTTGGGTCTATGAAAAGCACAGCATGAATAAAATGTATTATTATTATTATCAATAATATTTATTTATTTATTTAATTTTATTTATTCATTCATTCATTCATTTATTATGGAATATTTGGATTTCTAATGAAACCTGTGTGGTCCTACAGAGCCTACACATTCTTGTGTTCACAAAATTCTGTTCGCAAATAACATAAGTTTTATTATTAGGGTTGGGCATTGTTTGGATTTTAATGATTCTGGTTCCGATTCCGATTCTGCTTTTCGATTCCAGTTCTTAACGATTCTCGATTCCGGTTCTTTGAGGGGTCAAAACAGTTCACATGCTTATTTCACAGAAGAAAAATGTATTTTTAAAAACCTTTACACAAGTCATATTCATAATTGACTTACAGTTGAATGTAAATTATTGCATACAGTTTAATTTGGTTCTGTTATTAATGATTCAATAATATATCCATTCTTTTTTCATTCACTGTACTGTAACAGTAACCTGCCAAAATGACAACACGGCAAAACCAACTCATTTACAGTTTAAGGAGCTGCAGCTCATGTGGGTGTTGACGAGAGAGAAGTAGGAATGTCTGTGCGTGGTGCTTGGTGCACTTGCATAATTGCAACCGAACCAAATAACAAATATACAAAACTTACACCCTAGTCTAGAGTAGCAGGTAAATAAATAAATACTCCCTAAATTAAAAACAGTTCTTGAGCATATCTGCCTTCTCAGGCAGTATGCGCGAGCGTTCAGCACAGATTGTGTCTCCCGCAGTGGAGAACACCCGTTCACTGGGTGTAGCGGAGGCCTGGACACATAAATATGAAAAGGCCATGTCTGACAGTAAAGGATAAGTCATTCGCTGGTTCCATCTCCTTCTCTGTCTGATCCTGGATGGACATGGACCTCTGCTGTGACGACATCTTTTGTGCATCCTCATTGGAAAAAAGCTCCTCCAGTGGAGACTTTCTTTTTTTTACTTATTTGGCATCATCTGACCCACAAACATACAGTAGTCTACATTAACAGGGCAAAAATGCAATATGTAGGCTATTTTCTAGGTCAAAATATTTCTCATTTTTATCTGCATTTATTTATTCATCCCCCCATCCTTTCTCTATTGTAAATGATGTTTCTTGGTATAAATGTCTGTTTGTCAATTGTAGAGAAATCTGTAGCAGCAGCGAACATTTTAAAACCTGTACATTTTCTAAGTAAACTAAATTTCTAAGTAAACTTGACAACAAACTATAAACATGTCCTTTCTGTAATTATATATAGTATACTGTAGTGTAATTATCCGTCAACTGTTCAAAACATTAATTGAAATGATATATTGTTCCATGAGGCAATTTTTATTATTTGACATTTAAAGTTTGAATGAACACAATCTCTTCACATGCTAAGATGAAAAAACACAGGGCCAAGTTGCATTAAATAATTTAGGAAAGTTTGGATAGCTTGGATTGCTTTGGAATAGAGCTAGTATAATTCGTGTGAGCTAAGATATGCAATATTGTTAGTTGTAACTTGGCCACATTTTGATATCAATACTTTTAAAGGTAGGCCTAGTTTTTGCAAGTTGGAATTAAATTCTCTGATAACCACACACACTCCAAGAGACATGGCCACCCTGACACTGGCCCTCCTGTTGATGAAGCGATACACCCTGGGCCTGGCTACACAATCAGTCTTTATTTATGTATAGCATCATTTACAACCTACCCTGTATAAATTAAGGTAAATAATTTACAGTATTTGAAAATCATGTTAATTTACTCAAGGTCAGTAATTCACAATTGAATCACAAGGACACAAACATATCAGGGATGGATATATTGATTGAAATCAGATGAATAAATGCTGTGCTTACAAAGGAGGGATATAATCAGGTCATTTGACTGTACATTAATCTAAGGCACATCTAAAGATAAAGTATCTACTACCAGACAGAATAGCTCAGCAGCTGACATGCTATTAATCTGGCCAGTGAAATAACTTTAGACAACCAGTCCTACTGTGCTTACCAACACACTCTGGGTTGCAGCACTTGACCCAATATAAATATATAGTGGAGCATGTGTAGATTTCAATTTACAGGCAAAGGTATAATTATTTTAACTTTGGGAAATCTGTATTTGTAAGTCAGTTGGCTAGCTAGCTAATTGGCTACCAATTTCAGGTCATTATATAGACAGAAGTAACCTTGAATAGTATAAAGGACTTTAGCTAGATCCTATTCAGTTTGGGACAGATACAGCTAGCTTACTAAACTGCATTCATTTTCCACCATTTGATTAGTTTATGTGTCCAGTCATTTCCCTATTGCTTATTTCAAGCGAAATAGTTAGCTAGCAGAACTATTTATTCTTCTGAAGAGATTTTCAGTGTTTTGTATGCTAAAAATATCAGCATGTAATCTCACTTTTCAATGAAACGAGATTTCCCAAATTGTGGGTAAAAGGGGATGAAGGGATAAAATAAATTCTGGAATCCGAGAACGAGCAGAGAGACACAACAGCTGCTGAGCACATCACCTCTGACACACCTGCCCCAGGTACAAATGAACTGGTTTTAAAATGATATACAAATAATTTCAGTATTAATCAAACTTTGACTTGTTGGGCTGGATGATAAGGGATAGGATCCCATTACCTGGACCTCTTATACAAGGAAGTGTGACTGTGCATTGTCTCTTAACATCCCTGGTACAGATTCTGAGTACCAGGAGGAGACCACAGACAACAGATCCATTCTGTGCCCAGAAGCGACACCAGAGAACACATCCTCATGCCTGGCACAGTCCCAACCCTTCTTTGCAGATGCAAAGAGTGGTTTAGCAGATACAGATAACATGGGTCGGACTTCGAGTAATGACAGCAAAGACACCGTGTGTGCTGCACAGGAGGAGGAGAAGGAGGAGGTGAGAGTTCTTACACAAACCCCAGAGCAGGGACCAAAATACAATCCAGGGCCATTGTGTCTACAGGTTTAACTCCAGTCCAGGAAGGCAGCAGTGTCTGCAGGTTTAACACCAGTCCAGGAAGGCAGCAGTGTCTACAGGTTTAACTCCAGTCCAGGAAGGCAGCAGTGTCTGCAGGTTTAACTCCAGTCCAGGAAGGCAGCAGTGTCTGCAGGTTTAACTCCAGTCCAGGAAGGCAGCAGTGTCTGCAGGTTTAACTCCAGTCCAGGAAGGCAGCAGTGTCTGCAGGTTTAACTCCAGTCCAGGAAGGCAGCAGTGTCTGCAGGTTTAACTCCAGTCCAGGAAGGCAGCAGTGTCTGCAGGTTTAACTCCAGTCCAGGAAGGCAGCAGTGTCTGCAGGTTTAACTCCAGTCCAGGAAGGCAGCAGTGTCTGCAGGTTTAACTCCCGTCCTGAAGGGCCATATTATCTGCCCATTTTTTGCAGCCCTCCAAGATTTTGGTTTGAGACCTCTGCTCTAGAGCCATATTCCTGCACTCATGTTCAGACACACTCAGAACTCTGTCTCAGAAGCATGTGATTGGTCAGCACAGATGACTGACAGGTCCCATCTGCATTACTAAAATGCTGCATTACTGCATTACTGACTATACCTGTGATGTTTTTTCATTGAAGGAAACTGAAGACTCAAAGGAGAGCGTGAGCCTGCCTAAAGATGAGGTCATCAGTAAAGGTGAAGACCACATGAAGGGACCCCTGGCAAACTGTGTTTTGAAATCTGCATGTTTTTGGTTCACTCTTGGATGGGTATGGAAGTAGACTTCCGAGGAGACAAATCTTAAGTCAACTTAACATTGTAAGATAGCAGAATTGTAAAACAGAGACTTTCTTTTGCAAAGCTACAAATGGAAAAAGTTTGCTTTGTTCAGATCTCATGTTGCAACCACAAACCACCATTTACAACCACAAAAAGACACATGAATCGTGTTTTATAACTCTCAAAACCTGACTGTTGCATTGACAAGTTCTCATAGATTTCTCTCAGTCAAATTGGAGACATAACTCCAAGAGGTATAATGCCTACAATTTAGGCTACACAAAGCCTAAAGCTACACAAAGACTCCCTACATCTGACCACCTAATCATCTCTTATATCTGGTTGGCTACACAATACCTTACATTTCCCAGCCACTTTAATTCCTCAGGTTGTCACAGTAGAAGATAATTGAGTTCTCAGTTGATGTACCTGGTGAAGGTCAGGGTCGAGTGCTGAAGCCACTGTGTGTTTTGAGAATATGAATGAATGAATGAGTATATTTTCCATATGAATATACGAATGAGTATATTTTCTACCAACCCTTAGTCTCTTATACCTTATTAAACCGTAGGCTCAATATAGAATTTAAATGTTTTTAGCATGCCAAACTGTTAAGGCACCTTTCTAATGTATGGGCAGGCCCCACGGTTCAGGATCAAATCCTGACCATGACACTGACGAATGTGGCCGGTAGCCCCGCCCGCAGGTCCATAAATGGCAGCAGCGTTTCCCAGGGTTAGGGATGATTCAGTCTTCCAGGATCAGTAGTGCTTTTTTGGTGTGTATGTGTTGCCTTTTGATTTTTTATATTTTACAGTTACAAGTCAATGAAAAAAAATCTTGCACAAATATACTGGATGTTTTTGAAGTTTCTTGCTAAATTGAATGCTTGCAGTCTAAGAGAAATTATGAATTCCCTTTCTGTTCTCAAATAGAGAAATCTTCCCCTGGGAGTGTGAAAGCCATTGATGCGAAGATGAGGTCAGTGAGACTGTGCTGGGAAAGACCGGTCAGTATGGAGGGAGTTTCTTGTGAGATCCACATCACCTACGGCTGTGAGGGAGAAGAGCCCAGATCACGTATATGTGCATTCAACACCACCACAGCTGTCCTTTCTGATCTGAGACCTGGGATGAAATATGATTTTAACATCACTGCAGTCCTTCCAAACGGCAGCTGCAGCAGGACCAGCTCAGCATGCATACACACAGGTGAGTGACCAAAATGTATACATTTGGGAATGCATATTAAATATTTAGACTTGTCATTATATATTATACTTGTCATTATTTAAACCAATTATACATGTCTTTTTGTGGATTGTGACTTGAAAAGGATTATTTGTCACTGTACACACATAGTAGTAATGCAGCTTTCATCCTCAATGACAGGAACCAGTCTGATTGATCTGGTGAGTGAGTTGGGTCTGGAACACTACCTGAAGAACAAGCTGACTCTGAGCAAGGTGCTGGAGATTGATCAAGAGACTTTAACTGATGAAAGCATCCAGTCTTTGAAATCTCTGCCGTGGTGTTTCCTGAGGAAGCTGATGATGGTGAACGTGACAGCTAGGAGTGTGAGGTGCACTGCAAAACAGGACATGGCATCCCAAAACCTAGACATCTTGCTAGACACCCTGAACAATCCACAGGGCCGCAGCAACATGGTAAACCCCCTGGACCTCATAACTGCTGTTTTTCTCTGCTCAGATGGCTTTCTTCAGCAGGAGATGGTTTTGAAAATGTCAATGTGCCAGTTCTCTGTGCCCTTGCTGCTTCCTAAATGTGATGCACAACAGTGCACTTTAATGCTGTGGGCCATGCGGGATATTGTGAAAAAGTACAGCCCACACTCTTTGAAGGACCCAAGAGGGTTTGTGGAGGAGAGCATTGTTCTCACTGACCTCCCCATGGTCTCTTTTGTCAAGCTTGGAAACAGCAGCTTGTCTAAGTCTCACATTCTGAACCAAGTTCTCAGCAACCCTCAGCAGTACCATGACACCTTTGTTCACAAAAACATGGAGTGCGGTGACACCCCAAGGAGGATTTCCAATGGGCTGGTGGAAATCAGCTGGTATCTGCCCTGTGGGAACAAAAACATTGACATCTTCTCCCAGCCACTGGCTATAGCTAACCTCCGTGGGGACCTCAGTGACTTTGAAACTCAGTACGCTTTTCTCAGCCACACCTCATCTGCTATATTTGTGTTTTGTGATGATTTTAAGTTTGAAAGCAAATTTCTGGACTCAAAGCATATTAAAGCTCAATTAATCTTGATCAGCAATTCACAGAGCAATAGCTTCAATAAGGATGACTTCAAGAGATGCATTTCTGAGTTACAGCTACAACCCAGTAACATTATCATAAAGGGTCCACAGACGAATGATGCAGAATTTGTGAGTTACTTGCGTTTGGCTATCAGTGAGATTTTAATGGGAAACGTGGTCAAAATGAGTGTTGAACGAATGTCTGTCATTGCCCATGAGTTTGGGATCCACGTTGATGAAGATTACATCCACTGTCAGAGGGGCAAGCAGAAGGCTTATGAAATCACAGGAAGAATATCTGATATACGAAGCTTCAAGGAGAAAGAGTTGCCTTTGCAAGGGACTGCATGGAAACAGCTGACCAAACTGGAGAAGGAAGAGTGCAGGATGAAAAATGTTGGGAAGAAAAACATAGAGGTTTACAAGAACCAGCTTTCAGAACAGAAGCAGAAGCTCAGAGCACAGCAGAGGGATCACAAGATCTCTGAGCCTATGTCCCGTTTCATCTCTGCAATGTCCGGTATCACAGAGGAACGCAAGTATTTCCTCAAGTGGATGAGGATCAACCTGGACAACCTGTCATGCAAAAGCCTTTCAGTCCTTCGGGCAGAGTACAAGGAACAGTGTCAGAATTCCTCAGAAAACAAAGAGCTCATTGCGGAATTGGACAGGAATATCTCCAGTTGCTCCTTGGGGACGGAACACTTCCTGCGGGAAATGGGACAGCTGTACGAGTCGGCCTGCTCATTCCCCAAAGTCCCCACCTCTGAGATTCAGATCCTCCCACGTCTCTGTGCCCAGCTGCTGCAGGAAGGCTTTCCTGTGGAGCTGGTGGATGGAGATGCTTCCAATATTCCTCTGCAGTGGGTGACACAGGTTCTGCATGAACTCAATCATCTAACACAGGATGAATGTAAGATCCGGGTGGTCACTGTACTGGGGGTGCAGAGCACCGGGAAGTCCACCCTCCTGAACACCATGTTCGGGGTCCGGTTTTCCATCAGTAGTCGTAGGTGCACGAGAGGGGCTTCCATGCTACTCATCAGAGTGAAAGAGGATTTTAAAAGGCAGCTTGGGTGCGATTACATCATGGTTATTGACACTGAAGGTTTGAAGACATCAGTATTGGCCCAGTTGGATGACATTTATGAGCATAACAATGAACTGGCCACTTTGTTGCTGGGGCTGAGTGACATCACAGTGATCAACATTGCCATGGAGAACTGCACAGAGATGAAGGACATCCTGCAGATTGTGGTGCATGCCTTCCTGCGCATGAAAGAATTTGGCAGAAAACCCTGCTGTCAGTTTGTGCACCAGAATGTACCAGATGTCTCTGCCCAGGACAAGAACCTGAGGGACAGAAAGCTTCTGCTGGAGCAGCTGAATGAGATGACCCAAGCCGCAGCTAAGATGGAAAAGATAGGAAACAAGAAATTTACTGATTTCATGGAGTACGATCCACTGAGAAACAACTGGTACATCCCTCGGCTCTGGCATGGCAACCCTCCCATGGCTCCTGTCAATGTTGGCTACAGTGTGTCTGTGAATCTGTTCAAGAGGAGTGTAATTGAGACGTTTAAGGAACACAAATCTGGAAAGAACTCCCCACACACATTCAATGAGTTCCTTGAATGGACCAGGAGCTTGTGGGAGGCAGTGAAGCATGAGAACTTCATCTTCAGTTTCCGCAACTCTAGTGAGCAAGCTTTGGAAATAGAATAATTGAAGTAACGTGATGCATAAAATAGCGGAATTTATTATTATTATTATTATTGTCACTAATTAAATCTTGGCTGGTTCATATGACTTGTGTGGAAGGGGTGTGGCCTCACCTGCTGGGAAAGAAGCAAACGGTGAATTTGTGTGATGAGACACACCTGATGAGGAACACTGAAAGAGCAAGTGCCTTGGCTCAGCACATTCCTCCTTTTTGTCATACTGTTTTCCTCCAAAAAATAAACAAAACTCACTCGTTCGGAAGGAGGCCCAACAACGTACAACCGTCTGGGTTGGAGTCGAGCTGGCTGCGAATGCTACCACAGACCACACTGACCAGACACCGGACGAGGGAGCATGCAACTCCAACCATTAGTGAGTGAGTGACGCCCCAACTTTAGCAGACTCTAAAAAAAAACATAGCTTATTCATTTACATGCCGTTTTGGCAAACAAATGCTTAAATCGGAATTGCTCTTGTCATCCCCTAGACGTTTGTATGAGCCAATATAAAATATTAACATATTTGATAGGTCTTTATTTAACCAGAGGATTAACCATAGCCTTATGACTGATGCTTATGTTCAGCTTTTCACCAAGTTCAACAAATGGGAGGGGCCTTCAGGAAGAACATGCACTCCTGGTTAAGGCAAGCTGAGACAATGTCAAACTTTGGCACAATAGCAGCACAGGATCAGCCATGCTTCAATGTGGACAACTTATTGAGCAGCCTGAAAAGTGAGGCCTTTATAGACCCATTTCTTGTTTGTAAACAAAAGAGGATGTGCACGCAACCCTGGGGCAAAAAGCCTAGCAACATAGCAGCCTATCACTATGCAGTGGAATTGATCATCAACGATTTAACATAGCTACTAAGTGCATCTAATTGTGTTTATGGTTCTTTTATTTAACTTTCATATTGGCAAAGCTGTACAAAATAACGCCAGCGTTAGTCTTTTTGCAACTTTTTTGTAACTTTTTTTGTTGTGAGCTAGCATATCTTGCTGTATTTATGTTATAAACGGGTGCAAGCTAACCACCATAAACTGTCAATGTTTGATGGATCTTTCCTTTTCCTGCAACTCCAGCACCTTTTGATAACTTGCAATGGCAAGTTGATAACTTAATTTTTAATGTTAGTCCAACTCAATAAGTTGGACAGATAGGATACATCACATTAATAAAGATGGACCAGCTGACAACAATAATTTAATTTGTTTGAAATTGATATTGTGTAACTTTTGTTAACGGTAGCTAATGGGGCCAGATAGGTTAGGAGTCTACATAGGTAGCCTGCCTAGCTACACACAAACAAAGGTGGAGTAGCTGACCATTATCATTTCAGTTAATTGTCTGTGTGAAATTATGGGTTGATAACTTAATGCTTAAAGCCTATCTTTGACCATGGAGCCTACTTTTTAGTTTGGCCAGAATAGAAACGGCATCAGCACCACCAGCCTTTTCTTCCATAATGGTTAGCTAAGTTTCTTATCCATACTTCTTTTATCCAGCTGTTCACTGATGGAAACATGCTTTTTCTGGAAATTTATTGGGTAATTCTCAGCTGGTGAGTTTGTCTTCTTTAGATTGCACAAAATTGAATATTAACATTGGCAACCTAGCAGTTAGCAAATGTTAGCGAACTAATGTTCATGTCAACGGTTTTACCGGTTACCTGGGGAAAGGGAGTTGGGAGACGGTCCCTGGAGTGTTGAACGGGGTTGTTGCAGGGAATCCTCACTGAATGATTGAATGATTAGATGGTACTTATTGGATGATTGAATGATTAAATGGTACTCACTGAATGATTGAATGATTAAATGGTACTTATTGGATGATTGAAATACTGATGCGGAGCACGCGTATGGGAATGCAAGGGGCTGGGCAACAGGGGAATAAGAAGGGGCACATCTGATCTGGAAGAGAGAGCTGGGGAAGGCAAGTGAGCGAGAGAGGATTGCTCCTCTGCGCTCTCCATTGCTTGGGCACTTTCTTTTTCGATTGGTTTTGAGTCTGTCTGGGAATTTGGTTATTTTTGTTTGGAGTGTATGAGAGTGTGGCGTGGTTTGTGTGACGGCGGAATAACTTACCTTGGAGACGGCGAGTCCGCAACGGAGTCCTGGAACCTGCGGCGATAACAACAAAGAGAGAAGAGGACAGCGTTACTTCCGGGTGTGGTGAAAATGCGGCGGCGGGGTACTGCAGAGCCGGTTGAAGCAGACGGAGGCAAGGCGACACGGGAGTGTTGATGAGCTTCTGTTGGGGGGATTCTCCTCCCCAAGACCGTAAAGAACTTGAATTCGCTAATCTGGACCTGTGTGTGTGGGCTCAGTCCCAGCACAGGTGGCTGCTGAGTTGTGGTGGTGTTCCTCTCCCCTCAACAGAATCGGTGTTCTACAGATCGGACCGGGGAGAATGTGACGAGAGCAGAGAAGGAACTGTGAGCTGGGTTCAGCACGAATAGCGGTGGCGAGGCATCCCGTGGTCAACCAGCTTGGAGGGCGGCAGTTCTGCAGTGTGTGTTGTGTATGGGGTTATTGTTTTGGTTTGTGGTTTTTTAATTTTCTTTTATTTGGTGGTAGTCCCCCACCGGTATTGCGGTGCGGCGGGGGGCTCCACCGCATTAAAAATTTCTTTGTGTTTGTTGTTGTGTGTTTGTGGTGTTGAGTGAGTGAGGTTTTGTTTGTGTGTGAAAGCCCAAGTGCCAGTCTTGTGGTTTCCCCCCTCGGACTAGTGGCTGGCCCGGGCAGAGGGCCATCCTGGGGGAGGCTATTTTGTGTGTGGGTGATCATGTGTGTGTGCAAAGTGCTCTCCTATATGATTACACAAACTTATGGTGGCGTGTGGATGTAACAGCGTGTAGTGTGGCGTGTGGGGAATGGGCACTCTTACCTGAGGGGGTCCTGTGCTACCTGCCGGGGTCTCGGAACCATTGGGAGGGTGGAAAGAGAAGCAAACTGTGCATTGATCCCTGTCCATATCTTGTCAGGTTTTACCTCATGAATGAATGTCATAACTACTGGATTTTACTTTTTACTCACGTGTTGGTGTGCTGCTTGGAGAGTGGTGGGTTACCTGCATAAAACAGGGTAAGGGAAAAAGGGTTAGTGTAGGGAGCTCTCAGCCCCCGATCCCTGACATTCATGTGAGATGCAACATGTAGGATTCAACAGGAGCTAGTGGCTAGTAGTGCAATCACAAGTTGATATTAATTGTTGTTGCAATATTGAATATTCTGCCCCAGGGTTGCGAACGCACCTCAACTGTGACATTGCTGAGAAACCTGTCGATAGAACTGGCTAAAGGGGGAAAACTAATTTTGGACAACCTCACTGAATCCTACAAGAGACCAGAGGGACACATTCACTTGGTAGAGAAGTATAAGGAGGACTTCATCAGCACGGCCAAACTGAGAACTCTGTTAAAAACAACCCTGAGGCAGTGGTGCAGATTATGCAGATTATGTTCAGGTTAGAGAGCATCAAGAAAAATCATACAGCCACAATGGAGCAAAAGGTGCTGGAGTTGCAGGAAAAGGAAAGATCCATCAGATCAACAGCTGGTGGATGAATTTGAGAAGATGTGGAATGAGACTGTGGCAGAACTGCAGTTCTCTGGCCCGGAAAAATTAGATATTGTCCAAGATATCCACCAGCTGAGGACTAACTTAGAGATAGAAGGCAGCTCAGTACAAGAAATGCTGTCCAAACAGTAATCATTTAATGGTACAAATTGTTTTGAAAATGAGTAGAAGCTGGAGATGCAAGGGATGGTTGATCAAATCATCGAGTGCAGCAGGCAGTTTGCAACAACACATACCTGAGACTTGCTTCGCTGCATTGACTTTAAGGACCAGTTCAATAAAAGAGACAAATGTCAGCAGAAAGCCAATGAGTTCACCTACAACTGTCTTGCACCTACAGTGAAGGAATACATCACCAAATCTCTGGGCTCTGACCTTGTGGATGAAATGTTGAGAGGGAAGAAAGCCATCAATTTCAGCACTCATTCCTTCTTCCAGTTCTCAATCCTCAAGCAGCTGCTTTCATATGACATATAACTTTAAGGACTTTGTGAATTACATAAGAAATTATGATGCCTTTGTGCAGGGCTTGATATTCAACAAGATGGCACAGCGGTTCTCAGTGGGAGATGGCCTCAGGAACATTGAGATGATGCATCTGAAGGTGATGGTTAAAAGAAAGCGGTGTGGAGGACCAGAACATTCAAACAGGAGATTCAATTAAATATATAACAATAATTATTATTATTATACAACCCCTGTTTCAGTAGGGTTGAAAAATTATATTCTGAGTGACGTTAATACCATTCGTATTAATACCAATTCGCCCCTACAACCCCGTCAGCCGGTGGTAGGAGGAAGGGCGCCACACCCTCTTCAGGGCGCAACTCCTCCTAGCTCCTGACCGTGGTTCCAACTTGTCTGGGGCTGCTTGTACACAACGATTCTCCCACCCCGGGAGCAGCCTTCCAATTGCCACTCCCTCAAAGCACTGACTATGCTTGGATCTTTTTAGAAAGTTAGATTCAAAATTAGTTTTTCTTTTCTGCACTTCATAAAATGTATGTACAGTTGCACTCAAAATTATTCAACCCCCTTCACTTTTTGCACACTTTATTGTGTTGTAGATTTAATTTTAAATGGATAAAATTGCCATTTTTGCCCATCAATCTACACTCAATAACCCATAATGACAAAGTGAAAATATGTTTTTAGAAATTTTTGCAAATGTATTAAAAATCAAAAACTGAAATCTCTGAAAGTATTCAAACCCTTTGCTTTAATGTATTTTTAAAGTGTCATATTTCATATTTGGTCGTATATTCTTTTCATGCTGTTACTTCCTGAAGTCTGTGACCCATCAACATCAAAAGACTCTCGATATCTTATTTTCAGGTACTGTTACAAGCGATACTATGATCTCTCTGCATTTGAACAAAAAAAAAACGTCATCACTGTCTGCTGGGTGTTGATAAAATGGACAATCAGCAGAAAGGCGTTGCACCTTTCATGTGATTGACAAAAACGCATCACATGATCATGTGGAAGCTACATGACTTTGCTGCTGATTGGCTGTCTTATCAACACCCAATAGATATCAGCGGACAGCGATGATGGTTTTTTCCCGGAAGCATTTCACATAGCCTCTGAAGTTTGGATGTTTACTGCCATATATCGGGTTTACTTAAAGAAAAAAAGACGAAAAGAAAGGCAGTACCACACGGTGGCGACGGCCATTATTGCATTTGATAATTATCGATAATGTATATTGCCCAGCCCTAGTGCAAGGTAATTTCACTGATATTAGGAAGTAGTCTTTCCACAGAGATTTGTCAGTGAATGGACCAGCTGAATGGCCTGTTCTCCTCATTAGGTATTCTTGTATTATTATTATGACATTATCTATTCTTATTCAGTACAGTTAATTGAAGAACTGACCTCAGTGTCTCTAGTTTACAGTTGGCCATTGCATTCCCCATTTTCTTGTCCCTTCATCCCCTGATTATATAGCATACCCTTTCCTCCTCAACCAATGTCCCCATTCTCATTCAATGCCCTGTCCTTTTATTTATATACAGCTCTCTCTGTCCAGTCATTCACTGTAATCTCTCTCCATTAATTATCTACTCTCATTTCCCATCAAGCTTTCTCCCCTCTCTTCTTTTTCTTTTCTGCTTATGTCTCTCCACTCATCATTCTTATTTCAAATCTGCCCCTTTCTTCTTCACTTTCCTTTCTCTTCCAGATTTTTTCTCTTTTGCTTTGTCCCTTGCTCTATGTCCTGTCTGTCCTTGTTGGTTGCTTTAAAATGTTTGTTCTTCCACCAAACTACTTTGCCAAACTAGTTTTTTATTAGAACATAATCACATAAGTATTACAGAATAATGTACAACAAAATTTAACAAAGGTGGCATCCAAGTGTATGTGGTTATCAAAATAATTTTGACTCTATATTCATAGTAACTGGAGGTGATGCATTTATGAGGTCAGATTGTCCCCTTTAGGTTGAGGGTATTTTAGTCATATCAAAATAACTACTCCTACTATTACACCTACTCTGAATACTAGTACTACTCTCACTGCTGCTACTACTCTCTCTGCTTTTACTACTGCTACACTCACTAATACTATCACGACTACTACTACTACTACTACTAGACTAAATTATATGGCCAAATATAATATAGGTTGGCCAAAAATGTGGGGCCTTAGGTCAATGTGAAATCACTGTGGATGATCCCTTTACAGATAATGATGTAAATAACCACACCATAGCACATACTGTATAATTCCATATACACATGTATTATAATCAGGATACTTTACAGACTTTATGTGAATCACGTAGGTACATACATGTTCCACTCTGCCACTCAGTCTGTGTGCATATTCCCACCTTGTGAAACTGCTTAATAAAAATAGGTTAGGCAGATTTTTATTTTTTAACTTTTTCTGCGACTGATTGATTCCATGTCAATTGGAGTGCATTGTATTAATTCAAAATGGACATTTTGGCTGACGTTATGAAAAACTAGCTGGTCACTGGCCGCATTGGTCAAAGTGTGCCTACATGCCTGCAATAACTACTACAGAATTGTGTTGTTTTAGTCCAAATAGTCCAAAATTACACTGAATTAATTTTCACAACTGAATGTCTATTACTGACCATTAAGATACTGTAAATTTTTAGCAGCTCCATTGACATGAAATTGGAGTCTTTGTTGACACAATGGTAGCTAAATGTGATTCACAGGGACAAATGTTTGGTTCATTGTATATAGAATTTGGGACTACTACATTATTGATTTTGGAAGCGTATTGATACAACTCATGTGAGTTTCATAGTTATTTCAAAGCACTAATCATGATATTTTGGAGCTTTGTCCCTATGCAAATGATAAATGTTCTGAGCATAGCATGCTACATTGCAATTATGTTTTTCATGTTAATACAAAATACTACATTAAAGTGAAAAACAATTGATTGGATAATATTTAAAGGTAACAACTTTATACAGGTCAGTAATGGATGAATACACTTTATGAAGTGCTACTTCGGATGACTGTCTCCTTGATTAAAAAATGAAAAAAATAAACATTTTAGCTATACTGCATATATTAGTGAAGAAGAGTAGTCAGTGGAAAAATAATTGCTACACCTGTGTAAAATTGATATGTCATTAGGCTTGGACCATTGCCAGTTGTTACAGTGCACATGGACACTATGGACCGTCTGGACCATAGAGCGTATGTAGACAACTTGTCTATGTACAAACCACTGCTAATACAGGGCGCTTGGGCTCCACCCCTCCTGTGGCATTGCATTGAATTCCCCTCCCTCCCAAAATAAGTAATCAAGAATTAGGCTATTCAGTAATAGAAATAAATTATTTAGTAATAAAAAAGCAAACGTGAAACTAAGTTGAGTACTTTCAGCGATAAATCTAATGCTCTTCTGGCTGAACGGAAGCAAATCCACGCAGCAATGTTCCAACATCTAGTGGAAAGCCTTCCCAGGAGAGGGGAAGCTGTTATAGCAGCAAAGGGGGGACAAACTCCATATTACTGGCCATGATTTTGGAATGAGATGTTGGATGAGCAGGTGTCCATATACTTTTGGCCATTTAGTGTATAATTGGCTCATATGAGGCAGTGAAATATAATAAATAAAAAAACTTGAGTCTTGAAGCAATAAATAAATTAGTGGTCTGCATTCATATATATTCCTGAAAAAGTCTCTGCTAAATGCTTAAACCGTAAACTGTACTATATGGCTGGGGGTGGGGGAGGTGTCGGTTGAGATAGTATGATTCCAATTCAAGGTTTTTCCTTTAATAAAATAACTTCATTTTAAGACCTGATGTACACTTTGTTTTGACTTGTTGGTTGATCCACCAGGTTACTGTTCGACTGACCTATCAACAAATTTGCCGATTGATTATTGTAATTTTAAGTAGTAATTATTAAATTAAAACCAATGAATATAATTAAATGTAGGTTAAGTGAGGGGTTTTAGCACCGCTTGTGTTCAGAGTGCTGGACATTTTAACAAGGGCATTGAGTGCTGGGACTGCTGGATTCAGGAAATAAACACATTTTTCTTAATCCTCACTTCCCCCACAGTATCCAACTGGACATTTTTCAGTTGATTAATTAATTAATCTGTATTTTAGTTAATGTCCTGAATGGCCTGAATTGAAATGGAATTGGCCCCCCCAACCCAGAACGAATGTTTATGTACGGATCCTGTAAATCTAGTTTTCCCTTGCTCTCTGTCCAGCTTTACTCTATCACAGTGATCTAGTTTTCCCTTGCTCTCTGTCCAGCTTTACTCTATCACAGTGATCTAGTTTTCCCTTGCTCTCTGTCCAGCTTTACTCTATCACAGTGATCTAGTTTTCCCTTGCTCTCTGTCCAGCTTTACTCTATCACAGTGATCTAGTTTTCCCTTGCTCTCTGTCCAGCTTTACTCTATCACAGTGATCTAGTTTTCCCTTGCTCTCTGTCCAGCTTTACTCTATCACAATGAGTGTTGTTGAGCTAAGGGGAACCTACACTATAGAGGAGGGTTGAGTTTAGAGTGTTCAATATAATGTCACACACATTTTTAAGAATTGTAAGAGTTGAGTTAAGCTTTTTTTTAATCAGTACACCAGACACCAGAAAATTAGGTCAAATGTTTTCTTTTATTGAAATGTGGTCAGGGATCTGTAGAGCCTGAATTAACTGATTTAAACAGGGTTTTACATGGAGGGCGTGAAGGCGTGTGCTTCCACTGCACCACAGCAGATCCTGACCTGAGAATCACCAGTGAAAACAACTAGATATTTCTCCCCTTCTTTCTTTTTTTTCCTTTGGCATTCCTGCATCGGAGAGCAGGTCCAAAAAAAATAGAGAGGGGGGAAAAAAAGCAAAGATAATAAAGGAATAGAAAGAGTAGAGTTTAGAGAAAGAGAGCAAGGGTGAGAGAGGGAGGGGGGATAAAGTATATTGCTTCAAATGTATATTTTATTCATGTATATGTATGTATATATAATATGTGTGAGTGTGTGTGTGTATGTTTGTGTGTGTTTTTCAATAAGATGTATAAAGATGCTTCCATCTTCACAGAGAGAAAGACCCCCCTGTAACTAGGCTTACACAAATCAAGCCTGTTTCTCATTAAAGCTCATTGGTGTGGTCAGTAAGAAAGGCAGTTGCTGCCACATAATAAAATAATGAAAGCTACCACATCTTTCTACCCCCTCCTGCCTTTCTGGCCCAGGTTGTAACATTGTCTCAGATGACTCTCCTCCCTCTTCCTCTCCTTTCTCCCTCCTCCCTCCTCTTCCTCAGCCTCCTCCTCCCTCACTTGCTGGCCATGGTGTAGCACCCATGCTGGTGCCACTGCATGTCCCGGATGCGCCTGACAGACTGGAACTGCGGGCAGCGGGCGCCGTACTCATTGAAGTGCCTGTAGTCACCCTTCTCCAGCAGGTACTGGCTGCCACGGTAACCGGGGTACTGGTACCCCACCCACCTGGAGATAGAGCGAGAGATGGGGGGAGAAGGGGGTGAGTCATGTAAAAGGCTTGTTATAGATATCTGTATGTATTCATACAGGTCACAAATATTATGCTTCTTGGTTAACATAACAACTTATTATAGTAGCATAGTGATGTAAACACTCACTGCTCTGAGAATGTTGTTAGATGGGTGTGGCACTTTGCTCGTGTGTATCTCACAAGGTAGATGCACTTTATGTACTCTTAGGGCCTGAATAACGAAGACCTTTAGTGTGTGCAAAACCTTTTAGCACACGCAAAACTAATAACACAACCAATGATTGGTGCAAAAAAATACCATGACCAATCATTGTTCATGTTACTGGCTTTGCGTGTGCAAAAATTTTTTGGTCTTAGTAAATCAAGCCCTTAGATTGTAAGTCGCTACTGATAAGCGCATGTGCCAAATTAATGTGAGGTAATGCAACAGAGGCGAGGACTACAACACATCCCATATGCAGACAGAATATTCACACTTACAGGAAAATGTTTAGTGTTAACCAACAATGAGACGGTAAATCCTACACTAATAGAGCACATTTGATCCCTGTTGGACTCTATATAAACTCTGTTAAAGAGTTGAATTAACACTGAATATTTTGCTGTGCTGTACCTCAAAATTGTAGCTGAGATGTTGGCAACAGAAAAAAAAACAGATTATTGAGCAAATTGTATGCAGTATCTCTTTGATATTGAAACTACCAGATTTTCTGCCCCCACCCCCCAGTTTAATTGGCTCAATGACCCTCACTCTCTCACTCTCTCCAAAATGGCTGCCGTGCATCACCCAGGTGGAGGCAACACATTGGTGGCCTCCCCCACCCCATGTCACGCCCTGCACGTGATACTCACGTTCCACAACTAACGATGATGCTGCCCACTCTGTCGGTGAAGCCGTAGGAGAACATACTGGGAACGTCATCATCCATGATCTCCATCTTGCGACCCTTGAACTCTCCTACCTCGTACAGGCAGATCTTGTGCTTCTCAGGATCCTTGCAGGGGGGACAGGGGTGTAAAACAGTGAACAAAGTTGATGTAGTAAAGATAATACATTAATAATGAATTAAGTGATTCGTTAGTCAGTAAATTAAATAACCAATCAGTCATGGCTAATTAAATAACTTTGATTGCTCTCTTGGTTACTTAATTATTTGGTTGGTTAATTAATGAGAGGTAAAGTACCATTCTGACGGGCCTGAAGGACAGCAGGAAGTCGTTCCTGTAACAGTTGCTCCAGGAATCCCATCTGGGATACTCTCCCTTCTCCAGGATGTACATCTCACCACAGAAGTTCATCTGCTCATAACCCACAAAGCTGGCACAGATTGAGAGGGAGAGGTCACGACCCAACAAATGCACTGTAGTACATTAGCGCCTCACTCAGGACTTCCGCAGTATTGCACTTTGCTTATTAACTGTGCAAAGGCTTATCTTTTGTTGTGCTCTCTCAGGTATCATGAGTACAGTTTATATGCTTCTAAAATAAATGGTAATCATGATAATAATGAAATGAGAGAATTAGGGGCGATACTCTTCTTTACCTCACTTAGAATCACCACACTTTAATCACTCAGCCGCTAAATGAACAAGCGCAGTGCGTGTGATAGAAACTGATAAAATGTTATTTTTATCCAGAAAGCAGAATTATCAAAATTAAGGACACTGTGTGGAGCAGATTCATATTAGGAAGGAATCTGTTGGAGGTTGAGGGTGAGACAGGGTGAGGGTGTGAGAGGATGAAGGTGTGAGAGGGTGAGGGTGTGAGCGGGTAAGGATGTGAGAGGATGAAGGTGAGTGAGGATGAGGGTGTGAGCGGGTAAGGATGTGAGAGGATGAAGGTGAGTGAGGATGAAAGTGAGAGAGGGTGAGAGGCTGTGAGCGGGTAAGGATGTGAGAGGATGAAGGTGAGTGAGGATGAAAGTGAGAGAGGGTGAGAGGCTGTGAGCAGGTAAGGGTGTGAGGATTAAGGTGTGAGGGTGTGAGAGGATGAGGTTGAGTGAGGATGAAGGAGAAAGGATGAGGGTGTTTGAAGGTGAGGGTGTGAGTGGGTGAGGGTGTTTGAAAGTGAGGATGTGAGAGGATGAAGGTGTGGAAGGATGAGGGTGTGAGAGGATGAAGGTGTGGAAGGATGAGGGTGTGAGCAGGTAAGGGTGTGAGAGGGTGAGGTGCAGAGGGGAGACTTACGGGCCACATTCAACACGCAGAGAGCGCACCTTGTCCATGCCCATGTCACACACATTCATGCACTCTGCGTTGATCTCTATGCACCTGCCCTGGAAGTTCTCCTGGTCGAAGACGCACATCTGAGAGACAGGGAAATAGGGAGGAGAAAGAAGGTCAATTCATAAAGCTGCTGCACTTTTTCATCCACAAATTTCACTTCTGTTCTGAACCCAGCAGGTCCAAAGCTCTTCTCTATGAAAATGACCCCTGGAAATGTCATATTTCAGCTGAAGGTTCAATTGGTGCTTTTCATTTTAAATGCCTTGCAATATCAGTGTAAGATATTGAAAGACATGTATAATATATATGCAAATATATTATGTATGCATACATATATATTTATATGTATTCTTTTAACTACAGTTGTTAAATTACAGGTGCATGTGAAATATATTCATATAATTTCATATTTAAACTTTATAGCCAGTAGAGGGCACACCTCCCTCATCACCTAAAAGTGTTTCTGGGGTCACCAACATGTCGTCCTGTTTCTGGGGACCCCGACCCTGCCACAGGTGGAAAGTCCAGGTTCAGAAAGTAAAAGTCCTCCCCAGTATTTTGTTCCAATCACCTGGATTTGCTAATTAGCACAATTTTTCAGCCAGAAGGTAGAAATGATTATTTAAATCAGCTGGCTGATCGCAGAAATTTGACTTTCTGACCCCTGGACTTTCCACCTCTGGGGAGGGCCTGCTAGTATTCACTGTTATTCAGCACTATATCGATCTATTACCGCAGCAATATACTCAGTACATTTCACTCATATGGTCCCTTTGGTCTGATGCATTTCCTGATTTTAAGTCAGAAAGCATAAATAAATAATGAGATGTACAGTGTTGGAGTCTCCATTTGCTCAATTCAGAACATTTTTAATTCATAAATTGAATCCTCAGTTCATTTCCTGAACTGGCTTTAATGACCCCAGCTATGGTAGTGTGGTCATGTGACCACGTGTTGGTGTAATATGTGATGGTGGCGCCATGTTGTTTACCTTGTATGACATCATGCCCATCTCAGACTTCTTGCTCTGAGCGGTCTTCCCATCAGTCTGGGAAGGAGCCTTAGAGGACTTCTCTCCGCTGGAAGACATGATAACTGGTGGGGAAAAAGAAACAGAAATAAGGGGTCTGTAGCTTGTCAGTAGGACAGAGAAGGTAAAATGGGGGAAGAGGAGGATGAGGATGGAGATAGATGGCAGGGAATGGGAAGTTGAGAAAAGTTGAGAAGAGAGGGAAACAAACATTTGGGAGACTGTTAAAGATGATCTACACTAAAGAGATCCACACTATAGACGGTATGATAGCATTGCACTATGCTACATCCATGTGCATCGTAGACATTTGCCATTGTAAAATTGCAGATGTCTAAGTGCGTCGCGAGTTTGCTCTCAGTACGATATGAGTGCACTGTAGTTGTGTCAGTCAGATTCACTGGAAGGATTCAAGAACGGCTAGCTTTCCCCCTCTTTGCCCCGCCCGTTGCTTGTGCCGAATCATCTCCCGCGGTGTGTCTCCGCTCCTCTGCCTCTTACCTCTCTGTGTGTGCGGGAGTGAACTCTGTCTCTCTGCAAGTGTGCGTTTCCCTGCACGCCGCCGGCCCTCTTATACCCTGGCGCCCTCCATGGGGGGATTAGTGCGGGAAAACAGACCTGCTGACCACACATTTACCAAAGAATAGAAACCCCCCCATCATCAATGCGAGAGAGAGAGAGAGAGAGAGAGAGAGAGAGAGAGAGAGAGAGAGAGAGAGGTAACAGGACTCAACAAAGAGACCCAAACAGCAGTGAAGGTGCTACCTTAGTAGTTAGCCCACATGGGCTTCATAGTATAATAACAGACAATGTAGAAATAGGCTGCATATCTCTGCCATAGGCCACTTTATAGTACAAAAACTGGCTATGTTCCGAAAAACCTTAACATCATATCTGACTACATGTGATTACTGCCTCTGTGCCTGTTTTAGTACAGCATGGCTAAGTTAAACTTTGTGTAGTGCAATGATACTGGGTCAAATATCTGAAAGACTAACTCATCACATTATTTAAAAAAGTTAAAAGGGCAAACAGTAATGTTATATGCTAAATGTTCTACTCAATATATTGCTGAGTAGGAAAGGAAGGAAAATAAACGTTTTATCCATCTCTTCCAGGATCAAAGCATCACACCTGGTTAAGGTTCATATTTAGTGCAGTGTATACACACTGAACACTGAATTCACTGCTTTTGCGGAATGTTTTCATTGTTTTACAAAATTTTATTGATTTATTTCCCATATGTGCACACTAATTAATCACACATAGACTTGATGGGCTTTTAATGTGTGCTGCAGACTCAAATACACACACACACACACACACACACACACACACACACACACACACACACACACACACACGGCAGTTTGATACTCCTAATACATTCAGAGCACCTACAGTAGTACACCCCCCCCCCCCCCCCCCCAAACACACATTCTACATTTAAAATGTTTTTCTTTATATCATATTCACACATAACTCATTGTTTTCACAGCTGCACCTCCTCTCAGCCTCATCTCCACCCTCCAGTAACACACCCTCAATACTGTGAGGTAGAGGTCAGGGGTCAGGTGTGAAGGCCGGTGGCTGTAATGGGCCGGGACCTTCGGATTGCATTTTCACACAGCAAACCAAAACAATAGCCAGAGTGTGCTCTGGCGTTTTCATAAGGCATATCGCAGTGACTTTATCAACTCCCCATGGCCAGTGACAGAGATGCAGACTGAAACAGGTTTTCTGTCTTTTTTGTGGGCGGACGACTGAGGACAAAGACCACCAGAAACCAGGAAGCTAGACGGTTGACTTTACATCACGTGTACATTACTGTGAATATCAATAATATTTATTTTCTTACATGCTGAAATAATGTTTACCCACCCCTTTCTCAGTATGCCTTTTCAACAACTGAACATAACATTGCCTGAAATGCAAATGGTTAATCCTGCCTATGACCAGGCCTTTGTGAGCTATAGGACAGACAGTGCTGACATATACGAATATACCGGACTTATTCTATTGTGCGGATCCCATTCACACAAAGTCTCTTGTCTCTGACCGGACTGCTTTGTGAGGGCTGACAACTGCCGAGAGTTACTATACTATACTATCTGCTGAGTCGGCTCACCAACGATTACGTAGAAAAACGTGAAAGACCGCGAATGAAAGAAAGGGATATGTGTCAGTAATGTTTGTACACCCTGAAAGAAGAGACGCGCACGTGGACAAACACCGCAGGCGACAATGTCCGCGGCGCGCGCACTGTGGCCACTGGTATAAAACTGAAGCGCCAGTTTCTCGCAAAGCTCTACGCGAGACAGGCGGTGTAGCACTCGAGCTCGACACAAATAGGCTAAGTGACAAATATAGGTAAGGTGCCAGCTCCATATAACGAACATATATTAGAACACCAAAGTGCAATTAACTTTGAAACAGCAGTTGTAAAAAAAAAAAAAAACATTTTTTTTTCCACGTGAATTAATTAAGTAGTGTGAATTAATTAATTAAGTAGTGTGAAATTACCACCAGCCACAAGCCAAATGTTGGTAAAAATTTTGATTGTGGCTGGTAAAAAGTTTTACTCAAGCAGCCCATTTGGCTGGTAACTAACCAGGTTGTGTTATGTTGTAAAAGGTAATGTGGCTGGTAAAATGTTGAAAATGGCTGGTGATTTTTAGAATTCACAAGCCACTCTGGCAAGTGGGTGAAAATGTTAATTTCATACCCTTGTAGGCCTATACAACGTTGGTTAAACTAGACATTTGTTTACGGGTTATTTTTGTCTAATACAATAGATTTATAGTTTGGGTAATTTGTTAAATGTACAAGTAAGCTACAGATCATTGGTCATGAATATCCTGAAAATGTGGTGATGGGAAAATTATTCTTCAGAACATTTAACTACTTGTCCAAAGTATTTAGACACTAAGACATTTGTATTACCACAGAGTAATTTGTTAGCTTATGTACATGATGCTTATTTACAGCTAATTCACTGTGACAATGAAGATAGTAAGAAAACTGGGATGGGCTAGTTAGCAGAAAGCAAGGTTTATGAGTAACGTTTGCATAAGGGAAATTATTTTTGAAAGCGTGGCTTGTGAATCAATCGATCTATCAAAACACAGATATCAACATTCGCCGAGATACAGATGAATATTTTTATGCTTTGGAGTCAGAGTTCAGGCTGAAAACTTTCAGAGAGATTGTGAGTAAATGATAATAATAACACTTCCAGTGATGCTTCCACATGATGTAGGCTTATAATACAGCAGTGACCTGTGGTCATTTTAGTGGTGTTTAATACATTAATTCAGTTATTCTTTATATAATGTAATGATTTTTTTCATGGGATATGTTCTCAGCTATCCTCTATGATGTCATAATAATATAAACCGTGAGATGTGGTAATGGGGTATGCATTTAGGTATCGTCTATGATGTAAAGATAATGTTATGAGTGAGATGGGCTGGCGTACTTAGTTATACTCTATAATGTAAAGATAATGTAAAGAGTGAGATGTGCTGATGGGGTGTGTATTTAGTTCTCCTCTATGATGTAAAGATAATGTTATGAGTGAGATGTGCTGGCGTACTTAAGTTATCCTCTTTATCCTCTATGATGTAAAAATAATGTAAAGAGTGAGATGTGCTGATGGGGTGTGTATTTAGTTATTCTCTATGATGTAAAGATAATATAAAAAGTGAGATGTGCTGGTGTATTTAGTTATCCTCTATGATGTAGCCTAAAGATAATGTAAAAAGTGAGATGTGCTGATGTATTTAGTTATCCTCTATGGTGTAAAGATAATGTAAAGAGTGAGATGCGCTGGTGTATTTAGTTATCCTCTATGATGTAGCCTAAAGATAATGTAAAAAGTGAGATGTGCTGATGTATTTAGTTATCCTCTATGGTGTAAAGATAATGTAAAGAGTGAGATGCGCTGGTGTATTTAGTTATCCTCTATGATGTAGCCTAAAGATAATGTAAAAAGTGAGATGTGCTGATGATGTAAAGATAATGTAAAGAGTGAGATGTGCTGATGATGTAAAGATAATGTAAAGAGTGAGATGTGCTGATGGGATATGCATGTTCTTGGTCTGTCACCCCTCTCTCTCCTGGCAGAAAGATGCAGAGAACCATCCGATCCCCCATGATGCAGCCGCTGGTCAGTGCAGGCATGGGCATGGCACCATTCTTCAAGGTAACATGCTGCACCAGACTAGACTTACTTCTGCAGCGTGTCAAAGGGTGAAAAAGGAGATGAAAACTGGGACTTTTATTGCAGCCCGGATCAGCGTGTGCAATCGCAAGGAGCAGAGATATACACCCACTGAAATGCAAAGATCTGCACCTTTAAAAATTTTTATCGCCACCCCTACCCCCATCCCCACCCCCACCCCCCGGCTCGTAATCATGGAATGGCTCCCTCTTGGTCCGTAATCTCTTTCCAGTAGAAAGGCTAGAGAGCCATGCTTGTTGCCTAGGGCAGCAACTGTGCCAGGACCGTTTCTGCATACACACAATGGAACGCATACACACGGTGCTCAGCAAATGGTCTCTCTCCTGCAGGTGACAGTGTTCGAGCAGGAGCACTTCCAGGGAAGGTGTCAGGAGTTCACGGCGGAGTGCTGCAACATCCAGGACTGCGGCTTCGACAACATCCGCTCTGTCAGAGTGGAGAGTGGAGCGTGAGTGTGTGTGTCTGTGTGTATCCACCCAGTCAGTCAATGTGTATACTGTATTAACCATCTTTCTCAGTGCAGTGGTAATGTACTGTAGTGTACAGTGTGTATACTGTATTAACCCTCTTTCTCTCAGTGCAGTGTTAATGTACTGCAGTGTGCAGTCCGTGTGTATATACTGTATTAACCCTCTCTCTCAGTGCAGTGTTAATGTACTGCAGTGTGCAGTCAGTGTGTATATACTGTGTTAACCCTCTCTCTCTCAGTGCAGTATTAATGTACTGTAGTGTGCAGTCAGTGTGTATATACTGTATTAACCCTCTTTCTCAGTGCAGTGTTAATGTACTGTGGTGTAGTGTGTATGCTGTATTAACCCTTTCTCACTCAGGGCAGTGCTAATTTACTGTAGCATGCAGTCAGTGTGTATATACTGTATTAACCCACTCTCTTGCAGTGCAGTGTTAATGTACTGTAGTGTGCAGTCAGTGTGTATATACTATATAAACACTCCCTCTCAGTGCAGTGTTAATGTACTGTAGTGTGCAGTCAGTGTGTATATACTGTATTAACCCCCTCTCTCTCAGTTCAGTGTTAATGTCTCTCTCCCTGTGTCTGTGTGCAGGTGGGTGGGGTTTGAGCACCATGACTTCCAGGGGCAGCAGTTTGTGCTGGAGAGGGGGGAGTACCCTCACTGGGACGCCTACAGTGGCAACCTGTCCTACCATGTGGAGAGGATGATGTCATTCCGCCCCATTTACTGCGCTGTGAGTGTGTGTGCGTGAGAGAGTGTGTGCGTGTATGTGTGAGTTTGTGTGTGTGTGGGTGCGCATGTCTGACAGCCTCTCTCTAATCTCAGTCCCACCAGAGCAGTCGTATGATGATCTTTGAGAAGGAGAACTTCCTGGGTCGCAGTGTGGAGCTGTGTGAGGACTACCCCTCCCTGCAGGCCATGGGCTGGTGCAACAATGAAGTGGGATCCATGCACGTGCAGTGTGGCGCGTGAGTGCCCCACCCACCGACCACACCCTCATCCACTGGCCACGCCCTAGCCCGCTGGCCATACCCTCACCAAGTCCACACTCAAACATACCTGTCACACTCACGCCGTCAAGGCAAATAGACACAACCAACTGTGTTATATACTGAGAAATCAGACTTTTCCAGCACGTAGAGCTGGGGGAGATCTTTCAATGCCTGTAGAATGGGTTAATTTACCTTCCTTTATCTCTTCCCTTCCTCTCTCTCTCTCTCTCCCACCCCTTCCCCACATGGTCCCCCCCCAGGTTTGTGTGCTATCAGTACCCAGGATACAGAGGGCAGCAGTACATCATGGAGTGTGAGAGGCACAGCGGAGACTACCAGCACTGGAGGAACTGGGGGTCCCATTGCCAGACCCCCCAAATCCAGTCTATCCGCAGGATCCAGCACTGAGGGGGAGCCCTGAAACCAGCCCACTGAGACCAGCCAACCCACGCCCACACCCACCCTTTAACCGTACAGACACACTGGGACACACTGACACCGGGGGGGACCACACACACTCATACACACATAGCACACAACCATCCGGTCCAGCTCAGTAGTATTAGTTGCAAATAACTTCCACCAGGGGCAGTGTGGAGTGTGGACCGTACCACAACCACACGTGGCACAGCACGGATGCCTTCTAACAGGCAGGGCTTTGCGGTGTGCGTGCGAGCGTGCATGCGTCACCCAGGACTACGGGTGCTGTGGAGACTGTACACCTCACAGCTGGTGATCCCTGTGTTAGGCTAATGCTAAATGTGCCATCATAGCACAGTGCATCTTGGATTTGTTACTGAGTGCTGGAGGAAGATGAACCACAAGCAACAACTAATAAACATGTGCTCAACTTCAGAGAAAGCCACCTCCGTGCCATTATTTCAGTGAGTGTGTGCGTGCATGTGTGTGTGTGTGTGCGTGTGCATGTGTATGTGTGTTGGCGGGCAGTCCCCCTCCCCACACGTGATGCACTTAAAGAATGTTCTGTGCACTTTAATTTTCCCTGCGAAAGTAAACCTGTCAAACAGTTTGGTGAATAATACTGTTACTTTTTTAAGTGAGGCCCTTTTGAAATTAAATTAAAATATACCTAAAGCTGGAGTACCAAACTTTCTCAACGGTCACATTTGTTGTCAAAACATTTCAGTTATAACACCCCTGGGCCCTGCCCACAGAGAAAGGACACACACCCCACACCCCTGCTTCCACAGACCTTGTTGTGAACGTGCAAGTTTTCTAGATAGGATTGCAGGATTACAGACAGGTGTAGCTAATGTTACAGCAAAAATGTCAGCTACAAGTGTCCAGGTAAAGCAACGGAAACTTTTGTGTTGCATAACACTGAGTTTGTGTAGCTATAGTCAGAACCAGGCATTATCTGGCTACAGCTGGCATGCATGCTTATAGCTGAGTAGCTGGTTCTAGCTGACGCAATCTATGTAACATAATGTTAGCAAACATTTCCTTCTTCCAAGAACTAGCTGCCAAATAAAGTAACATTATCAATAATAGCAACTTAGCTGCTATTCATTATAAGTAATTACAACTAGCTGGCAAGCAGAAAGTCCAGGTAAATTAGTGTTGAAACTTTTGACCTACCTGTCCAGTAGAAACAATGGGAGCTCTAAGTCTGTCTTTAAACCAATCCGCTGCCAAATATCTCACCATCTTCTAAAATGTGCATCTATGTTTACTCTAGTTTTCAAGCGACCTTTATCCAATTCCCTTTTCTTTTTCCTTGTGGGAAATAGCAGCGGTGTAACAGGTCTTTCTCAGCCATTGTTGGTGAAAGGTCAATCTCATTGTTGATTAGTTTGTGACGTGAACCCGCCCATCTCTACGATTGGTTATGTCATAAGCCACTTTGTTTTGAAAACACACATTTGGGCCAAATTGCTGGTTTTAGAATGCAGAATTTGAATTTGTTAAAGTAAATAGAAACACCTTATTGAATTGAGCTGAAACCAAGAATCTGGCCTATATTCCGTATATATATTCCGTAGGTGTTAGATTAAAGATTCCAGTCAGCTGGAGATAGCAATACCTTCCAAGAAAAGGACAAAAACAGACATTTATTTTCATAGAAATGTGAAAAGAGCACAATCTGCTAAAATAATACAGCAGGACCATGACATATTGAACATGAAAAAGCCATTAATATTTTTAACAATCTTGGCTGCTTCCACACACAAAAAGTAACAAATGAACATGCTACCTCTGGCAGGGTTTTTTCCCCCATGTATTCTCAAAATAATTTTTAAGTTTCATATTATGCAGATGGACAGTATATATGCACATTTGAGCTTGGACACTCCGACAGCTTTCAGCCAAATGCTTATATGCCTCCCCCTTCCTTACCACTTCCCTATTTTTTATTTATACTTCCCTTTTTCACACCATTTTTCCTCACTTTTCTTACCTGTTCCTCTCAACAGCTTCTTTTTTTACATCTGCATTCTGAAAAGATAATTAATTTCCCCACTCATCTCAAGCAGCACTGATTTCAAATCAGCAATCTGTGATTGCGCGCTGAGTTAAGCTGTGTACTGATCTCAGATCAACGGTGCTGCTGGAGGCAATAGATGAGTTTTCCATTTACAAACAATGGAGAGTTCAGCGGCAGAATGGGACCAACTCAGCCGTTTAAGCCACTACTTTTATCATGTTATTTTATAAAAGTGCAATAAAAGATTTGTATAAAGCGAGGGTTGTGTTTTTCATGAAGGGAGAGAAAATGAAAGCTATGACATCAATTAAAATTATGACTTTGAATGCACCTACGTAGCATTATTCAAAGATTAAATAGCTATATCTAATCTAAATAAAAGGATAATTTCACAGGATGTTGTTTAGTCTAAGCTAAAGCGCGTCCATATTGAGTGCGATGTCGCAAGGAAACTCATCAATGGGGAGTGAGAATATGGTTCAGCACTTAACCCTTCTCATATTCTCTTGCATTTCCCTCCCTCTCTCCCTCCCTCACTGTGTGTGCACGTACTCCCCCGCCCCTCCCGCCTGCTCGTAGGCATCTTCCCGCCTCTTCCTTCTCCTCCGCCCCCTGACTCCACACCCCGTCGACGAATTGGAATCTAAGGAAATCCGCTCCCCAATGGCCTCGTCCTCGCTGGCTCCCCCTGCCTCATCCTCCTCTTCCTCACTCTTCTCAGACTCAGACTCGTCTGAGTCATCTTCCTCCAGGTAGCGGTAGCCTTTCACCTGAAACAATCGGCCAGTTAATGGAGGTATAGCAGTTAGGGAACTGCAACTTTGAGGTTGCAGGCTCGGTTTCCAGGTTGGGGCACTGCTGTTTTACCTTTGAGCCAATGCACTCAGCCTGAACTGGTTCAGTAAAATATCCAGCCGCATAAATTAATAGTGGCTAAAACTGTTAACTGTGTGAATCATTCTGGAGAAGGCTGAATCATTCTGGGGGGAGAGGCACACAGGGTGAGTGAATCATACTAGGGTACAATTGGCTACCAAATTGGGAGAAAAATGGGGGGGGGGGGTCCAGAAGTAAATTTATATATAATAAAAAAGACATGATGATTGTCCTGGGTACCTTATGTCTTGGGCGGGGGATCCGGGGAAGTCGGAAGGGCACGTTCTTCGCCAGCCGCCGCTCCATCAACCAATAGCACAGTCCCGCTGTTATCAAGGTTGCTAGGAGAATGGCGATTTTAGCCTGAGAGAAAGAGAGCGAAAGAGAGACAAAACCATGACTATATAATATAGAACATTAATTTTTATGTTCATTACTTGATTTTACTCAATATTTAATTTCATCCTTTTACCATTTTTGTTAGGATGATTAAAATCTGTGTGGGGCTGGCAGCTCAGAACAGGGCAAACGCACAGCATCGGAGAAGAGAATGATCGGCAAATGACTGACCGTGTTTGATAGATCTCAACAAAAAACATTTTCAACGTACAGAAATGCCAAGTTACTCACGCATAGCCTACAAATCACATCATTCATTAACACTCGCAAAAACTAGGCCTGCCGTTAAAAGTATTGATATCAAAATGAGGCCGTTACAACAAACAATATTGGCTACTGTAGCTCACACTAATTAAACTAGCTCTATTCCAAAGCAATGCTACCCAATCTTTCCCAAATTATTTAATGTAACTTGGCCCTTTGTTTTTTCATCTCACCATCTAAAGAGAATGTGTTCATTCAAACTTTAGATATAAAATAACAAAAATCGCCTCATGGAAAAACACATCATTTCAATTAATGTTTTAAAGAGTTGATGAAAAATGGCAATCCAGAAAGGATATGTTCATACTTGGCTGTGAAGTTAATTCAAAGTGTTGTACAAAATGTGTAGGTTTAACATTGTTCTATGCTGCTAGACATTTTTGTAGCACCATAACATTCAAATGTACAAACAGACATTTATACCAAGAAACAATGTACAGTACAGAAAGGGGGAATGAATACATACATACAAATAAATATTATAAATATGTCCACGTAGTACATACCTTAAATTGATTTTTACAAACCTATGCAGACATATGTTTGCCCCATTAATGTTGCCTACTGTATGTTTGTGGGTCAAATGAAGGCAAATAAGTAAGATAGTACTAATTCTTTTCACATGTCAAATAATAACAAATGTTATTTCTGAACATAATTTTGTGAACAAAATAATGTCTAGGCTCTGTAGGACCACATTTGTTTCTATTCAGATACAAATATTCCAAATTAAAACATAAATACATAAATAATAATAATAATAATAATAATGCATTTTATTCATGCTGTGCTTTTCATAGACCCAAATCACTGGATGCGGACAATTATTCAATTATTGAAACATAGCCTACAGTCTACTCATTTCCTTACATTTCTAAGTGTAACACATCTGTTTGCACATTATTTCCACTATGTCACATCAAGTTTCAATGACCACATTCTCTTCAGATGAAAAAACACAGGGCCAAGTTACATGGAATAATTTAGGAAAAATTAGGTAGCATTGCTTTAGAAAAAGCTAGTTTAATTAGTGTGAGCTACGACAGCCAATATTGTTTGTTGTACTCATTTTGATATCAATGATATCATTTGGATATCAATACTTTTAACGGCAGGCCTAGTTTTTGCAAGTGTTAATGAATGACGTGATTTGTAGGCTATGCGTGAGTAACTTGGCATTTTTGTATGTTGAAAACATCTTTTGTTGAGATATCATTTATTTTTGTATGACTAACTAACTGATGATAATGCATATAAACTATACGATAAATGTAGAGAGAGACTGCATACAGAATGACGTACATGCAAACATATACGCATTGTAGCTGAAGGAAAGACATAGGCGTGGCCATGGATTCTGTCCTTTACCACTACATTTTATGATGAGAGAAGGCAACGTATTTAATTTAAATGTGTATGAGAAACGTTACAGGCCCAGTCTTAGAATCAAAATGACAGAAGGGCATTTGCGATTGTAAGTATTTTAGTATTTTAGATTGTAAGTATTTTTATTTTAGGCTATTCAAAATTGTAATGTTAATGTTACCCTACTACTACTAAGTTCAGCTGGCTACATAACGTTACGTCATTGTTATAGTATCATAATACAGACAATTATGTATAGGATTCCTTTGCGGACAGGATTCGTTTCTTCATAGTAAGTTACCTATGGAATAAAACATTTGCATGGATACTCTGTAATTGCATCCATTGATTTGGACGGGCTGTGCCACGATGGCATTGTTTGGAGCGGCGTCTCGGAATGTAGGCTACGAAGCTATGTAGGTGTATAGACTATAGAATGCGTAGGCTATGTTATTAATGTACAGATTTCCAGAGTCAATCACTGGGCTAGGAGTTTGCAAGCCGGCTAGTTAGCTAAGAAGTATTGTTAAAGCCAAAAACTGTACAAAGTTTAACCATACCATTTGCTAATAATCATCGTACAAAGAATCTCCGTTACTGCTTTGACACTTTTGCTGTACTGAAATAGTGAAAAGCGAATTTAGGCTACAGGGGACAATGCAATTACAACACCAAGCATCCCAACTGAATCCCAAAGATTGCTATAATGTAGGCTTCATGATCAATGCTTACTGTTTAGCATGGCGGCTTTGCTAACACAAATCAAAAACACTATTTTTGATACGTACAATAATGCTGGGGAGGCAGCCCAACTCCACACCAGTTCCCTTTACTAGCATATAGCTTAAAAGGCACTTTATCTGCTCCCTTATTTGAAGGAGATCTGAACCTTGCATTGTGAAGAGAATCTCCAAGTTGAGCTCCAGAGCTAACCCGTCCATTCATTCTCTCCTAACTAGCTGACTGACGTTCAAATTGCACTGCTAACACTAGTGAAATTTCACTGTCAAAACTATTAGGTGTATTTATATCATTCTGCATTCATGACATGATAAAAAAAATAGACCCATGACATTGTCATCGGACAACAACATAGGCCACAGGCATATTTCCAAGCAATCTCTGTATATCAGAAAAGAAGACAATACTACAGTCAAAGAAAGTAGTCTACGACAGATTATTATTATTAGTAGCTACTATTATAATTAACAGTGTTTGCAATACATTGTCTGCAGAAGTAGATATGACATGTGCGGAGGGTGTTGTAATTTTTTGTGACAAGTAATAATTTTTAAGTGAGTTACCATGAATCGGGTATGTTTGTTGAACTGAGTGTATATAATACACATTCCGTGCTGGGTTAATATTATGAGTGCTTAATTTTTCTCGTGTCATGTTTGCTTTTGGTTGTGAAAGTTGGGACGTAGAAGTGACTTTTTATAATATTTCTGTGGTTTGGGCGAGACGGGCAGTGTCTTGCTTATGTCCAGCGCAGTTTCAGTGTAATCTTTTTCCGGTAGTGCTGCGGTAAGTCTTTTGGTCGTAGTGGTACCGGACCATGTAGGTTTCCTCACCTCAGTTCAATTACAATTTAAACAGTTACCAGTTAATATTGTAGGACTTTTTAGACTTTGCAATGAAAAGGCGTTCTTTCATGTGAAAAGCATATTTTAATAGTGAAAAGCATAGGCTTGACGTATGTACATTGTTTTTGTCGAAAATAAATACATTAGGGCTGAGCCGAATGCTTTGGAGCTCCGAAACTTTGTTCGTTGGATTGGGATTCGGATCCTAAATTCAGATTCGAATAGTTCGTTTTTTTCCCCTCAAAGAACAACAACAAAAAAAACTAAACATTTTTTCCCCCTCAAAAAAGAAGAAGAAAATGGATGGTTTACTGGATGTTTGTCAACATATAAGTGTTTATTCTATACCGATTGAGCTTTGAATCGCCTGGAAGTTTATCGAATGTACAAGGGATGTGCTGCCTGCTAGCGTGGTTCAGCCTTCCATGTGACTTGTCTCCACATTTGCTACGCTGTTGCCCAAAGCCTGAGGTGAAGTTATAAGATGTCAAAGAAGTCAGCTGTGTGGAAACATTTTAATATTACCACTGACAATCCAAAAAAAGTTGAATGCCAAATATGCCAGCAGAAATGGGCATACCATGGTGGAACTACGAATTTGACAAACCATTTGAAAAATGTAAGTAGCCTAATTTATATATCTTCGTCAGAGTAATAGCCTAGCAACATTAGCATTAGCTAGGTGATCTGACTAGGCTACATTTCATGATATAGCTATTTTGGCTATTTGACTAGAGTTTTGTTTAATTCTGGTTCACGTTCTGTTCTGAATCAAGCATATTGCACAATTTTATATGGGAATAGCCTACACTCAGCTTTAGACTTTTTTTCCCCCATACCAGTATGTAGGCTACGTGAAGTCTGAGAGTTTATAGGCCTGCACATAACTGTGAAGACTGCGGCTTATATTTATCTTTTAAATTTATTTAGGCCTATGTTTCATGTCCTGAACTTCTGTTCCATTTCAATTTAATACTTTGTTGTTTCAAAAAAACAAAACAAAAAAAAAAACTGTTGTTTCTTTCTTCATGCGCATGTTACTGAAATTACATTAGTCATTTAGCAGACGCTTTTATCCAAAGCGACATACAATAAGAGCATACAGAAACGTCATCGAAGTCACTACAGAACAGATAAGACAAAGCATATCCTACCCATAATGTAGCAGCTATCCCTAGATAATAATTTTTTAATAGATTATTATTAAAACGAAGCTTCGGCGCTTCAGGGAAAATTGCCAAAGAAGCTTTGAAGTGTAAAAAATGGCATTTGGCTCAGCCCTAAAAAATCCATTAGTACCTGGTGGGGCTTGAACCCAGATTGTCAAAGGCAACAACTTACGCGCTGAGCCATAGCTGTTCTCGACACTTTGTTGTAGTGTTATCTCAGTTCCTCTGAAACTGACATTTGTTGAGAATGTGTAGCAATGGCACAGTTTTAAAAAAACAAAGAAAAAATGTATGTCATTAATGCAACAACGCGAACAAGATGACATTTTGCGTTAAAACTTCATTTTCTCTGCATGACAAATGGGATATTTGTTCCCATACTGCATAACGTTACCTGCGGTGGCGTCGGCCGACTTTCACTGTTTCACTTGCTTAAGTAGGCTACAACGGGCCAGCAGCCATACCACCATGCAATCTGCTCCTGCTGAATGGCTGAAGCTAAGCAGGTGTGGGCTAGGTTAGTACTTGGATGGGAGACCTCCTGGGCAAATGAAGCGGTGTTGGTGGGCCAGTAGGGGGCAACCTTCCTTCTGGTCAAATAAACCCCAATACCCCGGTGCAGTGATGGGGTATGTGCTGTAGGAGAGGCCGTCTTTCAGATGAGACGTTAAACTGAGGTCGTGACTCACTGTGGTCATTAAAGATCCCATGACACTTATTGCAAAGAGTAGGGGTTTCCCCAGTGTCCTGGCTCTTTCTCTTTCTCTTAGGCTACCTAATCATCCCTATTTTTAATTGGCTAAAATTGTTCTCTTCTCCACCTCAGCTGATGTGTGGTGAGCATTCTGCTGTTGCATCACCCAGGTGGGTGCTACTTATTGGTGGTGGGAACAAATATCCCATTTGTCATGCAGAGAAAATAAAGTTGTAAAGCACTTTGAGTGCGAGAAATGCACTATATAAATGGCAGGCATTATTAAGTGAAACAGTGAACAGTTAATATTGTAAGAATGTCTTTGCCTTTGCAATAAAAAGACGTTCTTTAATGTGAAAAAACATTCTTATATGTTAAAATGCATATCGTATGCATATTGTTCTTGTCGAAAATTTATTTTAACCTTGGGTAACATGAGGATTGAACCCAGGTCGTCCACATCAAAAACAACAACTGAGAGCTGAGCCACAGCGGCTCCATAGGGACAGCCATAGGGACAGCCATGCGATGTAGGACTTTTGTCTGTATCCTGCGATACTTTGAGCAAGGAGAATACTACTATCAGGTGTTTTTAATTGGCTGAGCATATGTTATCCAATGGAAATAATTATTATTTGAGGGTATGGAGGCAAGAAGTAGAACAAGAAGAAGAAGTTTGGGGCTTTATTGTGGGATGTGTGGTGTAAGCCGTAACTTGGCGGATGGCACACCTGTCATCCCAATCTATTTGAATTAATGAATGGAGAGAGAGGTAGAGGGAGAGAGAGGGGGGGGGGGGGGTAAATCATATATTTACCCTCATGGGGAGCCCAGACCACAGATATACAATGAAAATGGCAATGGCCTGGCACCAGTGGTATATGGTGTACACAAAGTCCAACCTCTCCTTATCTTCATAAAGCATGCCTAAGAGAGCTGAGAGAGGGGGAGGAATGAGAGAAAAAGAGAATATGGATGGACGGATGGAAGAAAAAAAGAAGCACAGATCACCTGCAATTCACCTTACCCAAACTGAGAAGATTTGAGCAAAGGGGAACAGAAATGTGACTCATTACTGAATCATGTTCCACTACAATGGAGAAAAAAAACCGGGCAGAAATGTAATTTTTCAGTTTCAGTTTTATCCTGAAAACAGCACGTGATCACGCACACACATAATGGCCTTGAACCAAGTGACTAAACCAACAATGACTGAACGGGGTAAAGCACACACCCTTCACTCCCTGTTTCTCTGTTTGCAACTCATTCTTACAAATAATAATAGTAGTAGAAGTAGTATTACATCAAATTTAATAAAATGGTACAAACAGTAATATTAATATTATTACTAATAATAACAATAATGTCAATTAATCAAACCTCATCATGAAAATAATTATTACATTTTGTAAAATATATATTTAGTTATAAATATATAATTTTGTAGAATGTTATCCAGCATTGCTACTACTCATTGGGCCATCCTAGAACATTATTATTATTATTATTATTATTATTAATTGTATTAGTAGTAGTACTAGAGCAATAACAACAATAAAGACATTTTAATACACTAATAATAATAATAATAATAATACATATCGAAGACATGCATGCCCACCCCACTTATTCAGAGCTAAGCCCAAACCACACATGCCCCACCCACCCCCACATATGCCCCACCCTACTCACTGCTCAGGCCGGTCTTATTCAGAGCTGAGCCCAGACCCCACACAACGGTCAGTGCCAGCATCAGGGGCAGCAGGGTGAGGTCTCTGGGTATGGGGGACCAGCACATCAGTCCTACCAGCACAACCAGGTGCACGGCCCCGCCCGCCAGCAGGGGCACAGGGCGGGGCAGCCGCAGCAGCAACAGCGACAGGGAGGAACAGAGTGAGGAGGACAGTCCATACGCAACTACCAACGCCCACAAGTTCTCCATACCCATCGAACACACTCCATACGACTGAGAGAGAGAGAGAGAGAGAGACAGACAGGAGGGGGGGGGGGACAGAGAGAAAGAGAGAGGGAGGAGGGACAGAGAGAGAGTGAGAGAGGGAGGGACAGAGAGAGAGGGAGAGGAGGGACAGAGATAAAGAGAGAGAGAGGAGGAACAGAAAGAGATACAAAAAGTTAAAGTTATCAGTTATATAGTGTTTTAAATTTTCTCAAATCATCTGTTATAATGTTCATATTTATTGTTAAATTTATTTTTTTTAATTTGTTTTTTCTACCAATAAAAATTTTAATGTAAATTTGAGAGGAAGTGAGAGAGTGAGAGTGAGAGAGAGAGGTATGCTCACCAAAATGAGGCCGGAGACAGCAAACAGGGTCTCGAACCCGCTGTAGATGAAGAAGGGACACAGCAGACGCAGCCGATAGTCTCTCAGATGCTTGAAGGGTAGCTGGAAAATGTTTCCCCAGCCAATGCTGCGCAGGTCAATCTCCTCCGCTGGCCGGTACGCTGCTCCACACAGAGTAAGGAACTGTGGGAGCAAGGGACAGTGAACGGATGAACTGAGAGAGGGAGAGAAAGGGATAGAGACAGAGACAGAGGAAGACAGAAATAGAGGGGAGAGGGTTAGAGACAGAGATAAAAGAGATAAGAGATAGATGCTCACAATGATCATGCTGAGAAAGGCTGCCCCCATTAGCACGCTCTCCACCTGGATGAGGGAGAGAGATGGCGGGAGAGTCTTCAGCACAGTCTTATTGAGCCCCACAATCATCCCATGACTTTCTGCACCTGTGGGACAGACAACATCAATGTCAACATCAACATCAATACCAACATCAAACATTGTTGCTCGATAGGCCGTAAGGGTGTTACGCAGTCCTAGGTCCGACAAACAAATGGCTCTGCCGCAACAGCACTTTGGTTTGGCACTTTTCAGGGTTTCCTACAGAAGTAACCACAATGACCATAGACTCTCAGCCCTTAAAAACATTAACTTCTGTATGTTCTGACCTCATGTAACCACACAGAATTCAGATACAACTTCACACATCCACACAATAAAGCCCCAAACTTGGGTTATTTTGACGTTTTTTCTTCTTCCTCCTCTTCTTATTCTTCTTTTTCCTGCCAAAATTTCCTGCCAAATTTATCATCAAAAATGATCCATACCCTCAAAAAAGAATTCTCCCCATTGGCTAATGACATCTTGTTCGCCAATGACAACACCTCATCATACTACTCTGACTCATCAGAGTATCGCAGGATACACAGTCAAAAGCTCTATATGGCATACGCATTGCAACGAATCTACTTTGGACTAGTGGTCAGCATTGAGGCTTTGCATGCGAAAGATCTGGGTTCAATCCCCTGCCAGGTACCAAAGGGTTAATTAATTTTCAACAAAAACAATGTGAAAATGGTTTGAACTGTTCACCATTTCACTTGTAGCCTACTTAAGCCTACTTGAAAGAGGTGAAAGTCAGCTGACATGGTCTGGTAGCCTAGCCTACTTGCTACCAACAAAAGATTTACCACAGGTAACATTTACACAGTAGGCCTACGGGAACAAATATCCCATTTGTCAGACACAGACTATAAAGTTTTAACACAAAATATCATCTAAGATGGTTAAGATGGTGTAGCCACATTTTACATAGCTCAACTGGTTAGCTACCTGCCTGCTATTTAATTATAGAGAAAACCGTTCTGTTAAAATTAACAATTAAACTACTTAAGTGTGGCTGGCTATATTCAAATCATAGGCGTCATTTCTACAGGGAACCCACAGTGAGACATCGCGAGATGACAATTGTGGCAACAGAAAATTACCAGTCAAATAGCAAGCTAAACTATGAAAACATTATCTAACCCATTATCTCTCATGAATGGCAACCAGACATTTATTTTGTTTATTTCGCCATCCGTATAAATAACAGTGTTACATTTAATAATGACAGTGATTTGACTTTAAGTTACATAAAATGGTCTAAAAGCACCCCTACTTTGTTTATTAAAAGTGATAGTCACTGATGACGTTGACAAATTCTCACAAAAGATTGATTGAGTAAACAGAACAACCGTAAAATGCGGAAATGGATCTTTTGTCGCGCTGCGCTGATGTGTGATGCACTTACGGCTCTTTTTAGCCGTAAAAATACCCGTTTCCAGTCAAAAAATGTATTTATGGAATATATGAAACCTTGTTATGCTTATGTGACTGGCAAACAGAACTTTTGGCTAGGTAACATTAGCTCTGTCTGTACATTCATCAACGCTGTTAACTATGTTGATGAATGTTGTTAATGGCTGTTAACTAGTAGGTCCTAAACCTTGTACTTTATTTCATATGTAAGTATTTTCAACACATTGTTCAATTTCAATATGCCACCCCCATTTACCTCGGTACAGAAGAGTAGCCACAGAGTTCTGGCAACTTGAGCGTAAAGTATAGCAGTAGCAGACCAGTAAAGGAGTGAGTGGGACTCATGTTAGGGGGAGGGACAAAGGATATTACTCATCTAGCGTTGATGGGAAAGTGACAATAAGCCATGCTTTGTGCCTGTATTGGTTCTGCTTCAAATGTTTCATCAGCTGAGACAAAACTGCAACGTGCGCAACCACAGGCTTCTTTTTGAGTATTTGAGTGTGACAATTCATACCAGCGTACTTTGATGTCAAAATACATTAATGGTACGCAAAATGCATACAGGTAACATCAAACACCAACATCAATATCAAACAGCAACAAGATCATCTAATTCAAATTCATACTCAAACACAAACTAATAATCAAACTCTAATAATAATGAATAATAATCAATACTCTAAGCACGCTGGGTCCTGTGGCAGCTACTGCATAATGTAAATAATCTTACACATGTCAATGTGAGAGGAAACGTAATTTACCACAAGTCTTGACATTGTGGAGGGTGTGGTTGTAGTCATGGAGGTAATGGTTGAGGAAGAGCACCATGGGAAACTCGGCAAACACAAGGCTGAGCTGAGACAGACAGACAAACAAAAAAATGAAGGCCAATCATTGACAAACTGATAGGCCCACCGACTGACTGACACAGTGACCAGTGCACCAAAATATGTGACTATATGAGAATGACTGACTGAATAGCTTACTGACTAAATATCTGACTGACTGAATTTTTAAATATCTGACTAACTATTTGACTGACTGACTAAGTATCTGACTGACTAAACTGAATGACTGATTGAATATCTGACTGACTGGCTGATTGCAGAATGGTGGGTTACACAGTGAGGTGATGCACTAACATGGAACAAGATGAAGAAGACAGACTGGAAGATGATGACGTAACGGTGAGACGCTCCCTTAGGGGCCTTCTTCTGCTCCTGCACATGCTCATCTTTATAGTTCACAAACTCATAGTACTGCTGCGCCATCCTGAGAGAGGGAGAGAGACAGAAAGCTACTTCTGACATCATGTGGCTTTAGAGGGTAAACTTGAAAAGCACCAAAATTAAGAAAAATTAACAGCTCGTTGAAATTCTCGGATTGCAATTGTCATTGGAACGGAAACCAGCATACACAGGGAGACCCCAGGACCGAGTTTGAGAACCGATGTTAATAATAATGTAACGTCGCTGTAATGGCGACATGTAGTCCAGCTGTCTCTCGTGTTCGTGTTTGTTAAATTGAATGCATTTTGTTGTGTCGGGCTATTGTCTTTTGTTTTTTTCATGCGCTGTGTGTCTGTTGTGGGTCGGGGAAGCGGGCTGGAGATTGCTCAGGGCACTCATGCTGCTCGTTTTGATAATATCGATGAATTGTATATTCGGGATAATTTAGTTTGTGGTCTTCACCAGGGAGATGCATTCAAAACATATGCTCAGGAATGTCCGTTGGATCAAACAAACAAACAAGCACGCACGCACGCACGCACGCACGCAAACACAACACTTGTAGCCCTGTAAAGAGATAAAATATACCGTAGGAACATTACATGCACTAGTCCTCACATGTTGTCGAGGACCAAATCCGTCCTCGCCGATATGGAATCCACGCCTTCTACAGTGCGCTTCTACAGTGCGCTTCTACAGTGCACTTCTACAGTGCACTTCTACAGTGCACTTCTACAGTGCACTTCTACAGTGCACTCCAAAAGTGTTAGGACAGTGCACTCCAAAAGTGTTAGGACAGTGCACTCCAAAAGTGTTAGGACAGTGCACTCCAAAAGTGTTATAGTGACACAATTTTTGTTGTTTGGGCTCTGTACTCCAGCACATTGGATTTGAAAAGGAACAGTGACTGAGGGTAAAGTGCAGACTTTCAACTTTAATTTGAGGGTTTTTACATCCATATCGGGTGAACCTGTAGCAATTGTAGCTATTTTTACACATCTTTAGCATGTTATGACTTCCTGATAACTGTGACCCAACAACATCAAAAAACTCTTGATATATTATTTTTAGGTACTCTTACAATACTATAAAGTCTGCATTTGAATGGATCTCTATGGGGGGAATGGGACTAGATTAAGCTGTAAATTACACGGGAGTAGTATGGAACACATGGTTGGCTAAATGGCTGTAAGTTATTAAGGGTCTGAGGCATCAAACAAGCCTCAAACCATCAGAGCTGCCAGATATGTAGTAGATATGGATGGACCAATTTAAGAGTCGTTACTTATTCGAGTCGACTTATTTTTCCATAGAGTTCAATTGAAAATGACCAGTTAGGAAACACTTTTGGAGTGAACTGTATTTCAGATGAATAGCAAAAGTACGCAACGTTGTGCGTATTCTTTGAGATATGCGTTTTCTGCACAAAAATGTCGGACGCACATTGATAGCGTTGTTCAGATATATGCTCATCTGGTTCCCAGCTGTCCAATCACAAAATTTCTATATCTTTAGAAAGCTTAGCTCTTTTTGGATAATAAGGCTGTCAATCAATTACAATTAGTTTCAGGATATTACTACTGCCAAATTTAATTTCATAATGTAGGCTACACCACATATATACAGAATATAGGCAGAACATAACTACAGAATTTTAAGAAAGGACATGTCGGGCTTTAATAATGTAGGTAAGGTTATGACTCTATTCCATACTTAATGAGATTTTCATAGCAGAAGGAAATTATGCGATGACTACATAAATTCACTCTAATAAATGAGCAGGCAAAATAACAGTTTCATTGACCTATATTCAGGAAGTTGTGTGTTTTTCATTGTTGCTGTGACAGTATATTACTTTTTTGGTGGTGAAAGAAGAACTATAACCAACTCCTAAATATATTTAAATGTCCAGTATCTTCAACCCGATTCGCTCTCATGTAGATCACACTGTAGAGTGGTCGAGATACTTTTATGAAATACTGAACAACGGTGGCACGTAGAAACTTCATATTTACCCTGAAAATAGCCCAACTAGCGCTGATGAAGATGATATACAGTTTTTCATGATACCTCGCTTTCTGACGTGGTACAGTAGGATGTTTGTGATGTAGACCCCAGGGTCTATATCACTAGGGGGTCTGAGCAAAGAGGTTAAAGCTGTATGCTTTTTTTTTTTTTTTATATTGGGGAATGGTCATGCTTAGTTGGTAGCAATCATATAAAGGACTGTTGTGAGAGAAATCCAGCACCATACACTGTGTTTATACCCTCAGATTCTGCATTCTAAAACCAGCGGTTCGGCCCAAATTTTGTTTTCAAACCAAAGTGGTGTATGACCATAGACCGTAGAACCAATCGAAGAGATAGGTCGGTTCACATCGCGAACCAATCAACAATGAGATTGACCTTGCTAGTTCACGAGCTAGAAATTTCATAGCGACCTGTTATACCGGTGCTATTTCACGCAAAGGAAAGGAAATTGGATAAAGCTCAGCCGAAATCTGGCGTAAACATAGGTGCCCATTTTAGAAGGTGGCGAGATGTTCGAGAGCTAATTGGTTTAAAGGCAGACGTGGAGCTCCCATATTCTACTGAACAGGTAGGTCAAAGGTTTCAACACAAATTTACCTGGACTTTGTGCTTGCCAGTCAACTGTAATTACCTATAATGAATAGTACCTAGGTTGCTATTACTGATACCGTTACTTAATTTGGCGGCTAATTCTTGGAAGAAGGAAATGTATGCTAACCTTATATGTTGTATAGATTGCGTTAGCTAGAACCAGCTAATGTTACTCCGCTATTTAAGTTACCATGCATACCAGCTGTAGCCAGATAATGCCTGGTTCAGACTAATGCTACACAAACTCAGTGTTATGCAACAACTCCGCAACAACAGAAAAGATTCTGTTGTTTTACCTGGACTATTATATGGCTTTTTTACTGTAATGTCAGCTATACCAGTCTGTAATCCTGCAGTCGTATCAAGAAGACTTGCACATTCACAACGAGGTCTGTGGAAGCAGTGGGGTGGGGGGTGTGTCTCTTTCTCTGTGGGCACGGCCAAGGGATGTTATGACTTCATAATGTTTTGACAAAAATGTGACCGTTGCGAAAAAAGTTGCGTACTCTAGCTTAAAATACAAATATGATCACAAATATGAGGAACTTAATCTTAATCTGAGGAACTCAAACAAGATCAGAGGGTCCAGTGGCCGACTCCCCCTCCCTCCTTCCCTCTTCTCACCTGGTGATGTAATTCCCCAGTGATGCCCATAGGGGAACTATGGCTACTCCAATAGCAACAGCCGATGGTACCAGGGTGTAGTATCGCTCCCAGTAATTGGTGGAGACAAAGAGAGCATATATTCCTGAGGCCAGGAACATCATCCACTTGGTGCCCAGAAACCTGAGAAAAACGATTTGAACAAAATCACACAAACTGCCCGTAAACAGACAAATACATCACATCCTGTAAGATGCTAGGCATCCATCCATCCATTGTCGAACCTGCTTATTCCTGGTCAGGGTCGCAGGGGGGGCTGGAGCCTATCCCAGCATGCATGGGGCAGGAATACACCCTGGACAGGTCGCCAATCCATCACAAGTCACACACACCATTCACATACTGATACCTATGGGCAATTTAGTGTGTCCAATTAGCCTAACCTGCATGTCTTTGGACTGTGGGAGGAAACCGAAGTACCTGGAGGAAACCCACATGGAGACGGGTAAACTCCACACAGAAAGGCCCTCGGCCGGAATTAAAACTCAGTACCTTCTTGTGGTGAGGTGACAGTGCTGCTAGCCACTGTAACACCGTGCCGCCTGACGCTAAGCATCCTGTGGCAGATTTTATCATATTTTTATCTCATTATTATCATGGCAATCAAGTTAATTGAATCTCATATTTGAGAGAAATTGGGGGGGTACTGGATTAGTATGGGGTGTAGAGGAGAGCGGGGGCAATACCGGATGAGTAGGGGGATTTAGAGTAGAGCGGGGGTAATATCGGATGAGTAGGGGGGTGTAGAGGAGAGCGGGGGTAATACCGGATGAGTACGGGGGTGTAGAGGAGAGCGGGGGTAATACTGAATGAGTAGGGGGGTGTAGAGGAGAGTGGGGGTAATAACGGATGAGTAGGGGGGTGTAGAGGAGAGCGGGGGTAATACCGGATGAGTACGGGGGTGTAGAGGAGAGCGGGGGTAATACTGGATGAGTAGGGGGGTGTAGAGGAGAGCGGGGGTAATACCGGATGAGTACGGGGGTGTAGAGGAGAGCGGGGGTAATACCGGATGAGTACGGGGGTGTAGAGGAGAGCGGGGGTAATACTGGATGAGTACGGGGGTGTAGAGGAGAGCGGGGGTAATACCGGATGAGTACGGAAGTGTAGAGGAGAGCGGGGGTAATACCGGATGAGTAGGGGGGTGTAGAGGAGAGCGGGGGTAATACCGGATGAGTAGGGGGGGGGGGTAGAGGAGAGCGGGGGTAATACCGGATGAGTACGGAGGTGTAGAGGAGAGCGGGGGTAATACCGGATGAGTACGGGGGTGTAGAGGAGAGCGAGGGTAATACCGGATGAGTACGGAGGTGTAGAGGAGAGCGGGGGTAATACCGGATGAGTACGGAAGTGTAGAGGAGAGCGGGGGTAATACCGGATGAGTACGGGGGTGTAGAGGAGGCTGATGATGGGTGTGACATTGATCCCCATCAGCATCTTATTATCAATGTCCTCCAATCCCAGGCTGCCGTACTTCACCTCCCTGTAGGTCTCATCGTAGTGCAGGATCAGCTGCATCTGGAGGAGGCCTGCAGGGGACAGGGTCCGTTGTGGGGTTAGGCGCAGGAGGCGGGCCATGAAGGCAGAACAGAGGAATGCTCGAGTCACGCCCACCATGATATTGGAGGCAATAACTTCAGAAAGAACTTCCCCCTACCCATTTAAGTTTAAAAAAACATTTTCACTAAAACTACATCAGCAGAGTACTTTATTTTTTATTTTTTTTACTTTCTTCCTCAATTTTAACCCTGATTTTTTCACCCCTGGATCGATACCACAACCAGTTGCCGCTCTTCCTTTCTAGCCATATATGGCACTGGTGCTGTCAGGATTAAATACCAGCTTGTTAATACAATGCGCTGGACTAGCTACAGCTTGACTCACAGCTGGTTCATACAGTGTACTGGATTAGCTAGTGTGACTCACAGGGAATTCATACAGTGTGCTGGATTAGCTAGTGTCTCACAGCTGGTTCATACAGTGTGCTGGATTAGCTACAGTGTGACTCACAGCTGGTTCATACAGTGTGCTGGGTTAGCTACAGTGTGACTCACAGCGCATTCATACAGTGTGCTGGATTAGCTAGTGTCTCACAGCTGGTTCATACAGTGTGCTGGATTAGCTACAGTGTGACTCACAGCTGGTTCATAGAGTGTGCTGGATTAGCTACAGTGTGACACAGCGCATTCATACAGTGTGCTGGATTAGCTAGTGTGACTCACAGCACATTCATACAGTGTGCTGGATTAGCTACATCTTGACTCACAGCTCGTTCATACTGTGCACTGGACTAGCTATAGCGCGACTGACAGCTCGTTCACACTGTGCTGGATTAGCTACTGCGTGACTGACAGCATGTTCACACAGACAGTGTGCAGGACTAGCTAAATTGTGACTGACAGCTCGTTCACAGACAGTGTGCTGAACTAGCTACAGTGTGACTGACAGTGTGTTCACACAGACAGTATGCTGAACTGTCAGCTACAGGACTGAATTAGTCTCTGAGCAAATGGGTTTAGCTTCATGTCAGTGAGCCAGGTTCAGTAGACGCTGATTGGTTATCAGTGGGTGATTGGCAGCTCCTGTGCATACCCATGTAGATGCTGTAGGTGATCATCCCGGCCACGCTGGCCGCCACCACATTCTTCACCACAGCCAGCCTCTTCCTCCTATAGTATTTCCTCTCCTCCTCTTCCTCATCATACTCTGGGTTGGGACCAAGAAAGTCCATCTATGAGAGAGAGAGAGAGAGAGAGAGAGAGAGAGAGAGAGAGAGAGAGAGAGAGAGAGAGAGAGAGAGAGAGAGAGAGAGAGAGAGAGAGAGAGAGAGAGATACCATATGACACCATACCGAACATTTGACATAATTCCTGATCTTTTAAAATTAAAATATAAAGCAAAATTAAAAAAGTAAATTACAAAAAATGCTTTAAAGCAATATTTAAACATACACATACAGTTACAAAATATAACCGTGGATATCATTCAACATAGTCGGTATCGTTAAGGGTACACAACTCGCGAACATAAAACGTCCTGCATAAAACGATGGTCTGACACCACAAATATTTTTTCAGTAGCGGAAGATTTGAGCAGAGCAAAGACCATACGAAACAGGACGAACTAGTGCATTACCCCCTCTTGAATGTTTCCATCTTGCCCGACTGGCTGCCTTAACTCGGTGTCACCAGCAGGCGGAGCTCCCGGTTGCTCAGCTTCACTGTAAACATTTCCTGCCGCTTCCGCCATCTGGTGGTGACCCTATGCAAGGCAGCATTACTGATAAGCGATATAGTGCACCTCGTCTAATACTGAACACGCATTTCAAAAAGGACAGATCAGATTAAAGTAACATTTTTTTACGTGAACATTTATTTAACATCAATTAAATGAATAACTGTGTATGGACGAAGCAGGAATGTATGAAGGACTACGATCTAAATCAGGGCTCGACATTAACGTTAATTTGTCGTTAATTGTCCTGGCTGACATTCAGGCAGTTGACAAAAGTTGTGTAGGTAAATGCTAACGTTAGGTCGGCAATTATTATCATTCCGGATTGGATTCTGAGTCGGGAGTTATTTCAGAAATGGGGGAGAATATTTATTTGTGCATTGACTAAAGACAAAAAGAAAACCTTAAGATCGTGAAATATTTGGCATATTTTTTGCTAAATGCTTCTTTATTTGAAGCATACGGCTGTTAAGGTCCAAAGTTGACCAACAATGCAAATAATAATAGTAACAACAACTTCATTTATATAGAACTTATTTAAACACTGGATTATAGTGCTGTACAAAATAAAAGAACAAAAAACAACATGATAGAGATTAAATGCAATAAACAAATAAAAATAAATATAATTAAATATAATACAAAGTAGTAAAATACAATTAAATGTAATAAAAGGCTCAATGTACAGTGCATCCGGAAAGTATTCACAGCGCTTCACTTTTTCCACATTTTGTTCTGTTACAGCCTTATTCCAAAATTGATTAAATTAATTTTTTCCCTCAAAATTCTACACACAACACCCCATAATGACAATGTGAAAAAAGTTTTTTTTATTAAAAATAAAAAACTAAAATTTCTCATTTACATAAGTATTCATACCCTTTGCTTTAACGTATTTTTAAAGTATCATATTTCATATTTGGTCGCATATCCTTTACATGCTGTTACTTCCTGAAGTCTGTGACCATCAACATCAAAAAACTGTCGATATCTTATTTTCAGGTACTGTTACAAGCGATACTATAACCTCTCTGCATTTGAATTGATCTCTATGGAAATTGGGGGGTGAGACTAGATTCAGCTGTAAATTACACTGGTACAGTATGGAACACATGGCTGGCTAAACGGCTGTAAGTTATCAAGGGTCTGAGCTATCAAACGAGCCCCAAACCATCACTCTGTTGCCAGATATGGAGTAGATGTGGATGGATCACTGCAAGGGTTATTTCTCCGGACTCATTTTCCTATAGAACTCTATGGGGAAAAAAGTCAGGAGAAACAACCCTTAAAGTGATCCATCCACATCTACTCCATATCTGGCAACAGAGTGATGGTTTGGGGCTCGTTTGATAGCTCAGACCCTTGATAACTTACAGCCATTTAGCCAGCCATGTGTTCCATACTGTACCAGTGTAATTTACAGCTAAATCTAGTCTCACCCCCCAACTTCCATAGAGATCAATTCAAATGCAGAGAGGTTATAGTATCGCTTGTAACAGTACCTGAAAATAAGATATCGACAGTTTTTTGATGTTGATGGTCACAGACTTCAGGAAGTAACAGCATGTAAAGGATATGCGACCAAATATGAAATATGATACTTTAAAAATACGTTAAAGCAAAGGGTATGAATACTTATGTAAATGAGAAATTTTAGTTTTTTATTTTTAATAAATTTTCAAAAATCTCAAAAAAACTTTTTTCACATTGTCATTATGGGGTGTTGTGTGTAGAATTTTGAGGGAAAAAATGAATTTAATCAATTTTGGAATAAGGCTGTAACAGAACAAAATGTGGAAAAAGTGAAGCGCTGTGAATACTTTCCGGATGCACTGTATATAAAAATAATCAGTTAAAAGCAATCCATAAAAGTGAGTTTTCAATTGGGATTTAAAAAATGAGATGGCCATTGTGTCTGGAAGGCTGTTCCAGATTCTAGGGGCCCTGACAGCAAAAGCCACATCACCTTTGGATTTCAACCTAAACTTTGGAACAGTGAGTAGAGCTCTGCCATCGAACCTAAGGCTGCACTGCAGGTAAGGGATAAAAAGTTCGTAGATATAAAAAGGGGCTACACCATGAAGGGCTTTGTATGTTATCAATAAAATCTTGCAAAATTTGACAGGGGGACAAGCAAAACACCAGTTTACTGAAGCTGCTGCTAGAATCAGACAGAGGGGACCTGATGCCCCACCATCACCTGTCCTCACAGGATGGAGAAAAATATGTTGGTGAAAAAGGCCTATATAATACACACTGCTTATTATGTAGCCAAAGAAGAGCAGCCTTTTACCCGATTTACAAGCTACATGGTTTAATCTACAGAATCTAACTTTCCAACTGCTACGCGTCCAACAAGGCTTGTGTACGGTGCAAACGCATGCACATGTACGGGCATTGTGTAATTGTTGTTAATAAGCGAATAAATCACAAGAATTGTCCAAAACTCTGTCGGTTTTTTTACATTTTTTAATAGGCCTAAATTTTTTCGGACAAGTAAAAAGTCTGTCCGAAGGACAAGTGGATCAAAAAGTTAATGTCAAGCCCTGTAAATATATTAGTGTTATGACAGAAATACTGTTTACATTCAAATAGAGCGGCACACAATATAGCCTACAGGCATCTATTAAAAACACACAAAAAAAATTCTGAAAGCGAAGTAATTTATTAAGGTTATAACTGTGTTAACCCAACATTTTCTGATGGTTAAAAGCTGTTAGTGCTTTCATCACTATGCTTCGTTGCTAGCTCTGTGTCGAAATTCCTATAGCCTACTATAGCTTCTTGTTCCTATGAATGCTCAAAAATTATACAAGAACAAAACATGCGCGTGCATTTAGGCATCTAACCAAACACAGATTACTTTTCTTAATTTAAACAGTGGACTACACATTTGATGGCACTTTTCTGAGTAACCCCAGTAGGCTACCTGGTAAAAATCCCACAAATCTGGCTCTCAACACCTGGTTGGCTGCATAACCCCCTGCATTCCCTCCCCAGTTTAATTCCCATGTAATCTTTGCAAGTGGTAGTTGAAAATTAAATAAGGAAGATTTAAAAATATAATTTAAATGGAAAAACATACATTCCATTATGCCCGCCCACAAACATGAATCGTGATCGGACGTTTTCGATGTTGCATTCGTTATCCATAAATATGTTAATTGAGCATGTAGTGTTTACAGTGGCAGTCTAGCTTTTAAAAAAAATAAATATGGTTGCAAGCAAACGTAGCCAATTAAAATGTTTCTAATACTGCACATTAAAAGACAAAGCCACTTACCTCTCGTTCTGGTTGCGACGTTATAAAGGAAAGCAAGCTATTATAAGCTTGACATTTTAAGAGAAGTTTCACCTATTCAGGAACTGAGCAGACAACTTCCTCTTATTGGTAGAAAAGTAATGTGCAACAAAAATAAATGTTTCGAGAGGGAAACGAAAGTACTAATATCTCGTTTCCTTGTACCCTCTCACCGGCTGTTTGTCTTAAAGACATAGCGCATATTTCCCGAAACGTTGTCGTCTGATGCTCGTGACTGCGTAATTGAAGCAGCGGCGCTGGGGAATTGTCATTTGTACTTTTCCCAGCATTTTCCCTTTTCTTTAGTGTCAACGGTCCTATGGCTAAGCGGCCATAACGATAACGATATTAAGGAATGCAAATATTGAAGCCTTCAGGACGAGGACATGCAGCCTCAGCCATTGAGTTGAAATTAGGGAAGTCAAAAAAATTAATTGGCTGAAAGTCACACTGAAAACAATTAGAAAAATCCAACCTTTAATGGAAGCAAATTTATTATGAGAAAAAAAAAATCCCTCAAGAAATAATTATTTTTAACAAAATCACGTGTACCACAATTATTGGCACCCCTGAATTTATATGTAGAATATAGTAATCATTTTTAATATTTGGTCGCATATCCTTTGCATGCCATGACTGTAGCTATTTTTGTATTGACAGAATCCGCTTCTTTCCCGGTCGTATACGTGCAAGAAGTGGCATTTTGAGACCGTTATAGCTGCCCCATAGAAGTGAATGGAGAACGACAAATACCCTATTCTGGATTATCACCCCAGGGGAGCACAGAGCAACTAACGAACATATTTCGCCAATATTTGGACTCATATCACAGCCTGGTAACTACACAACCCAAAGTTATACCAAACTTCAGTTGTGCTTTAAGGGTTGTTTATCCTGACAAATGTTCCTACTGAACTCTATGGAAAAATAAGTCAGAAGAAACCCTTCAAGTTATCCATCCATATCTACTGTATTTCTGGCAGCAGAATGATGGTTTAAGGCTTGTTTGATACATCAGACCCTTGATGACATAGAGCCATTTACTCACTGGCCTTTGGCACCTGCAGTCCCCCTGCATCAACTAGGCATGGATGTGATTTTAAGGTGAAAACAAAAGTTAGCAGACCCTGCCGTTCTGGGGGTCAGTTTGGTTGGGGGACCCCAGCAGGCTCTGTTGTTCTGGGCGGGTGGGTACCCCAGCAGACCCAGCTGTTTTAGGGGGTTGGGTTGGTTGGGGGACCCTGCTGTTCTGGGGAGTTGGGATGGTTCAGGGACCCCGACAGACCCTGCAGCTCTGTGGGACAATGGCTGGGGCTCTGTGTAATAACCAGGAACAACCGTCTCCCACGTGTGTGTAAACAGCGCACACGCACGCACACACGTTCAAGCAGACACTACTGTACAAGCAAATATGCACACCCTAATTCATTCATATGCCCACAGACACACAAGTTCACAGTTCTCACACACACACACACACACACACACACTCACTCATTCATACATACACCCACACAGACGCACACAAGTACACACATATGCACACGCATGCACTCAGACGAGTACATGCACATACGCGTGCATACACACTCACTCATTCATACGGACACACACAAGTACATATGCATGCATATGTATAGGCTCCCACTGATACACATACACTGACACACACAGGGCCATTATTAACAACGGTTTTACTCTGGCTTATTTTAGCACAAAAACAGAGCGTTAAAAGAATAGCTGGCTAGTACTTAAACAGTAACAACTTGCTCTTATTCAAGGAGGAAGAAATCTGTTTCAACTGAAAAACCAACATGGAATCAATGATCAATGACTCGTTAACAGATGCTAAACCCACAATGTCATCCTCACACAACTGGAGCTAAAGCAACAGGAACAATGCCCTCTAATCTGAAATTCAATAAAAATAAAAAAAAACATAATTGCCACCCACAAGCTAACCAAATAGTACAAATTGTGAAGCCGATGCTTCACTAAATTCAGTTCACTGGGATGTGTATAATCTGGGACTACCTTGTGGGAACATTTTCACTAAATCTGACATGACGGACCAGAACAGACATGAGTACAAAGAGAGGCGCACACACAAACACTGCACCAGGGGGGTAAACTACGAAGCAGGATTACGGGGTTAGCTGGATAACTGCACCAAGAACCCGCCCAAATCTGAAACATGGACTGAGCTTTTACTCAGTGCAGTTACCCAGCTAACTCAATAAGTTACCCCCGCCCCCCGGTGCCATCTGGTTCACCTGTTACATAATGTAATACTCACATACACATTCATGACACCACCTCATGCAAGCCCCTCCCTATGCACTTGCATGGTTAAGCCCCTCCTCCTCCACCAGAGGCAGACACCGGCTATGTTTTGATTCTGAGAACAACAGCATGTACAACAAAAGTGTTCCTCGTGATCTAGAGAAAGCAGAAGGGGGATTCACTGGGGCCCCTCTGCCTGCCTGCCTGCCTGCCTGCCTCCCTCCCTCCCCCAAACCCCAGTCTCCTGGCAGGTGGGTGAAGTCCTATCCAGAGGCGGAGCCCCCAGCAGCACGCTTCATCAGCTCCTCGTCCTGCACGGACAGTTCTGTGAGCTTGCGTCCTAGCCGCTCATGAAGCTCCAAGTACTTGGCTACACAGCGGTCCAGGCACACCGCTTCCCCCTTAGAAAGCTCCGGCTCTTTGTAGTGGGGGGGCACGCACTTCCTGTGGCAGGCATTGGTCATGCTGGGGAGGGGGAGAGGGAGGGGGGGTGTAGCAGAGGAACACAGGTTACACCAGAGACTGGAGAGAGAGAGGAAAGCCATCATCTTGCAACAGAAAACTAAGGCTGTGTCCAAATCAGCACCCTTCCATACCATTAGGTAGGCTTGTTATGTAGACAGGACGAGAAAGTTGTTAAGTAGGCAAACTTTTCTCTAAATATAGTACACTTAAAACCCCCATATAATACACTTCCGGGGTTTCGCTGAGTATATTCAGGAGCACACTTTTCAAGAAGTACACAAACATTTTGGTTGCATAATAAATATGATGTGCAGCTTCGTTTTAAAAAATGAGGCGCAGCTTCGCTGACGTTTTCTTACAATAACACCAAAAACAACACATGGCCGCTCAAGGGCGGGACGTCTTACCACAGTACGGTTGGAAAATTGTAGTGAGAATATTTTTGTGTAAACAGTGCACATTAAACAGCACACATCTACCAGTACACTGTACAAAGGAGACAGGACACAGTAGATAGGGCTCTGATTCAGACACAACCTAAATATTTTGATTGCTTGGAAGAACTGAAAGAGAATTTGACCACTGCACTATGACTGAACCTATCATTCATGAGCTATATGCTGGCCTGTGGGGCTGCCTGATTCAATGCTTGGGGCTCATCCAAAGAGCCTGAGTAGGATGAGTCACAGCCAGCAGTCCCAGGTTTTTTAAAATGTATTAAAACATTTTTACTTGTTAAAGCGACATGTGGCCATTTATATCAACATTAATGCGTTACAACTTAGGCACCCAATTTATCAAAAAAATATGAAGTGCAGCAACAGAGTGAATATCATGTCAAAACGATACACGTTCATAGTCATACAGTATAACTTAACATATCAGCTGATTTAAAGTATGAAAGGAGAATGACCAATACGTAAAGATGTACTGTACGGACCTAACAGCAGCAGTTTTACTCTAAGTAAGCTAGAACATTCAAGCTCTGTACCGGGAAGTATAAATTGGCTGCTTATGGAATTCGCTTCTCAGTTGTGTCCATAAGAATTTATATCACGAATCCGTCGCATTGAGTGGCTCAGCTATTTACCTCCCGGTTGTAAGTTAGAGCGATTTCCACGTCAACATTACAGGAAAATAACTTGTGAATTGAAACCTCACACCATTATGTTTGTTAAACACGTGTCACCATCACTGCTGGTAACGAATGACATAATCTGCGGTTAGCTAGCTGCCGGTTACCGATTGTACATGTCCGCCATCATTTCGACTTCCAGCTCCGCCGCCAGCTGCTGCGCCTTCATGGGATCCATCTCTGCCTCTCCAAATTTACCCCGAACCCACCCTGGTGACGATCAAAGCCTGTATCGGGCGTCTACCTAAACGCTAGCTACTGGCGACGTTCAACCTTCAGCTGCAAAACAAGACACGTGGGTTTCCGTTACCGGCAACTTAACGGCACTTCCGCTGTCATTAAAGTTACGCATTCAAAGCGAACGTAGAGTTCTCATCTCCGCTGTGGTTGAGGCAATTTCTTTGCAGCGACGCCTAGCGATGATCTGAATGAATTGACACAGAAGCACGTCCTCACTCCTCAGGCCAGGGGGTGCTTCCCAATACTCGAAAAATGCACCCCCCTTTCCTCCACTACCACGTCCTCTCCTCCGTGCCCCGGAAACGGATCTTTGTGTCCTAATCTAATGTTGCTCATTTCATATTAATTACATTACATTACTACTAATGTAATGTAATGTAATATTAATTACATATTAATTGTTAAATATTAAATGTCTCAACACAAACCGCAATGTCAGGTATATTGTATACTGTACATGCGACTACTTGTACTTGAAACGTACAGGCACTTCTGGCTAGGAGACAAGTGAAGGAGAGGAGTGGAGGAAAGGAGGTGAGGAGTGAAGAATACTGGGAAGCACCCAAGGCGTCTGAAATGCTAACGGAAATGCCTGCAATTCAATTTTTTGGAAGAAAAAAGAGCGATCACCAGGCAGGAAAAAAACAATCAAATAAAAAAATGTTGGCTTATTATAAAACTAATAATTTAAACTACTATCATAATACCAGCAATTTCTCACATACTACAGAAACAGCGAGATTCTGATCTGATACACAAATAGTCCACAAACTATCCCCACACCTTCCTTGGCTGGCACTGGCTCAATTAGAAACAGGACCTCCTCTGTGAATTTAAAACTCCAGCTGTTAAAATCGTCAGACAGTTCTCTGCTACTGTTGGTTTGTACGCAGTTTAAGCCGAAATTGATTTGCTGCAAATTTATGCAAAGCAAGTTACCTGTGCATTTTGGAGGAGGGGGGGGGGGGGGCTGTGGGGTAGAACAGGGGCTCAATCAGTCTCCTCTCCAGTCACATCAATGTCCCCCTCCTCTTCCTCCTCTGATGATGATGTCATGGGATTAAGCCCCTCCGCCCACATCCCAGGCCTCAGTATGAGCGGAAGAGGTGAGGGGCTTGAGCAATCCAAAACATTTACTTCCTCTTCCTCTTCCTGCTCCAAGCTTCCTGTTGACCCCTCTGTGACCCTGCGCACCGCCTGGGCAGCCGGGTGATGCGAGAGAAGAGGTTTGTTTTTATCACAGAGCTCAAACGATGCCATCCTCTGCCGCCATATTCCCTCTCTCTCTGTCTCTTCTCCGCCAGGACCCATGTCTGGGAAAAGAGAACACACACTACATGCGTGACCAAGAACACACACTACATGCGTGACCATTCCTTCATGTGCTTGTACAATCTTGCGAGCAAATTAAATGCAAATTCAAAGCCATAGGATTCATGAGAGAAACTGTCATAACTCACAAAAACAATCTTGGCCAAATGTGTGTGTGTGTGCATGGAATGTTTTTATTAATAAAGCACAAAACCAGGACTCTGACTGCATGTGCCAGGGTCAGCTTCTTATCTTGATCTATCAAATTACCAGCAATTTCTCACATACTACAGAAACAGCGAGAATCTGATCTGATACACAAATGCATTTTGGAGGTGGGGGGGGGGGGGCTGTGGGGTAGAACAGGGGCTCAATCAGTCTCCTCTCCAGTCACATCAATGCCTCCCCTCTATCAAGCACTGAAACTCTCTGAATAAGAAACCACTGCCCCCTAGTGATTGCATTAACATTTTCATTTGTATCCACAACAGGAAAATAAAGGCCTTTATTGGGTCAGTAGCTGAACTCAATTTAAGCAAATGGCAGCTTATCTGGAGATTCAGCCCATGCTTACCTGAAGGTTTTCTGTGGGATACTGGGGTGGACTGTGACTGTAATACATCTGGCTGGCCACTGGGGGCAGCGTCCCAAGGACACCAGCTTCTTCTTTCTCCTCGATCTCCATCCAAACTGACATCGGTCTCTTCTTCTACTGATCCGGAGGTCAGTCCCTCACCTCCACTGTCTTTCACTCCTCCTTTCAGTGTCTGTTCATCCCCTCGTTCTTTCGGTTCAGCGGCTCCCGTCTTGTTGTCCGTCTCTTTTTTCTCGTTATCATACGTCAGTTTCCCCCAGTCTGCCGTTCCTTCTATACCCATCTCTCTCCCTCCATTCTTCTCTGCGTGTCCTTCCATCTCCGCCTCTCCTTCCTGTTCACTCCCTTTCTCCCTCTCTCCTTCCTTTTCACTCCCTCTCTCTTTCTCTCCTTCTCGTTCCCTCCCTCTCTCCCCCTCTCGTCTACTCTCTGTTGTTCTCTCCCTCCTGTGCTTCTGCTCCAGGAGTTCTCTGATCTTTTGGAAAGTGGAGGACATGAGGGGTCTGGTGCCGATCCGGACACTACGGCCCAGAGCTTTCTCCGTCTGCAGCGCCCTGCTTAAGCCCCCCCTCTTGGGTTCAGGTTCTGGTTCCAGTTCTGGGTTGGTTCTGGACTCATCCAGGCTGGTTTCCTCATTCACATTACCTGTTTTCCCAGCATGCACTGCTCTGAGCCTCAGATTTGATGCCTGTGCAGACTCTTCCCTCTTCCTCTTTCTCCCTCTTCTCAGCACATTGCTCTGGACCCCTGCCCTCCTCTCTTCTCCTCTGCTCCCTTGCCCCCTCTCTTTCAGCCTCCACTCTCTTTCCTTTCTCTCTCTGGGTTTGGACTGGGCCTCTGTAACCTTCGCACCTCCCTCGCTCTCTCCCTCACACCCTCTCTCTTGCGTGTGCACGTTGGCGCCACCCACAGTCTTCCGCGTCTGGACTGTTGGACTCTTTGGCATCAGTGTGGTCTGGTTCTGCATGTAGTCTCTGGGCGGATTCTCTGCACAGTCACTGGGCAGGTTTTCTGCACAATCACTGGGCGGTTTCTCTGCACAGTCACTGGGCGGATTCTCTGCACGGTCACTGGGCGGTTTCTCAGCACAGTCACTGGGCGGATTCTCTGCACAGTCACTGGGCGGATTCTCTGCACAGTCACTGGGCGGTTTCTCTGCACAGTCACTGGGTGGTTTCTCTGCATAGTCACTGGGTGGTTTCTCTGCACAGTCACTGGGCGGATTCTCTGCACTGTCACTGGGCAGGTTTTCTGCACAGTCACTGGGTGGTTTCTCTACACAGTCACTGGGCGGTTTCTCTGCACAGTCACTGGGCGGTTTCTCTGCACAGTCACTGGGTGGATTATCTGCACAGTCACTGGGCAGGTTTTCTGCACAGTCACTGGATGGTTTCTCTGCACAGTCACTTGGCGGTTTCTCTGCACAGTCACTGGGCGGTTTCTCTGCACAGTCACTGGGCGGATTCTTTGCACAGTCACTGGGCAGGTTTTCTGCACAGTCACTGGGTGGTTTCTCTGCACAGTCACTGGGCGGTTTCTCTGCACGGTCACTGGGCGGTTTCTCTGCACGGTCACTGGGCGGATTCTCTGCACAGTCACTGGGCGGATTCTCTGCACAGTCACTGGGCGGTTTCTCTGCACAGTCACTGGGTGGTTTCTCTGCATAGTCACTGGGCGGTTTCTCTGCACAGTCACTGGGCGGATTCTCTGCACAGTCACTGGGCAGGTTTCCTGCACAGTCACTGGGTGGTTTCTCTACACAGTCACTGGGCGGTTTCTCTGCACAGTCACTGGGCGGTTTCTCTGCACAGTCACTGGGTGGATTCTCTGCACAGTCACTGGGCAGGTTTTCTGCACAGTCACTGGGTGGTTTCTCTGCACATTCACTGGGCGGTTTATCGGCACAGTCACTGGGCAGTTTCTCTGCACAGTCACTGGGCGGGTTTTCTGCACAGTCACTGGGTGGTTTCTCTGCACAGTCACTGGGCGGTTTCTCTGCACAGTAACTGGCCGGTTTCTCTGCAAAGTCACTGGGTGGTTTCTCTGCACAGTCACTGGGCGGTTTCTCTGGGGATTCTCCAGTCCTGCTCTGTCCCTCTCTGCTCAGCAGTCTGAGGAGACAGACGGTCCTGCACACGCTTACATCTCCTCCGTTCACGGTCCCTCCATTCAGCATGCTGCCACCACTCCGCCCCACCCCTCCTCCAGCGCCCCTGCCCTTGCCTGACCCTACCCATCCATTCCCTACCTTGCTACTGATCCTCTCTGACCCCCCCCGCCCTGTCTGCAACCCCCACCCCAGGCAGAGTTTCACTCCTGGACTCATATTTCACGTGCTTTGCTTTGGATTTCCGCGCCGCCCAATCAGCTGCTCCTTCCTGTGCTTTGGCGGAGCTATCAGCCTGTCTCTTCAGAGATCTTATTCTCTGGCTGGAATTCCCCCTCCCTTCTTCCTCGTCATCATCCCCCTCCTCTTCTTCCTCTGCTCTCTTCCTTTCCTGACCCTGCCTCCTGGCAACAGTCCTCTTTTTGTTCTCCACCCACATCGTCTTACAACTTTTTCTTTTATCTGGATACGGTCTCCGTGGCCTACAGTCCCCAGCAAGCTGCTGAGCGAGGCCACAACGGCTGTTCCACTTCTTCAGGCGGCTGATTTTGTGGCATTGTGGGTTTTGTACTCCATTAGAATGGGAAGCTGCTACATTTGCTCTAGTTCTGTCAATAGAGCTTAATGGGAACTGTAGTCCCACAGGGTGGGGCGACAGCCACTTTGGGAGTGGCAGTGAAGGTTGCAGCCTACTCCAGCCAGCAGAATCGCTCAATGACTGGTGCTGAAATCCCATTGGCTTGTGTGCGGCTTGGCCCATTAGCTGTTCAGTTTTCGGGGGAACTTGCACTGCCTCTCCCCCTTCTCTCTGGAGTGTGGGGGCACATTCTGGAATGGCACGTGTGCATTCTGCTGCTGTGGCGCACTGGGGTTCCGGGGAAAGGCAAGGTGGTTCTAGGTGGACCTCTCTCTCAGGAAGGCCAGTCCAGAAGCAGTTCTGCAGTTCCACCCCAGCACTCCTCAGACTGGGCTCACAAACCGAACTGGAGTCAGAAACGG